>CM038677.1:224640198-225053238 GCA_021605205.1 Aegilops longissima | reverse complement strand
TGTTAGCGATTGCCGTATTTTATGATTATGAAATTTGGCAGATGGATGTAAAAACTGCATTCCTGAATGGATTTCTAGAAGAAGAGTTGTATATGATGCAACCGGAAGGTTTTGTCGATCCAAAGGGAGCTAACAAAGTGTGCAAGCTCCAGCGGTCCATTTATGGACTGGTGCAAGCCTCTCGGAGTTGGAATAAACGCTTTGATAGTGTGATCAAAGCATTTAGTTTTGTATAGACTTTTGGAGAAGCCTGTATTTACAAGAAAGTGAGTGGGAGCTCTGTAGCATTTCTGATATTATATGTGGATGACATATTACTGATTGGAAATGATATAGAATTTCTGGATAGCATAAAGGGATACTTGAATAAGAGTTTTTTGATGAAAGACCTCGGTGAAGCTGCTTACATATTGGGCATTAAGATCTATAGAGATAGATCAAGACGCTTAATTGGACTTTCACAAAACACATACCTTGACAAAGTTTTGAAGAAGTTCAAAATGGATCAAGCAAAGAAAGGGTTCTTGCCTGTGTTACAAGGTGTGAAGTTGAGTAAGACTCAATGCCCGACCACTGCAGAAGATAGAGAGAAAATGAAAGATGTTCCCTATGCTTCAGCCATAGCCTCTATCATATATGCAATGCTGTGTACCAGACCTGATGTGTGCCTTGCTATAAGTCTGGCAGGGAGGTACCAAAGTAATCCAGGAGTGGATCACTGGACAGCGGCCAAGAACATCCTGAAATACCTGAAAAGGACTAAGGATATGTTTCTCGTTTATGGAGGTGATAAAGAGCTCATCGTAAATGGTTATGTTGATGCAAGCTTTGACACTGATCCGGACGATTCTAAATCGCAAATCGGATACGTGTTTACATTGAACGATGGAGCTGTCAGTTGGTGCAGTTCTAAACAAAGCGTCGTGGCGGGATCTACGTGTGAAGCGGAGTACATAGCTGCTTCGGAAGCAGCAAATGAAGGAGTCTGGATGAAGGAGTTCATATCCGATCTAGGTGTCATACCTAGTGCATCGGGTCCAATGAAAATCTTTTGTGACAATACTAGTGCAATTGCCTTGGCGAAGGAATCCAGATTTCACAAGAGAACCAAGCACATCAAGAGACGCTTCAATTCCATCCGGGATCTAGTCCAGGTGGGAGACATAGAAATTTGCAAGATACATACGGATGTGAATGTTGCAGACCCGTTGACTAAGCCTCTTCCACAAGCAAAACATGATCAACACCAAGGCTCCATGGGTGTTAGAATCATTACTATGTAATCTAGATTATTGACTCTAGTGCAAGTGGGAGACTGAAGGAAATATGCCCTAGAGGCAATAATAAAGTTATTATTTATTTCCTTATATCATGATAAATGTTTATTATTCATGCTAGAATTGTATTAACTGGAAACATAATACATGTGTGAATACATAGACAAACAAAGTGTCACTAGTATGCCTCTACTAGACTAGCTCGTTAATCAAAGATGGTTATGTTTCCTAACCATAGACATGGGTTGTCATTTGATTAATGGGGGATCACATCATTAGGAGAATGATGTGATTGACATGACCCATTCCGTTAGCTTAGCACCTGATACGTCTCCAACGTATCTATAATTTTTGATTGCTCCATGCTATATTATCTACTGTTTTGGACCATACTGGGCTTTATTTTCCACTTTTATATTATTTTTGGGACTAACCTATTAACCGGAGGCCCAGCCCAAAACTGCTGTTTTTTTGCCTATTTCAGTATTTCGAAGAAACGGAATATCAAACGGAGTCCAAACGGAATGAAATCTTCGGGAACGTGATTTCCTCATCAGATAAGATCCAGGAGACTTGGACCCTTGGTCAAGAAAGGAGGGAGGCGGCCACGAGGGTGGAGGGCGCCCCCAAGGCGCGCCCCGCCTCGTGGGCCCCCAAGCTCCACCGACGTACTCCTTCCTCCTATATATACCTACGTACCCCAACAGATCAGATACGGAGCCAAAAACCTAATTCCACCGCCGCAACTTTCTGTATCCACGAGATCCCATCTTGGGGCCTGTTCCGGAGCTCCACCGGAAGGGGAATCCACCACGGAGGGCTTCTACATCATCATCATAGCCTTTCCGATGAAGTGTGAGTGGTTTACCTCAGACCTTCGGGTCCATAGTTAGTAGCTAGATGGCTTCTTCTCTCTTTTTGGATCTCAATACAATGTTCTCCCCCTCTCTCGTGGAGATCTATTCGATGTAATCTTCTTTTTGCGGTGTGTTTGTTGAGATCGATGAATTGTGGGTTTATGATCAAGTTTATCTATGAGCAATATTTGAATCTTCTCTGAATTATTTTATGTATGATTGGTTATCTTTGCAAGTCTCTTCGAATTATTCGTTTGGTTTGGCCAACTAGATTGGTAGTTCTTGCAACGGGAGAAGTGCTTAGCTTTGGGTTCAATCTTGCGATGTCCTTTCCCAGTGACAGTAGGGGCAGCAAGGCACGTATTGTATTGTTGCCATCGAGGATAACAAGATGGGGTATTTATCATATTGCATGAATTTATTCGTCTACATCATGTCATCTTGCTTAAGGCGTTACTCTGTTTTCATTAACTTAATACTCTAGATGCATGCTGGATAGCGGTCGATGAGTGGAGTAATAGTAGTAGATGCAGACATGAGTCGGTCTACTTGTCTCGGACGATGCCTATATACATGATCATACCTAGATACACTCATAACTATGCTCAATTCTATCAATTGCTCAACAGTAATTCGTTCACCCACCGTAAAATACCTATGCTCTTGAGAGAAGCCACTAGTGAAATCTATGGCCCCCGGGTCTATTTTCATCATATTAATCTTCCTACGCTTTATTATTGCTTTGCTTTTTTACTTTGCCTTTTATTTTACTTTGCATCTTTATACCAAAAATACCAAAAATATTATCTATCATCTCTATCAGATCTCACTCTCGTAAGTGACCGTGAAGGGATTGACAACCCCTATTCGCGTTGGTTGCGAGGAGTTATTTGCTTTGTGTAGGTACGAGGGACTTGCGCGTGGCCTCCTACTGGATTGATACCTTGGTTCTCAAAAACTGAGGGAAATACTTACGCTACTCTGCTGCATCATCCTCTCCTCTTCGGGGAAAACCAACACAAGCTCAAGACGTAGCAAGAAGGATTTCTGGCGCCGTTGCCGGGGAGTCTACACAAAAGTCAACATACCAAGTACCCATCACAATCCCTTATCCCTCGCATTACATTATTTGCCATTTGCCTCTCGTTTTCCTATCCCCCACTTCACCCTTGTCGTTTTATTCACCCTCTCTTTTTCGCTCGCCTTCTTCCCGTATGTATCTTTGTTTGTGTTTCCTTGTGCCTTCTATATGCTTGCATCTTCACTTGCTGAAAATATATTGATATGGATCCAATTAAAGTGTTCTACTTGGATCATCTTCGATCCTTATGCGCTCGTGCTGAAACCCCAACTAGCCTAGTTGATGGGAAATCTTTAGATGAGCATGCTCATTTTGTGCGTCATCGTTTGTCTGAAAATGGGAAGCTCTTATGGTATCATATAAATAGTTTGCTATGATGTGCTTGGAATCTTTGTGAAATGTGTGATTTTACTTTTTGCTCTAAGAACCCTAAAAACACCTTCCCTACCTATGTGAGTTCAATGATAATGAAATCTTATCTTCTTATGCTAAGGGTGTTTATAGTTACTATGATATCGAACAAATTGAAGAATTTGTCGTTTTTAAGGGTGCTCATGAGGTTGCTTCTTTGATTGAAAAGTATGATTTTACTCTCAACAAATCTGAAAATTCCGTCATACTTAAATATTGCAATGAAAACCTTGCTCACAATGTCTATGTCCAACAATTTGTTGAAAGAATGACCGTTGCTTTGGAAGAAAATAATGATATGCATGAATCTATAGATAATAATGATTCCGATGATTTTGTTTGAATATCCCTTTATGAACATGATGCTTGCTATTCTTTTGGCCATGATGCCAACATTTATGAAGACGAATTTGCTATAGTTCCTTATGTTAAAAATGAGATCATTGCTATTGCACCCATGCTTGATAGTTCCTTCGATGAAAAACATGATTGCAATGATTTTACTATAAATTCTCTTGATGTCAATTGTGCTAATAATATGCAAAACCCTAAGCTTGGGGATGCTAGTTTTGCTATGTCCACTATTTGTTGCAATGATCATGATTGGGGTGATTTTTCTTATGATCTTGAAAATTTATTTAATCCCCATGATGAATATGAGATTGATAATATTGTTTGCAATAATATTGAAAGTGGGTTTGGAAGAATGTCAACTTTAGATCCCACATATTTGGAGAATATTCAATCATATGGTATTTTTGATAAAAGTGGGTTTGGAGAGGTCATGACTTTAGTTAATGTTAATCCCACTATTTTGGAAGAGTGTCAACTTTGCATGCATGTGGATCGTGTTGAAAATATTTTATGTGATAGCTATTTTGTTGAACTTGCTTATTATCCTACATGTAATTATTATGAGAGAGGAAAATATGGTTGTAGAAATTTTCATGTTACTAAATTACCTCTCGTTATGTTGAGATCGTTATCGTCTCTTTCTTCTTCCTTGCATATGCTAGTTTTTGCTTGCCTTGATAATTTGTTTTCCTATAAGATGCCCATGCATAGGAAGTATGTTAGACTTAGATGTGTTTTTCACATGCTTTATGATGCTCTCTTGTGCTTCAATTCTTGTCTTTCCTGAGAGCATCATTAAAATTATCAAAGCCTAGCTAGGGGCGTTAAACGATAGCGCTTGTTGAGAGGCAACCCAATTTTAATTTTAGTTTTTTTGTTTTTGTTTATGTTTAGGAATAAATAATCCATCTACCTTCTGTTTAGATGTGGTTTTATGTTTTAATTAGTGTTTGTGCCAAGTTAAACCTATAGGATCTTCTTGGATAATAGTTATTTGATCTTGTTGTAATTTCCAGAAACTTTCGGTTCACGAAAACAATTGTTAAAAAATCATCAGAACGTGATAAAATAGTGATTCCAATTGATGCTGATCAATAAACAAATTGCCTAGGTCGTCCTATTTTGGCTGAATTTTTGGAGTTCCATAAGTTTGAATTAGTTACAGATTACTACAGACTGTTCTGTTTTTGACAGATTCTGTTTTTCGTGTGTTGTTTGCTTATTTTAATGAATCTATGGCTAGTAAAATAGTTTATAATCCATAGAGAAGTTGGAATACAGTAGGATTAACACCAAAACAAATAAATAATGAGTTCATTACAGTACCTTGAAGTGGTCTTTTGTTTTCTTTCGCTAACGGAGCTTACGAGATTTTTGTTGAGTTTTGTGTTGTGAAGTTTTCAAGTTTTGGGTGAATTTTTTTGATGGATTATGGAACAAGGAGTGGCAAGAGACTAAGCTTGGGGATGCCCATGGCAACCCCAAGATAATCCAAGGACACCAAAAAGCCAAAGCTTGGGGATGCCCCAGAAGGCATCCCCTCTTTCGTCCACGTCCATCGGTAACTTTACTTGGAGCTATATTTTTATTCACCACATGATATGTCTTTTGCTTGGAGCGTCTTGTATTATTTGCGTCTTTGCTTGTTAGTTTACCACAATCATCCTTGCTGTACACACCTTTTGAGAGAGCCATACATGAATTGGAATTTGTTAGAATACTCTATGTGCTTCACTTATATCTTTTGAGCTTTATTGTTTTGCTCTATGTGCTTCACTTATATCTTTTGAGCTTTATAGTTTTGCTCTAGTACTTCACTTATATCTTTTAGAGCACGGTGGTGGATTTGTTGTAAAGAAACTATTGATCTCTCATGCTTCACTTAGATTATTTTGAGAGTCTTAAATAGCATGGTAATTTGCTTAAAATAATAATATGCTTGGTATTCAAGATTTGTAAAACTTTCTTTTGAGTGCGTTGAATACTAAGAAAAGTTTGATGCTTGGTAATTGTTTTGAGATATGGAGGTGATAATATTAGAGTCGTGCTAGTTGAGTTGTTGTGAATTTGAGAAATGCTTGTGTTGAAGTTTGCAAGTCCCGTAGCATGCACGTATGGTAAACGTTATGTAACAAATTTGAAACATGAGGTGTTATTTGATTGTCCTCCTTATGAGTGGCGGTCGGGGACGAGCGATGGTCTTTTCCTACCAATCTATCCCCCTAGGAGCATGCGCGTAGTGCTTTGGTTTTTGATGGCTTGTAGACTTTTGCAATAAGTATGTGAGTTCTTTATGACTAATGTTGAGTCCATGGATTATACGCACTCTCACCCTTCCATCATTGCTAGCCTCTTCGGTACCGTGCATTGCCCTTTCTCACATTGAGAGTTGGTGCAAACTTCGCCGGTGCATCCAAACCCCGTGATATGATACGCTCTTTCACACATAAACCTCCTAATATCTTCCTAAAACAGCCACCAGACCTACCTATTATGGCATTTCCATAGCCATTCCGAGATAATTTGCCATGCAACTTTCCACCATACTGTTCTTCATGACACAATCATCATTGTCATATTGCTTAGCATGATCATGTAGTTGACATAGTATTTGTGGCAAAGCCACCGTTCATAATTCTCTCATGTCACTCTTGATTCATTGCATATACCGGTACACCGTCGGAGGCATTCATATAGAGTCATACTTTATTCTAGTATCGAGTTGTAATCATTGAGTTGTAAATAAATAGAAGTGTGATGATCATAATTTTCTAGAGCATTGTCCAAAAAAAGGCCAAAAGAAAAAAAAGATCCAAAAAAAGGATAAGTAAAAAAGGGCAATGTTACTATCTCTTTTTCCACACTTGTGCTTCAAAGTAGCACCGTGTTCTTCATATAGCGAGTCTCATATATTGAGCTTCAAAGTAGCACCATGTTTTTCATATAGAGAGTTTCATATTTTGTCACTTTCATATACTAGTGGGAATTTTTCATTATAGAACTTGGCTTGTATATTCCAACGATGGGCTTCCTCAAATGCCCTAGGTCTTCGTGAGCAAGCAAGTTGGATGCACACCCACTTAGTTTCTTTTGTTGAGCTTTCATACATTTATAGCTCTAGTGCATCCGTTGCATGGCAATCCCTACTCCTTGCATTAACATCAATTGATGGGCATCTTCATAGCCCGTTGATTAGCCTCGTTGATGTAAGATCTTCTCCTTTTTTGTCTTCTCCACATAACCCCCATCATTATATTCTATTCCACCCATAGTGCTATGTCCATGGCTCGCGCTCATATATTGCGTGAAAGTTTATAGGTTTGAGATTACTAAAGTATGAAACAATTGCTTGGCTTGTCATCGGGGTTGTGCATGATGAGAGCATTCTTGTGTGATGAAAATGGAGCATGACTAAACTATATGATTTTGTAGGGATGAACTTTCTTTGGCCATGTTATTTTGAGAAGACATAATTGCTTAGTTAGTATGCTTGAAGTATTATTATTTTTATGTTAATATGAACTTTTGTCTTGAATCTTTTGGATCTGAATATTCATACCACAATTAAGAAGAGTTACATTGAAATTATGCCAAGTAGCACTCCGCATCAAAAATTCTCTTTTTATCATTTACCTACTCGAGGACGAGTAGGAATTAAGCTTGGGGATGCCTGATACGTCTCCAACATTTAAAACATAAAAGAGGCTGGGCAACTCGCTTGGAGGATGCACCCCCGATCGCGTCCTTCGTTCGCCGTCCGATTCTGGTCAACGTGGTCATTTTTTCGCTTTGAGCTGTTGGATGTTCGCTGGAATTGACCTGTGTCGTTTTCACCGCGTGGTAGATTTTGGACAGGGAATGACCTGTGGGCTCGGGCTGGATCCAATTGGCTGGGTGAAACTATCCTGGGTGTCCGCGCGCCTCTCCACACGCGCCGCGTCACGCGCGCCGCGCCATCCGCGTCGTGCGGCGTGGGTGAGCCGCAGAGGGCTGGCCAGCGCTTATGCACCCGATTTCTCTACCCATATCTGTGCCACACCGATGACGGGTGGGCCGTTGTTGCCTTTGGTCCCGCTCATCGGTAGCACTGAATGTCCATCCCGTGGTGTAGGGTGTAGGCTAGAATTTTCTTGGGTCAACCGCTCTTGGCGGGAAGCTCGTGGCACACTGCGCGCGTCGTGCGTTGTGGGCAGAAGCTGCGGAGGAGCCGGCCGGTGCATGTGCACCCGGCTTGTGCGCCCACCTTTGGCCTGCCGTAATGACGGGTGGGCCAGCGCTGCTTCTGGTCCCGCTTGTCGGCTTCACCGGGTGCGTGTCTCGCCGTCTCGTTGGCTGGGTTGGTCGTTCCCGCGTGAGGAGGTTTTGGCAATCAACTCCGCGCGGCACGCGACATGGGGTCTGTGCCAGGTCGTGGGCGCTGGTTTTTCGTGTGGCCGTTCATTTTGCTTGCGTTCAATGACCGGTGGGCCTTATACTGCTGGTCCCATGCGTAAGCCTAATGGTTTGTCTCCTTCCACGCACATATCTTCACGCGGCAGGGTGAAAGCAACCCTAGAGCCCTCATCATTCCTTCCATCCACTCCCCAATGCCTCCTCCTCATCCCCAGCCGGCGGCTCGACCTCCCGTGCCCTCGCCGCCATCAACCTCTCCTGCACTCACACGCCGGACGCTGATCTCCCGCGCCCTCACCCGCCAGTAGCCGAAGTCGCTCTCTCCCGCAGGTCGCCATGCTCGGGATTTATGGCTGCTCCTTCGCCTTGCCCATCTAGATCCGCCATCGCCTCCCTCCCTTGCTGATGTTCATCTTATCTATTTATGCAGGAGGCTCATCCTTCCGTGGTGCTTGGCCACCATCCGGTTTGGAGGGGGAATAGGAGACCCCCAACGAAAACGAGCGTGCTAGCGGTGGACCCAAGGATGCGCGGTGATTGTGCCAGGTCCATGCTCCAGTTCTTCTGTTGGGTGAGCTTCTTCACCCTTCTTGTCAAGGAGATGTTCATGTCTAGCTAGGTTCCTACAAATGGGATTCCTTTTGTTTCTTTCAGTCGACCAGATGCTCAGATCTAGCTAGGCTTTCATGTAGAAAATTTGTTGTCTTTTTAAGTTTGTTGGGTACCTCAGCTAAGTTTCTGCCAAGTGGATTTTTGTTTGTTACTGCTCAAGAGATGCTCTCGGATCTAGCTATATTCCTGAAAGTTTTTTTGTTGGCTTTCTTAGTTTGTTTGGTACCTTGATCTTTCCTCGTCGAGAAGGGGATATATTTGTCCTGGAGCTCCATTTCTCTTTATAGAGGAGTCTTTTGTTCCTTTGCTTGATTTGGCGCCTGGCGTGGGCATCTGTTTCAAGAGGGGACGACATACAATCCATGCAAGTGTGCTTAGTTGTTGTATGTATGGCAGCTGCAGCATCTTGCCAATTAGTCCCCACTAAAATTAATTTACCTCTCCATCTTTTTGTCTCGTGGATATCGATGCGAGTACTGTAGGTAAATAAATGTTCTATGGGAAAACATGCCGATTCAGAACCATAGCAAATGGAACTGTGCTTTGTAAGTAACTGGTACAGACGCTATTTAGAACCATAGCAAAACAACTATACAATTAAAATATCCATGACTAATTTGCAAAGTACAGCAGCGCGGAAGCAGCAACAGTCATGTTCTCAAGTTTGAATGTGTGTAATGTAAGAGCATGTATCTTAGTTATTTTGGCATCGCTATCCTTTACATTGTAGGGTGTTTTGCATAACAAACAGTGAGGTCTACATATGTAGATTTGCAAGTTTGCCACACCTTTGAAACCTGTAGTTGTTTACTATTCTCTTAAATCTTTAAACTTTGTGCTTCATTCCTTTAATTTCAGAACTAGGAGGGTGCAGATAAATAAGAGTTGTTGGCAGAGCAACCTACACATGTGGAAACAGTGGTTATGGCGGCTCAAAGGGAAGTTCTGTCTGCTAGACAGCAACTCACAACTTAGTGGCGGCTCAATGTACATATAATCTATTTCTTCTTGGAGCTATCTACTATCATATTATGACTTGGTGCTATCTGAAGCTTTTATTTTCTCACCTTTTTTGGCGGCGATTATCCCTTAGACTGCAGTAGTTTTTCTAGGTGCCATTGTAAGTGTAGGTTTTCTACAGTTAAGCTTCTCGCATTGCAAAAAGCTACATTCCATTGTTTTTCTATGTGCCATTGTAAGTGTAGGTTTTCTACTGGCTTCAACATAGATAATTAGCATGCGAGAGGCTTAACTGTAGCTTTTTGCAATGCTAGACGGACATATTCAGTACTGAAAATCTAGACTGTTCTTTCTAATCTGTAACAACTTCTATGCTTGCGCCACCATGATATCACTACAACATTTCCCTGTAAAATTTTAGTAGTTGCATGTAAACTGAATTGATTTACCAGTAAAAATCTGGACAGCTCATTCCAGTCGATAATAACCATTGTGGCATTACCATGATATGTCATGTATTTGCTCCGAGTCGTAGTATGTTGCAGAAAATATAATAAGAGATAGAATGTATGCACTATGGCGAATGTATGCACTATGGCTAGCAGTAACATTTTATTGACTTGCACAGCATTTGATCTATCTATTTCTGCAGGCTATTCCTCATGTTGCAACCTTTTCCCGTAGAATCAAAAGGAGTTAGATGGAAGAAATTGCAGGAGGTATATTTCGTGTTCCATTAGTCTTACTTTTGGAGGCTTGTCTATAGTCCTTAGTGTTGGAGGTGTGTTAATAGTAGTATTAGTTTTGGAGGCTTGTCTATATTAGTCTTATTTTTTGGATTACGTTTCTTTCCATCTGCATCCTCTGGATTATGTTTCTTTGTTATTGCCATGTGTTACTTTTTCTCATTACTGTGATCGTCAGTGCTCTTCACAGTGGTTGTTCTTGCTTTATGGTTACCTTCTCAGTGCACTTTTATTACTTGTAATACATTAATATAATATGCTCGATTGACCATATTAATTATACATTGCACTTCACCGGGGGCTGTTGGTGGAAGTGTTAGTTAAAATATTTTGGTGGTAGTGTATAAAACTAACTGTTGTACACCATTGTTAAGTGCACTTTTGAGCTTTGAGTAGACAACTGTGGTCTTAATTACTTTAAAGGATCGTTAGTATATATTACTGTCGGATTTTAATGTTCGGTTATTCACACTATTATTGCTTGATTATGATAGCTTGCTATTATTAGAGCAGGAATGGTATTCCCGGCGTGACATTCAAAAGCAGTCAAGATGGTGAGGTTTAGAACGGAGGAGCTCCGCGGAATTATGGATAGAAAATATCCATAACATGTCTGTCATTGCCATGTCGACCGTGGTATGTGACCAAGCAGTGACAGTTGTCTCTAATTATCAATTTTATATAGTAGAATCTTCTTGATTGATGATTTTGTAGCCTTCTCTTAGTTGTACTGGATTAATTCTTAAAACTGGATCATTTAAAATTAGTTAGATTTAATGAGTTGTTTCGCTGTTTTCAAATAAGTAGTTTAAGCCATGCGTACTTCCAATACTGTTCCATATTTCAAATGCTAGATTTAATGTAGTCTTCTCTCAAATACATTAGTGTGTTTTGTATTGTATCCAATACCGTTCCGTACTTCCATTTCTCCTGGATGATTAAGACGATATTTTTTCTAACTGAATTAATCTGTCCCCTATTTCAGAAGTAATGCTCAAAAGCCTGAATAGATTTCCTTGGGAAAGGGTAGATGTTAGCTTCAAGAAAGTAGACAATGGATTTTTGCCCATACCACCATTCAGGTATGTTATGAACCCCATTACCTTGGTAATAGTTTTCCTGGTGTTACTTAATTATCCCCTGGTATATTCTGTTGTCTCCATACATGTTAATCTGATAACATATACAAAGGTTGTGTAGGTAATGGCATAGCATATTTAGTTTCATGATCTTACTTAAATGTAGTTCTGGCGATAGATAGCTTTACACTATCCGTCATGTGGGTCCCTGCTTCCTCTACATTTTGCAGTCCGATTGTCATTGCCTTCACTTGCTTTGTCATTTACCGATCTGTCAGCTCGCCGGTTCCCTGACTTGCTATCAAGGTTTGTGTTCTGTGCCTCCATTTTCTGTTTTCTTTCTTTTTGTTTCTCTAAATTACTTACTATTTTATTCTGCTACCTGGCCGGTTTCGTACTATTTTGTTTCCTTTGATGAAATTCTAATGTTTTTCCAAACAAAGTATGATGAACTTAAAATCCATAATATGAAGTTGTGTCTGCTGCATGGGTACAGTTGATGCTTAGGGACTAATTCTTTATATTTCCTGATGTATTAGTTGAGATCGAGGAGAGAGCAAGCCGTTGCAGAGGAGAGGGGATAGAGGGTGGGCGGAGGTCAGGCATTGCTAACAGATTTGCGGCGGAGTGGGAGAGGTGACGCCGGCCGGCCGGCGCCTCACCACCGGCTCCTGTTTGGCGGTGACAAAGAGAAGGGTGCCGAGGATGTGTTGCTCTATGCATGGTTGTCGAAGTACATCATCGTTATCATGTGTATGGTTTCTCTATTTTCAGCCCTACTGCTCCAGAGCCCAAATCCCATGACCATGCCCCCACCTCTCCTTCGTTGAATGAAGGGAGTCTAGTTGCTAAAAAGTGAGTTTTCTTAATCAGTATGTATGGCCCCTCTGCACATGTCGTTTCTTCGTATTTAAGAGGCCCTCAAGCTTTGTCAGTTTTCTGATAGATATGGAATTCTAATTTTATAGTCCCAACAAAACGGTGGGTACTGATGGAGCTATCTATTATTTATTGTCAAACTGTAATACTTTTGTCAGCTTCTAGCATGTCGTTGCTCTACCAGAGTGCAATTTTTCTTTGCATGGCATACACCAGTTACCATTAGTTGATATGTTTGTTGAAGTTTTATTGCAAGTTAAATAAATGTGTAGTGTGGCATACTGATTATTATAGTTTGATAATGTCAGGCGCCGATGGCTTTAGATATGTAAATAAAATACCTTTAAGTAAAACTAAGCATTTAATTATTGTTCGTTACATTATTGATTTCACCGGCTTTATGTCGGCCGATTAGTTCTGAAGGATTCCACATCGGCTAATTTAGATTATGTTACTAGAGTATTAGAAGAAGTTCCTGATATATGTATTTATAGCATTTGCTGAGATTTGATGCAAAATATTGATGACCAGGCATTATACTGCGCATAAGCACAATTTTTTAGTTTTTCTTTTTATTGTTGCAGCAGCTTTTCTATAGAAATAGCCGAATAGTGTGACATAACACTATTCCATTTTCACAGGCCATAACACATCTTTACATGTAAGTTTGTTCTCTAGATAGTTCTCTTTCCAAGATTTTCATATCATATTTGTCATGGGATTTGACTGCTTTACCATATTTTCCTGGTGTGGACGATGTTATAGAGTGAGCTACCATCACTTATTCACTTCTCATTACTGACTGTAATCAATATATATGTGTTTATGCCATAAAAGATGGATATTTGTCGAAGCCATTGTCGTGTCATGTAATTACTTGCAGATCAACTATATAGTTTTGTTCGGATTGTAAAGTGGAAACGATAAAACCCTACAACTCATGTGTGATTGTCATTTGATTATTTACTTCCTCAAGTAGTATGGATATGGTGCTGCTAGGATATTAAGTATATTCATGAAGTTGTATAAACCACGTTCTACGATTCACTTTTGTTATGCATATTTACTTTCCAGCTTTAGGACTGAAATCCATCCATTGTAATGAATTTGGTTGTATGGGCATTACCTATTTGACTTAGGCTTGCTTCATTACATATAGACTGCTTTTCTTTTCCCCACTGCTTGTATGGCCTAAAACTATCATGTATATGAGGCAAGTTATTAGCAATGTTTCACATTTTCTTACTTGTAATACTGTGCTTGCCTATTCAGGTGTTCCAAGACCCAAATCAGCAAAAAAACAACACATACAACACTTTTTTCTTTTGAACTTTGGTTACCCTTATACAAGCCCCCCTTCATTTTGTTTATATAGTGGTTAGAATAGTAACCATATGTGCTAGCTCAACACTGATAAATGAAATATTTTCAAAGCACGTATGGTGTGTGTCTGTTCGCAATTTGGCGCAATGGGAGATTACTGAAAAATACTCATTTTCTCAACATGACATGGTATTGAAATGGGACTCTACTACCAAATTAAAATGTGTAGGTATATCTCATTGTAGATGACAAGTCTATATTTTTATTAAAGGGGGTTAAATTTGTTATCATATATGCTTGCCCGCTACTAAAACAACTAAAACATGGAATTTCTTTTCATGCTGAACATGGATTGATGGGTCTCTGCGCCATTTGTTACCCAGCTGACGAACCGAGAAAGAAAGGAAGGGGATAGACAGTCTTCGCTCGCTTCGTCCCCTGCCGCTTCTTATTCAGCTCCTCACGGGCCACAGGCATCGCTCTACGTGGGTTGGGCTAAATAACATATGGGCTATCCTAATACCTCCTGATCCCTATATCTCTGTATATGCACAACAAAGACATGTTTTTTTCTTAGGTTTCTTATCTTTTTTCCTCTTTTTTTGTAGGAAAAATATGCATGGCCAGGTTTCTCATCATGATAACCATGTTTCCAAACTTGCTAAAAAATACAACCATGCCAACTTTACTCTCTCATCACAGTGCCCATATTTTCAAACTGAGATATTCATATTATGCAAAGTTTCCCTTTTCCTAGACTATTATTTAATAACGTAATAAACGTGTTTAAAAATAGCATGATTTAGTTGAAGGTTCTTGCAGCATGAAACTATTTTCATCGACAACATGTCTGCAGCAGGTCTCTGCGCCATTTGGCGCAACGGGTCAACTAGTATCTATAATTTTTGATTGCTCCATGCTATATTATCCACTGTTTTGGACCATATTGGGCTTTATTTTCCACTTTTATATTATTTTTGGGACTAACCTATTAACCGGAGGTCCAACCCAGAATTGCTGTTTTTTTTGCCTATTTCAGTATTTCGAAGAACGAAATATCAAACGGAGTCCAAACGAAATGAAATCTTTGGGAACGTGATTTTCTCATTAGATAAGATCCAGGAGACTTGGACCCTCGGTCAAGAAAGGAGGGAGGCGGCCACGAGGGTGGAGGGCGCCCCCCCCCAGGGCGCGCCCCTGCCTAGTGGGCCCCCCGAAGCTCCACCGACGTACTCCTTCCTCCTATATATATCTACGTACCCCCAACAGATCAGATACGGAGCCAAAAACCTAATTCCACCGCCGCAACTTTCTGTATCCACGAGATCCCATCTTGGGGCCTGTTCCAGAGCTCCACTGGAAGGGGAATCCACCATGGAGGGCTTCTACATCATCATCATAGCCTCTCCGATGAAGTGTGATTAGTTTACCTCAGACCTTCGGGTCCATAGTTAGTAGCTAGATGGCTTCTTCTCTCTTTTTGGATCTCAATACAATGTTCTCCCCCTCTCTCGTGGAGATCTATTCGACGTAATCTTCTTTTTGCGGTGTGTTTCTTGAGATCGATGAATTATGGGTTTATGATCAAGATTATCTATGAGCAATATTTGAATCTTCTCTGAATTCTTTTATGTATGATTGGTTATCTTTGCAAGTCTCTTCGAATTATCCGTTTGGTTTGGCCAACTAGATTGGTAGTTCTTGCAATGGGAGAAGTGCTTAGCTTTGGGTTCAATCTTGCGATGTCCTTTCCCAGTGACAGTAGGGGCAGCAAGGCACGTATTGTATTGTTGCCATCGAGGATAACAAGATGGGGTATTTATCATATTGCATGAATTTATTCCTCTACATCATGTCATCTTGCTTAAGGCGTTACTCTATTTTCATTTACTTAATACTCTAGATGCATGCTGGGTAGCGGTCGATGAGTGGAGTAATAGTAGTAGATGTAGGAAGGAGTCGGTCTACTTGTCTCGGACGTGATGCCTATATACATGATCATACCTAGATACTCTCATAACTATGCTCAATTCTGTCAATTGCTCAATTCGTTCACCCACCGTAAAATACCTATGCTCTTGAGAGAAGCCACTAGTGAAATCTATGGCCCCCGGGTCTATTTTCATCATATTAATCTTCCTACGCTTTATTATTACTTTGCTTTTTTACTTTGCCTTTTATTTTACTTTGCATCTTTATACCAAAAATACCAAAAATATTATCTATCATCTCTATCAGATCTCACTCTCGTAAGTGACCATGAAGGGATTGCCAACCCCTATTCGCGTTGGTTGCGAGGAGTTAGTCGCTTTGTGTAGGTACGAGGGACTTGCACGTGGCCTCCTACTGGATTGATACCTTGGTTCTCAAAAACTGAGGGAAATACTTATGCTACTCTGCTGCATCATCCTCTCCTCTTCGGGGAAAACCAACGCAAGCTCAAGACGTAGCAGCACCCGATCGTTTAGTATGTTGCTATTGCTTTCTTCATGACTTATGCATGTTCCTATGACTATGCGATTATGCAACTACCGTTTACCGGAGGAACACTTTGTGTGCTACCAAACATAACAACGTAACAGGGTGATTATAAAGGTGCTCTACAGGTGTCTCCGAAGGTACATGTTGGGTTGGCGTATTTCGAGATTAGGATTTGTCATTCCAATTGTTGGAGAGGTATCTCTGGGCCCTCTCGGTAATGCACATCACTTAAGCCTTGCAAGCATTGCAACTAATGAGTTAGTTGCGGGATGATGTATTACGGAACGAGTAAAGAGACTTGCCGGTAACGAGATTGAACTAGGTATTGAGATACGACAATCGAATCTCGGGCAAGTAACATACTGATGACAAAGGGAACAGCGTATGTTGTTATGCGGTCTGACCGATAAAGATCTTCGTAGAATATGTAGGAGCCAATATGAGCATCCAGGTTCCGCTATTGGTTATTGACCGGAGACGTGTCTCGGTCATGTCTACATAGTTCTCGAACCCGTAGGGTCTGCACGCTTAACGTTTCGATGACAGTTTCATTATGAGTTTATATGTTTTGATGTACCGAAGGTTGTTCGGAGTCCCGGATGTGATCACGGACATGACGAGGAGTCTCGAAATGGTCGAGACATGAAGATTGATATATTGGAAGCCTATATTTGGATATCGGAAGTGTTCCGGGTGAAATCGGGATTTTACCGGAGTACCGGGAGGTTACCGAAACCCCCCGGGAGGTAAATGGGCCTTAGTGGGCCTTTACGGAGAAGAGGAGAGGCGGCCAGGGCTGGGCCGCGCGCCCCTCCCCCCTAGTCCGAATAGGACAAGGAGAGGGGGGCGGCGCCACCCTTCCTTCTCTCTCTCCTCTTTCCCCCTCCCGAATCCTATTCCAACTAGGAAAGGGGGGGAGTCCTACTTCCGGTGGGAGTAGGACTCCTCCTGGCGCGCCTCTCCCCTGGCCAGCCGAACCCCCCTTGCTCCTTTATATACGGGGGCAGGGGGCACCCCATAGGAACACCAATTGATCTGTTTGATCTTTTAGCCGTGTGCGGTGCCCCCCTCCACCATAGTCCACCTCGATAATACTGTAGCGGTGCTTAGGCAAAGCCCCGCGTTGGTAGAATGATGTCTACTACACAACCTTCTTCTTGTAGACGTTGTTGGGCCTCCAAGTGCAGAGGTTTGTAGGACAATAGCAAATTTCCCTCAAGTGGATGACCTAAGGTTTATCAATCCATGGGAGGCGTAGGATGAAGATGGTCTCTCTCAAGCAACCCTGCAACCAAATAACAAAGAGTCTCTTGTGTCCCCAACACACCCAATACAATGGTAAATTGTATAGGTGCACTATTTTGGCGAAGAAATGGTGATACAAGTGCAATGCAATATGGATGGTAGATATAGGTTTTTGTAAACTAAAAATATAAAAACAGCAAGGTAACTAACGGTAAAAGTGAGCGTAAACGGTATTGCAATGAGTTGAAACAAGGCCTAGGGTTCATACTTTCACTAGTGCAAGTTCTCTCAACAATAATAACATAATTGGATCATGTAACTATCCCTCAACATGCAACAAAGAGTCACTCCAAAGTAACTAATAGCGGAGAACAAACGAAGAGATTATGGTAGGGTACGAAACCACCTCAAAGTTATTCTTTCCGATCAATCCGTTGGGCTATTCCTATAAGTGTCACAAACAGCCCAAGAGTTCATACTAGAATAACACCTTAAGACACAAATCAACCAAAACCCTAATGTCACCTAGATACTCCAATGTCACCTCAAGTATCCGTGGGTATGATTATACGATATGCATCACACAATCTCAATTCATCTATTCAAACCAACATATAGAACCTCAAAGAGTGCCCCAAAGTTTCTACCCGAGAATCACGACGAAAACGTGTGCCAACCCCTATGCATAGGTTCATGGGCGGAACCCGCAAGTTGATCACCAAAACATACATAAGTGAATCACGTGATATCCCATTGTCACCACAGATACGCACGTCAAGACATACATCAAGTGTTCTCAAATCTTTAAAGACTCAATCCGATAAGATTAATTCAAGGGGAAAACTCAATTCATTACAAGAGAGTAGAGGGGGAGAAGAAACATAAGATCCAATTATAATAGCAAAGCTCGCGATACAGCAAGATCGTGCCAAATCAAGAACACGAGAGAGAGAGAGATCAAACACATAGCTACTGGTACATACCCTCAGCACCGAGGGTGAACTACTCCCTCCTCGTCATGGAAAACGCCGGGATGATGAAGATGGCCACCGGTGAGGGTTCCCCCCCTCCGGCAGGGTGCCGGAACAGGGTCCCGATTGGTTTTTGGTGGCTCTGGAGGTTTTGCGGCGGCGGAACTCCCGATCTAATCTCTGTTCCGGAAGTTTTATGATACGTAGGTATATATGGGTGCAGGAGGTACGTCGGTGGAGCTTCGGGGGCCCCACGAGGCAGGGGGCGCGCCCTAGAGGGGTGGGCGCGCCCCCCACCCTCGTGAGCACCTCCCGTATCTTCTGACGTGGGGTCCAAGTCCATCAGGTGGGTTTCCTTCCAAAAATAACTTCTCCAGTTGATTTCGTTCCGTTTCGACTCCGTTTGATATTCCTTTTGTTCAAAACACTGAAATAGGAAAAAAAAACACCAGCAATTCTGGGCTGGGCCTCCGGTTAATAGGTTAGTACCAAAAATAATATAAAAGTGGAAAATAAAGCCCAATATTGCCCAAAACAGTAGATAATATAGCATGAAGCAATAAAAAATTATAGATACGTTGGAGACGTATCAAGCATCCCCAAGCTTAATTCCTGCTCGTCCTCGAGTAGGTAAATGATAAAAAAAGATAATTTTTGATGTGGAATGCTAGTTGGCATAATTTCATTGTAATTCTTCTTACTTGTGGTATGAATATTCAGATCCATAAGATTCAAGATAAAAGTTCATATTCACATAAAAATAATAATACTTCAAGCATACTAACTAAGCAATTATGTCTTCTAAAATAACATGGCCAAAGAGAGTTATCCCTACAAAATCATATAGTCTGGCTATGCTCCATCTTCCCCACACAAAATATTTAAATCATGCACAACCCCGATGACAAGCCAAGCAATTGTTTCATACTTTAACATTTTCAAAACTTTTTCAATCTTCACGCAATACATGAGCGTGAGCAATGGATATAGCACTATATGTGGAATAGAATGGTGGTTGTGGAGAAGACAAAAAGGGAGAAGATAGACTCACATCAACTAGGCGTATCAACGGGCTATGGAGATGCCCATCAATAGATATCAATGTGAGTGAGTAGGGATTGCCATGCAACGGATGCACTAGAGCTATAAGTATATGAAAGCTCAACAAAAGGAACTAAGTGGGTGTGCATCCAACTTGCTTGCTCACGAAGACCTAGGGAATTTTGAGGAAGCCCATCATTGGAATATACAAGCCAAGTTCTATAATGTAAAATTCCCACTAGTATATGAAAGTGACAGTATAGGAGACTCTCTATCATGAAGATCATGGTGCTACTTTGAAGCACAAGTGTGGTAAAAGGATAGTAGCATTGTCCCTTCTCTCTTTTTCTCTCATATTTTTTTGTTTTTTTTATTTGGGCCTTTTCTCTCTTTTTTATGGCCTCTTTTTTTTCTTTTTTTTTCTTTTTTGTCCGGAGTCTCATCCCGACTTGTGGGGGAATCATAGTCTCCATCATCCTTTCCTCACTAGGACAATGCTCTAAAAATTATGATCATCACACTTTTATTTTCTTACAACTCAACAATTACAACTCGATACTTAGAACAAAATATGACTCTATATAAATGCCTCTGGCGGTGTACTGGGATGTGCAATGACTCATGAGTGACATGAATTATGAACGGTGGCTTTGCCACAAATACGATGTCAACCACATGATCATGATAGCAATATGACAATGATGAATGTGTCATGACAAACAGAACGGTGGAAAGTTGCATGGCAATATATCTCGGAATGGCTATGGAAATGCCATGATAGGTAGGTATGGTGGCTGTTTTGAGTAAGGTATATGGAGGGTGTATGATACCGGCAAAAAGTGTGCGGTATTAGAAAGGCTAGCAATAGTGGAAGGGTGAGAAAAGTGCGTATAATCCATGGACTCAACATTAGTCATAAAGAACTCATATACTTATTGCAAAAATCTACAAGTTATCAAAGCAAAGTATTACGCGCATGCTCCTAGGGGGATAGATTGGTAGGAAAAGACCATCGCTCGTCCCCGACCGCCACTCATAAGGAAGACAATAAATAAATAAATCATGCTCCGACTTCATCACATAACGGTTCACCATACGTGCATGCTACGAGAATCACAAACTTTAAAACAAGTATCTCTAAAATTCACAACTACTCAACTAGCATGACTCTAATATCACTACTTCCATATCTCAAAACAATCATCAAGCATCAAACTTCTCTTAGTATTCAACACACTCATAAGAAAGTTTTTACTATTTTTGAATACCTAGCATATTAAGATTATTTAAGCAAATTACCATGCTATTTAAGACTCTCAAACTAATATAAACGAATCATGAGAGTTCATCTATTTCTTCAAAATAAAACCACCACCGTGCTCTAAAAGATATAAGTGAAGTACTAGAGCAAATGACAAACTACTCCGAAAGATATAAGTGAAGATCAATGAGTAGTCGAATAATTATAACTATGTGAAGACTCTCTAACATTTAAGAATATCAGATCTTGATACTTTATTCAAACAGCAAGCAAAGCTAAATAAAATAAAATGACGCTCCAAGCAAAACACATACCATGTGGTGAATAAAAATATAGCTCCAAGTAAAGTTACCGATGAACGAAGACGAAAGAGGGGATGCCTTCCGGGGCATCCCCAAGCTTAGACGCTTGGTTATCCTTGAATATTACCTTGGGGTGCCTTGGGAATCCCCAATATTAGGCTCTTGCCACTCCTTATTCCATAGTCCATCGAATCTTTACCCAAAACTTGAAAACTTCACAACACAAAACTTAACAGAAAACTCGTAAGCTCGGTTAGCGAAAGAAAACAAAACAGCACTTCAAGGTAATGTAATGAACTCATTCTTTATTTATATTGGTGTTAAACCTACTTTATTCCAACTTCTCTATGGTTTGTAAACTATTTTACTAGCCATAGATTCATCAAAATAAGCAAACAACACACGAAAAACAGAATCTGTCAAAAACAGAACAGTCTGTAGTAATCTGTAACTAACGCAAACTTCTGGAACTCCAAAAATTCTAAAATAAATTTATGGACCTGAGGAATTTGTATAGTAATCATCTGAAAAAAGAATCAACTAAATAGCACTTTCCAGTAAAAAGTTCTAGCTAATCTCGTGAGCGCTAAAGTTTCTGTTTTTTATAGCATGATCATAAAGACTTCACCCAAGTCTTCCCAAAGGTTCTACTTGGCACAAACACTAATTAAAACACAAAACCACATATAAACAGAAGATAGATTGATTATTTATTACTAAACAGAACCAAAAAGCAATAAACTAAAATAAAATTGGGTTGCCTCCCAACAAGCGCTATCGTTTAACGCCCCTAGCTAGGCATGATGATTTCAATGATGGTCACATAAAAGATAAGAATTGAAACATAAAGATAGCATCATGAAGAATCAACAGGCTGGGCCTCCGGTTAATAGGTTAGTCCCAAAAATAATATAAAAGTGGAAAATAAAGCCCAATATTGCCCAAAACAGTAGATAATATAGCATGGAGCAATCAAAATTTATAGATGCGTTGGAGACGTATCATAGAACATCAACATCGTCACCACGCCGTCGTGCTGACGAAACTCTCCCTCAACACTAGGCTGGATCGGAGTTCGAGGGACGTCATCGGGCTAAACGTGTGCTGAACTCGGAGGTGTCGTACGTTTGGTACTTGATCGGTCGGATCGTGAAGACGTACGACTACGTCAACCGCGTTGTGCTAACGCTTCCGCTTTCGGTCTACGAGGTTACGTGGACAACACTCTCCCTTCTCGTTGCTATGCATCACCATGATCTTGGGTGTGCGTAGGAAATTTTTCGAAATTACTACGTTCCCCAACACCGGTGACCAGCCATTTTCTCGTGAGTGAGGAGCGGAGTCCACTCCTCTTGAGAATAACCCGCCTAACATGGAAGATAAGGACAGCCCTAGTTGATACATGAGCTATTCGAGCATACAAAACAGAATTTCATTTGAAGATTTAGAGTTTGGCACATACAAATTTACTTGGAATGACAGGTAGATACCGCATATAGGAAGGTATAGTGGACTCATATGGCATAACTTTGGGGTTTAAGGAATTGGATGCACAAGCAGTATTCCCGCTTAGTACAAGTGAAGGCTAGCAAAAGACTGGGAAGCGACCAACTAGAGAGCGACAACAGTCATGAACATGCATTAAAATTAATAAACATTGAGTGCAAGCATGAGTAGGATATAATCCACCATGAACATAAATATCGTGAAGGCTATGTTGATTTGTTTCAACTACATGTGTGAACATGTGCCAAGTCAAGTCACTTTAATCATTCAAAGGAGGATACCACCCTATCATACCACATTACAACCATTTTAATAACATGTTGGCATGCAAGGTAAACCATTATAACTCACGGCTAATCAAGCATGGCACGAGCAACTATGATCTCTAATTGTTAATGCAAACATGTTTATTCATAATAGGTTGAATCAGGAACGATGAACTAATCATATTTACAAAAACAAGAGAGGTCGAGTTCATACCAACTTCTCTCATCTCAATCAGTCCATCATATATCGTCATAATTGCCTTTCACTTGCACGACTCGACGATGTGAAAATGATAAGAGTGCACGTGCATTGGACTAAGCTGGAATCTGCGAGCATTCAATGAAGAGGAGAAGACAAGGCAATATGGGCTCTTGGTTAAATCAACAATAATGCAAATAAGAGCCACTTCAACAGTTTAATCATGGTCTTCTACTATCGACCCCCAAAGAAAAGAAAAGAAATAAAACTATTTACACGGGAAAGCTCCCAACAAGCAAAAGAAGAACGGGAAATATTTTTGGGTTTTCTTTTTAATTATTACTACTACAGCAAGAAAGTAAACTAGATAAAAGCTACAACTATTTTTTTTGGTTTTCTTAAGGTTTATCAAACACACAAGAAGAAAGCAAGAAAAAGGAAAATAAACTAGCATGGATATTATAGTGAAAAAGTATGAGCACCGACATCTAGCAATGAGTGTGTGAACATAAATGTAATGTCGGTGAGAGATACGTACTCCCCCAAGCTTAGGCTTTTGGCCTAAGTTGGTTTATTGCCACGGATGGCCTGGCGGATATCCATAGTTGTAGCCGGGGTTGTACTGCGATGCTGCAGTTATTGCCTCCTGGGCTGCAGCGTGGCGGCGAGCTGCCTCCGCCCTCCTCTCTTACTCATCTGCCTCCTCTTTGGTAATAAAATGTCTTCCTTTTGCCTGATAATCAAAGAAGGCAGGAGCAGGGAGAGTAATATGGACAGCACGACGTCTGTCAAAGATTAAGCGATACCGGAGAGGTGATTCATTCCTCTCGACAAACTAGTGGTGAACCATAGCATTAAAGTCTAAATAAGTAGGAGGAAACTCAATATCATCCTCACGTATGTCCACACCAAGAAAATTAGCTAAGCGGGTTGCATAAATTCCACCAAAGAAATCTCCATTAAATCTATTATGATGCAACCTACGTGCAACAATGGCTCCCAAATTATAAGATTTGTCTCCTAACACAGCACTCCTAAGAATACTGAGGTCAGGGACACACATGTGACATGCTTCATCCTTACCATTTATGTATCTATCTATGAAGAGAGCAAAATAATGTGTAGCAGGAAAATGGATGCTCTCTATGGTAGATTGTGCTATATCTCTAGATTCCCCCACGGTTATACTAGCAAGAAATTCTCTAAATTCAGATTTGTGAGGTTCACTAGCACTACCCCATTGTGGAAGTTTGCAAGCAGTGGTAAAATCCTCTAAGTCCATCGTATAAGATTTTTCATAAAGATCAAACAGGACAGTTGGAGAATTGCATGAAGAAGAAAATTCAAACCTCCTCACAAAGGAACTAGTGAGATAGTGGTACTGGCGGCACTTTTCTTCCTCGAAGCTCACAAGATCAGCGTTACGCAAATATGCTTTAAATTCTTCCTTGATTCCTTTCGATCCATAAAGTTTTCGAAGGCCATTCACAAGGTCAAGACAGAGGCGTCCTTGGTGGCTCATCGTCAGCATCACGCATTGCAAGCCTGGGTCCTTGCTTCCTTGAAGAACCACCTTGGTACATTTTCCTAAGCATATTTCTTCCTCTGAAAAATTTCTGAAATTTTTAGTAACTTCAAATAAAAGTGAGCCAAGCTCAACAAAATTGATAGCAACTACTCCTACAAGTGCCTAGAGACTATATCAAGCATTAGAACTACTTGGAACCATATAAGTTTGACATGCAAGCTCAAGAACATGGTCACCTAGGCAGCACAATTTTGCAATGAATAAAGCACTAGAACAAAAACTAATTGGACCAGTGGAGGAGTCACATACCAAGGAACAATCTCCCCAAGAAGTTTTGCGAGAGGTGCTTTGAGCAAGGAGATCTAAAATCGCAGCAAAATGAGCTAGAACTTGTGCTTGAGCTGGATGGTGATTTTTTTGGGAGGAAGAAGAAGTGTGTGGGTGCAGGAATAAGTGGAGGGGAGCCACCATGGGCCCACGAGGCAGGGGGCGCGCCCTGGACCCTCATGGTCAGGTGCTTGCTCCCCCTGCTGTGTTCTTAGTGCCAGATATTCTCAAATATTCCAGAAAAATATCATATTCCATTTTCAGGGCATTTGGAGAACTTTTATTTTCGGGGTATTTTTATATTGCACGGATAACTCAGAAAACAGACATGAAAATACTATTTTTACTTTATTTCAACTAAATAACAGACGTTAGAGAGAGGGTACAGAAGGTTGTGCTTCTAGTTTCATCCATCTCATGCTCATCAAAAGGAATCCACTAACAAGGTTGATCAAGTCTTGTTAACAAACTCATTCCGACTAACATGGAACCGGATAAATTTCGAATGACACTATGTTACCTCAACGGGGATATGCACATCCCCAATAATAAGAATATCATATTTCTTCTTGACAGTAGGTAGAGGAAATTCAAAACCTCCAAAAATAATTGATGGAATTTTTCCAATAGAGTTGATGCTATGAACTTGAGGTTGTTTCCTCGGAAAGTGTACCGTATGCTCATTACCATTAACATGAAAAGTGACATTGCCTTTGTTGCAATCAATAACAGCCCCTGCAGTATTCAAAAAAGTTCTTCCAAGAATAATAGACATACTATCGTCCTCGGGAATATCAAGGATAACAAAGTCCGTTAAAATAGTAACGTTTGCAACTACAACAGGCACATCCTCACAAATACTGACGGGTATAACAGTTGATTTATCGGCCATTTGCAAAGATATTTCAGTAAGTGTCAACTTATTCAAATAAAGTCTACGATATAAAGAGAGAGGCATAACACTAACACCGGCTCCAAGATCACATGAAGCAGTTTTAACATAGTTTCTTTTAATGGAGCATGGTATAGTTGGTACTCCTGGATCTCCTAGTTTCTTAGGTATTCCACCCTTAAAAGTGTAATCAGCATGCATGGTGGAAATTTCAGCTTCCGGTATCTTTCTTTTATTAGTAACAATTTCTTTCATATACTTAGCATAAGGATTCATTTTGAGCATATCAGTCAAACGCATACGCAAAAAGATAGGCCTAATCATTTCAGCAAAGCGCTCAAAATCCTCATCATCCTTTTTCTTGGATGGTTTGGGAGGAAAAGGCATGGGTTTCTGAACCCAAGGTTCTCTTTCTTTACAATGTTTCCTAGCAACAAAGTCTCTCTTATCATAACATTGATTCTTTGATTGTGGGTTATCAAGATCAACAACAGGTTCAATTTCTACATCATTATCATTACTAGGTTAAGCATCATCACGAACATCTTCATTAATATTTTCATTAGGTTCATGTCCATTACCAGATTGTGTTTCAGCATCAGAAATAGAAATATCATTTGGATTCTCAGGTGTTTCAGCAATAGGTTCACTAGAAGCATGCAAAGTCCTATCATTTTTCTTTTCTTCTTTTTAGAAGGACTAGGTGCATCTATATTATTTCTCTGAGAATCCTGCTCAATTCTCTTAGGGTGGCCTTCAGGATACAAAGGTTCCTGAGTCATTTTACCAGTTCTAGTAGCCACTCTAACATCATAATCATTATTCTTACTATTTAATTCATTGAGCAAATCATTTTGAGCTTTAAGTACTCGTCCTACTTGAGTGGTAACCACAGAAGCATGTTTAGTAATGAGTTTAAGTTCACCTTTAACTCTAGACATATAATCACCCAAGTGTTCAAGCGTATCGGAATTGTATTTCAATTGTCTACCAAAATAAGCATTGAAGTTTTCTTGTTTGACAATAAAATTGTCAAACTCTTCTAAGCATTGTCTAGCAGACTTATAGTGAGGAATATCACCTTCATCAAATCTATAGAGAGAAATTACCTTTACTACCTGTATCGGGTTATCAAGACCATGTGTTTCTTCAATAGGTAATGGATTAGGATCATATGTTTCTTCAACAGGCGGTAAATTAAGACCATGTATTTCTTCAATAGGAGGTAAATTCTTAACATCTTCAGCTTTAATACCCTTTTCTTTCATAGATTTTTTTGCCTCTTGCATATCTTCGGGACTGAGAAATAGAACACCCCTCTTCTTCGTAGTTGGTTTAGGAATAGGCTCAGGAGTTGGCTCAGGAAGTGTCCAATTATTTTCATTTGTCAACATATTATTCAATAGAATCTCAGCTTCATCCGGTGTTCTTTCCCTGAAAACAGAACTAGCACAACTATCCAGGTAATCTCTGGAAGCATCGGTTAGTCCATTATAAAAGATATCAAGTATTTCATTTTTCTTAAGAGGATGATCAGGCAAAGCATTAAGTAATTGGAGAAGCCTCCCCCAAGCTTGTGGGAGACTCTCTTCTTCAATTTGCACAAAATTATATATTTCCCTTAAAGCAGCTTGTTTCTTATGAGCGGGGAAATATTTAGCAGAGAAGTAATAAATCATATCCTGGGGACTACGCACACAACCAGGATCAAGAGAATTAAACCATATATTAGCATCACCCTTTAATGAGAACGAAAATATTTTAAGGATATAGAAGTAGCGAGTTCTCTCATCATTAGTGAACAGGGTGGCTATATCATTTAATTTAGTAAGATGTGCCACAACAATTTCAGATTCATAGCCATAAAAAGGATCAGATTCAACCAAAGTAATTATATTAGGATCAACAGAGAATTCATAATCCTTATCAGTAACACATATAGGTGAAGTAGCAAAAGCAGGGTCAGGTTTCATTCTAGCATTAAGAGATCACTACTTCCATTTAGCTAATAATTTCTTAAGATCACTGCTATCATTGCAAGCAAGAATGGCTCTAGCAGATTCTTCATCCAAAACATAACCCTCAGGCACAACATGCAATTCATATTTATTAGGGGGAGAGTCTTCATCATCACTATCTTCAATATTATTAGTTTCAATAATTTCATTCTCTCTAGCCCTAGCAAGTTCTTCATCAAGAAATTCACCAAGTGGCACAGTAGTATCAAGCATAGAAGTAGTTTCATCATAAGTATCATGCATAGCAGAAGTGGCATCATCAATAACATGCGACATATCCGAATTAATAGCAGAAGCAGGTTTAGGTGTCGCAAGCTTACTCAAAACAGAAGGTGAATCAAGTGCAGAGCTAGATGGCAGTTCCTTACCTCCCCTCGTAGTTGAGGGATAAATTTTCGTTTTCGCGTCTTTCAAGTTCTTCATAGTGACCAATAGATATAAATCCCAAGTGACTCAAAGAATAGAGCTATGCTCCCAGCAACTACGGCTTGAGAAAATAGTCTTGATAACCCACAAGTATAGGGGATCATAACAGTTTTCAAGGGTAGAGTATTCAACCCAATTTTTTGATTCGACACAAGGGGAGCCAAAGAATATTCTCAAGTATTAGCAGTTGAGTTGTCAATTCAACCACACCGGATAACTTAGTATCTGCAGCAAAGTATTTAGTAGCAAAGTAATATGGAGGTACTTGATAACAGTAGCAAAAGTAATATTTTTGGGTTTTGTAGTGATTGTAACAGTAGCAACGGAAAAGTAAATAAGCGAAGAACAATATGTAAAAAGCTCATAGGCATAGGATCGGTGATGGAGAATTATGCCAAATGTGGTTCATCATGTAACAATCATAACATAGGGTGTGTAACATCCCAAATTTTCAATTTGGAATGTTATACATAGGTCATCCATGCATATCATATTTTATTGCATCTTCATTCCGCAATCCTCAAAATCCTAAGCAACTCAAGGACCCTCGGAGAGAGTTGGGGATTTTTCCGGTTTTCATATTTGATTTTTCTCAAATAGCGAAAACGAGGATTTTTTATTTTAATTATTTTTCTCTCAAAAAAATATATTTCATAATAAAATAAATGAGGGGAGATAATATGACTTCTCCAAAACAATTGAAACATTGGAGGAAAAATGTTAACATCATTTGTTGGATTTTATTTGATTTTATTTGGATTTTATTTGCGTTAGAAAAATTGCACGTTTTCAAAAATTGCATTTTAGGGCCAAGAAAATGTTCATCTCGTTCTAAATATTTCATTTAGACGGTGAAAATTTGTTTTGGAATTTTTAGATTTTTATTTTATTTTATAGAATTTATTTTCCGTCGGCGCAACTATTTAAAAAGTTTCCCATACCGATCGGGCCTAAGGCCCAACCAAGCAGTTGCCCAGCCGCCGCCGCCTCCGACCTGAGGCCTGTGTCCGCCACCGACTCGGACCGAGTCCGAGCGGACTCCGCCTCCGTCGCGCCTTGCCCCTCCTCCAAGTCGCCGCCTCCTCTCTTAAATACCCCACCACGCCGCCACACCACCACCACCACCACCCGCCACCGCCGCCCCAAGCCCGAGCCGAGCCGCCCGCGCCTCCCGCCGCCGCCGAGCCGCCCTTGCTGCCTCCGTTCTGCTGCCGCCACCCCACGCTGCTCGCCGAGCCGAGCCGAGGTAGCCACCCGCCGCCCGATTTTACGAGAAAACGTTCGTTTTTTTAGAAAACCCTAGTTTTTGTTTTTTTAAATAGATCGGTTTTTCTCCAGTTTATTTATTTAGCGAGCGTTCGCTCGTTCGTTCGTTTTAACGAACGCGTTATTCGTTTAGATTGAGATAACGAACGTTCGTTCGATAGTCTGTTCGTCAGTTTTTCTTTTTCTTGGATTTATTCCGCGATTTTTCTGATCGCGATTTCTGATCCAATCTTAGTTTCTGTTTATCTTTTCGCTCGTTAGTCGGAATCAGGCGATTCAAGCGCCTAGAAGACCCACTTTCCGCTTAAACAACTAAAACAAGATTTTGATACTGTAAAATTTGACCCTAGTTCAGATTAGTAAACGGATCTTGTTTCTTTTGCTGTTTGAGTTTCGTTGCTCCGTTTGGTTTGATTCTTTTTGCGAACCGGAGTTCTTAAGTTGAACTTTCTGGTCAACCTCTTTTAGTTGAAGTTTTGCTTGTGCATCTTTGCTTGTTGCTTATGTATGTTATTGTTTGCTTGCGATAGAATTCCCGGAGTGCGAAGCGTCTTACTACGAGTCTCTAGGATTCGCGGATCGTCAGCAAGGCAAGTAACACTTTGATCATACTCTTTTCATACCCAGTTTTTATGCATTAGCTCAATCCTCAACATTGCATGGTTAGGATGTCATTAACTTGTGGGTTGGGAAGTAGTAGTTGAGGTAGAACCTATTGCCCTGTTACTATCAAACCCTTGGGAGTTACTTCTACGCGTTGCTTATATTGCTATGCTATGCTCGTGAGCGTGGTTTGGGTTTGAGTGAATCCATGACAGATGTGAGATTGTTAATCAATGGTTTATTTAAGGTGGCAACTTTAATACACATCTGGGTGGATTGAGGCACTGGGAACCAGGTGTTGTCTGTTTATTTTTGGAAATCCCGGGGTACCCGTGTGATCTTCCTATGGACCGCCACCCAGGCTCAAAGGGAACTGAGATTATTCATGCTAGAAACTTCCGTGTGCAGCCACAAGCTACTATGGGCTCTAGCATAGTTGAGTAAGTTATGTTGAGCTCTTGAAGAGGTAGATCAGCAGGTAGTGGGTTTTGTAGGTTTGGTATGGTCTACCCGGAGTAGAGAGTTAATGTTTCTGAAAGACTGTGCCTCGGTCATCCGTTTCTTAAACACCATGTAGTGCGAGAAATCAATGGAGGCGAACGAGTCTTGTGGAGAAAAGAGTGCGAACCTCTGCAGAGTGTACAATCTAATCATGGTTAGCCATGTCCCCGGTTATGGACAATTTTGAGTATCTAGTACTTGAGTTATCACATGTATCTCATCACTCTTAATTAATATTGTTGGGATGTTAACTACTTTAATTGGGATTGAGTTGGGGTTATACCTTCTCAATGTTTCAACCACCATAATAGTTAAATAAAATATATTCCTTTGTTGTAGGGAAAAATTGGCTTTTCGCAAAACTATAACCATAGAGCGTTCCACCAGCCAAATATGCATGTAGTGATAGCATTATTCATTCTGCTCTATTGTGTTATATTGCGACATATTCCATGTCTTGACCCGTTCTCGGGCTGCAACGTATTATGTTGCAGACTTTTCAGACGAGGAGTAAGGTTCTTTAGGTCGTTGCCGTGCAGCTCAGCTATGCCGTTGGAGTTGATGGACTCACTTTATCTTCCAAGCCTTCTGTTGTTATCGCATTAGATGGCCTTAAGCCATATTATTGTAATAAGTTCTCTTTTGAGACATTCGATGTAATAAGTGTGTGATTGCTACTCTGTTATAAATCCTTGAGTCTTGTGTGTCAACATTCTTGATCCAGGATGACATTGGAAAATAGAGACTTGACCATCGAGGTCGGTCGCTACAAGATGGTATCGAGCACACGCTGAGTGTAGGACACGACCACTAAGATAAACCATAGGTCACTCTTCTCTACTCATTTCTGACTCCTCTCCATTTTTCCACTCTTTAGGATGACAGAGATGAAGAACAAGTTTGCACAACCGGATGAAGACACACCTTTTGGACGCCACTTGAAGGAAGTCACTAGGTACTTGAACATTGGAATAGCAAGCTTCACCGGGACGTACAATGCCACCTTACCAGAAGAGGAGCGTTGGATGATTCAAGTACAAGTTCCAGGAAGGACGTTCTCGCCAACTTCTAAACCCATAGAATTTTCTTTCGAAGCACCCACCTGGAGTCTAGGCAAGAGCATGGCAGCCCACATTACCATGGGACGCATTGGAGAAGTCTACAACAGGGAGCTTAAGGACACCATCTATCAAATATGTGGGCGCAGAGACGAACAATGGGAAGTAATCAGCACCAAGAAGGATAGATCCATTGCAGCTTTCATCCAGAGCTAAACCCAGCACATTCGACGTCGGGAGAACCAGATGTCTTGATCATGATGGAGTTGAAGAAGGCAAAGACCAGGATCATCGAGCTGGAGGAAGAACTCAAGTTTACACGCGACGGATATGAGGAGGAAATTAAGACACTACTGGAGAAGAACGACGACATGGTTAAGAAGATCGGAGTATTCATGGGAGGACCAGCACCGGAAGAAGAAGATGACGACCCCACTTGCCCGGACAACTACATCATCATCGACGACACCGATTCCGATCCAAGTGATGATGACTACGAAGACGAAGCTGGAGCAGACATCATGGAGTCTTCCACCGATCAAAATTTCTAGATGGCCACCATATACTAGTAGTATTTCCCCCATGTATCTAGTATTAGTTGAGCACTTTTGCGATAGTCCTAGACCGTTTGTATGCCCTTGCTTGATTGATTGAGTGAAATGTTTGTGTTTGCCTCATGTGCATATGGGTAGTGTTTTCTCATTAGACCTTTTTTCTATTCTAATCTCTTCCATCTAAACCCATCGATGCCTCCGAGGCGTGACACGGTTTTGCTTTCCCACGGAGCTCACCCAGTTGATCCAGCAGCAGAATGCTTTGATGCAATTGCTAGTTCAGAACCAGGGCAACAACAACAACAATAACCTGCCGCCAGTGGACAATTTAGCCCGTTTCCTGAGGTTACAGCCGCCGGTGTTTTCCAGTAGCACCGAGCCAATAGTTGCTGAGGATTGGCTACGCCGTATTGGAAGGGAGTTAACCACCGCAGGATGCACAGATGCTGAGAAGGTGCGCTTTGCCGCACATCAATTGGATGGACCAGCAGCCGCATGGTGGGAGAATTACACGGCTACTTTTCCAATAGCCAATGTCACTTGGGACCAGTTTCAGCAAGCTTTTCGCATGGCCCATGTCTCAACTAGAGCCATGCAGATGAAGAAGCGCGAGTTTCGCAACTTACGCCAGGGGAACCGTACTGTAGCTCAGTACGTGGATGATTTTAGCAAGTTATCACGCTATGCCCCTGACGATGTGGCCACAGATGCCGCGAAGCAGGAGAAGTTTATGGAATGGTTGAATGATGAGATGAGCATGCAGTTGATGGTGGCAACTTTCAACAACTACCAGCAGTTGGTAGACAAGGCCCTTATGATTGAAGGGAAGCAGGAGCAGATTGAGAGCCGTAAGAAGAAGTATGGACAAGGGAAGTATAATTCAGGAGCTCAACAGAAGCCCCGCTTAACCCCGAACTCGGGAGGAATTGTTCATAACCATGGAGTGTTGGGGAACGTAGCAGAAATTCAAAATTTTCCTACGTGTCACCAAGATCTATCTATGGAGAACCTAGCAACGAGGGAAGGAGAGTGCATCTACATACCCTTGTAGATCGCTAAGAGGAAGCGTTCAAGTGAGCGGGGTTGAAGGAGTCGTGCTGTCGTGATTCAAATCACGGAGATCCTAGTGCGAGCGGACGGCACCTCCGCGTTCAACACACGTACAGCCGGTGGCGTCTCCCACGCCTTGATCCAGCAAGGAGAGAGGAGAGGTTGAGAAGACTCCATCCAGCAGCAGCACAGCGGCATGGTGGTGATGGAGGCGTGGCAATCCCGAGGCTTCGCCAAGCACCAAGGGAGAGGAGGAGGAGGAGAGGAGGCTGCACCAACAGGCGGAGATCTCATCGTGTGTTATGGGCAGCCCCTAGGCCTCATATATATAGGGAAGGGGAGGAGGTGCGCCCCTCTAGGGTTCCCACCCCTAGAGGCGGCAGCCCTAGATGGGAAAAGGGGAGGCGGCCAAGAGGGAGGGAGAGGAGGGTGCCCTAGGGTTTGCCCCTCCCACTCACCCCTGCGCTTGGGCCTCTTGTGGGCGCACCAGCCCCTTTGGGGCTGGTTCCTCCACACTTGGCCCACGCAACCTTCTGGGGTTGGTGGCCCCACTTGGTGGACCCGGGACCCTCCGGTGGTCCCGTGCGTTCTGGAAAAACCGAAACTTTTCCGGTGACCAAAACAGGACTTCCATATATAAATATTTACCTCCGGACCATTCCGGAACTCCTCGTGACGTCCGGGATCTCATCAGGGACTCGAACAACATTCGGTAACCACATACAAACTTCCTTTATAACCCTAGCGTCATCGAACCTTAAGTGTGTAGACCCTACGGGTTCGGGAGACATGTAGACATGACCGAGGCGTTCTCGGTCAATAACCAACAGCGGGATCTGGATACCCATGTTGGCTCCCATATGTTCCACGATGATCTCATCGGATGAACCACGATGTCAAGGACTCAATCGATCCGTATACAATTCCCTTTGTCTAGCGGTATTGTACTTGCCGAGATCTCGTTACGGCAAGTTTCTTTACTCGTTCCGTAACACATCATCCGTGATCAACCCCTTGGTCACATTGTGCACATTATGATGATGTCCTACCGAGTGGGCCCAGAGATACCTCTCCATCACACGGAGTGACAAATCCCGATCTCGATTCGTGCCAACCCAATGAGACACTTTCGGAGATACCATAGTGCACCTTTATAGCCACCCGATTCACGTTGTGACGTTTGGTACACCCAAAGCATTCCTACGGTATTCGGGAGTTGCACAATCTCATGGTCTAAGGAAATGATACTTGACATTAGAAAAGCTTTAGCATACGAACTACTATCTTTGTGCTAGGCTTAGGATTGGGTCTTGTCCATCACATCATTCTCCTAATGATGTGATCCCGTTATCAATGACATCCAATGTCCATGGTCAGGAAACCGCAACCATCTATTGATCAACGAGCTAGTCAACTAGAGGCTTACTAGGGACACGGTGTTGTCTATGTATCCACACATGTATATGAGTTTCCTATCAATACAATTATAGCATGGATAATAAACGATTATCATGAACAAGGAAATAACTAATTTATTATTGCCTCTAGGGCATATTTCCAACAGTCTCCCACTTGCACTAGAGTCAATAATCTAGTCCACATCGTCATGTGATTAACACTGATAGGTCACATCGCCATGTGACCAACATCCAAAGATTTTACTATTGTCTGTAAACTAGTTCACATCATCATGTGATTAAGACTCAATGAGTTCTGAGGTTTGATCATGTTTTGCTGTGAGAGAGGTTTTAGTCAGCAGTGCGAACCTTTCGGATCCGTGTGTACTCATAATTCTCTATGTCATATTGTAAATGCTGCTTCCACGCTCCACTTGGATCTATTCCAAATGGTTGCTCCACTATCGTATCCCGCTTGCTACTCGAGTCACTCGGATAGGTGTTAAAGCTTGCATCGGCGTAATCCCTTACGCCGAACTCTTTATTACCTCCATAATCGAGAAACATGTCCTTATTTACTACAAGGACAATTTTGACCGCTGTCCAATGATCCATTCTGGATCATTCTTGTACCCCTTGAGTGACTCATGGCAAGGCACACTTCGGTGCGGTACACAAGCATAGCATACTATAGAGCCTACGTCTAAAGCATAGGGGCGACCTTCGTCCTTTCTCTCTTTCTGCCGTGGTCGAGCTTTAACTCTTAACTTCATACCTTACAACTCAGGCAAGAACTCCTTCTTTGGTGATCCATCTTGAACACCTTCAAGATCATGTCGAGTATGTGCTCATTTGAAAGTACTATTAAACATTTTGATCTATCTTATAGATCTTGATGCTTATTATTCAAGTAGCCTAATCCAGGTTTTCATTGAAAAACACTTTTCAAACAACCCTATATGCTTTCTAGAAATTCTACATCATTTACGATCAACAACATATACTCATCGAAATTCTATAGTGCTCCCACTCACTTCTTTGGAAATACAAGTTTCTCATAAACTTTGTATAAACCCAAAATCTTTGATCATCCTATCAAAGTGCATATTCCAACTCGAGATGCTTACTCCGGTCCTTAGAAGGATTCTTTGGAGCTGGCATACCTTTTAGCATCCTTAGGATCGACAAAACCTTTTTGATTGTATCACATACAACCTTTCCCTACGAAGACTGGTAAGGAAACTCGTTTTGACATCCATCTGCCAGATTTCATAAATGCAGCTTATGCTAACATGATTCCGACGGACTCAAGCATCGCTACGGATGAGAAAAATCTCATCGTAGTCAACTCCTTGAACTTGTGAAAAAAACTCTTCACCACAAGTCGAGCTTCATAGACGGTGATATCACCGTCCACGTCCGTCTTCTTCTTAAAGATCCATTCATCTCAATGGCTTGCCGCTCATCGGGCAAGTCCACCAAAGTCCATGCTTTGTCCTGATACATGGATCCTATCTCGGATTTCATGGCTTCTAACCATTTGTCGGAATTTGGGCCCACCACTGCTTCTCCATAGCTCGTAGGTTCATTGTTGTCTAGCAACATGACCTTCAAGACAGGATTCTTGTACCATTACAAGCGACGCATCCTTGTCACCCCACGAGGTGCGGTAGTGACTTGATCCAAGTTTCATGATCACTATCATAGCTTCTACTTCAATTGGTGTAGGTGCCACAAGAACAACTTCCTGTGTGCTGCTACACACTAGTTGAAGTGACGGTTCAATAACCTCATCAAGTTTCCACCATCCTCCCACTCAACTTTTCGAGACGAACTTTTCCTCGAGAAATGACCCGATTCAAGAAACAATCCCTATTGCTTCCGGATCTGAATTAGGAGGTATACCCAACTGTTTTGGGTGTCCTATGAAGATGCATTTTGTCGCTTTGGGTTCGAGCTTATCAACTGAAACTTTTCCACATAAGCGTCGCAGCCCCAAACTTTTAAGAAAGCGACAACAGGTTTCTCCAAATGGTGTCGTCTCAACGGAATTACATGGTGCCCCATTAAAGTGAGTGCGGTTGTCTCTAATGCCTAACCCATGAACGATAGTGGTAATTCGATAAGAGATATCATGGTACGCACCATATCCAATAGAGTGCAACTATGATGTTCGGACACACCATCACACTATGGTGTTCCAGGCGGTATCAATTGTGAAACAATTTGCATAATGTCTTAATTGTGTGCCAAAACTCATAACTCAGATATTCATCTCTATGATCATATCATAGACATTCTATCCTCTTGTCACGAAGATCTTAAACTTCACTCTGAAATTACTTGAACCATTCAATAATTCAGACTTGTGTTTCATCAAGTAAATATACTCAACATCTACTCGAATCATCGTGAAGTAAGAACATAATGATATTCTTTGCATGCCTCGGCACTCATTGGACTGCACACATCAAAATGTGTTACTTCCAACAGGTTGCTACCTTGTTCCATCTTACTGAAACCGAGGCTTTTCAGTCATCTTGCCCATGTGGTATGAATTTGCATATCTCAAGTGATTCAAAATCAAGTGAGTCCAAACGATCCATCTGCATGGAGTTTCATTATGCGTATAACCCAATAGACATGGTTTGCATGTCTCAAACTTTTCAAAAATGAGTGAGTCCAAAGATCCATCAACATGGAGCTTCATCATGCGTTTTACACCAATATGACTTACATGGCAGTGCCACAAGTAAGTGGTACTATCATTACTATCTTATACCTTTGGCTTGAAAATGTGTATCACTACGATCGAGATTCAATAAACCATTCATTTAGGTGCAAGACCATCGAAGGTGTTATTCAAATAAATAGAGTAACCATTATTCTCCTTAAATGAATAACCGTATTGCGATAGACATAATCCAATCATGTCTATGCTCAACGCAAACACCAAATGACAATAATTCTGGTTTAACACCAATCTCGATGGTAGAGGGAGCGTGCGATGCTTGATCATATCAACCTTGGAAACAATTCCAACACATATCGTCGACTCACCTTTAGCTAGTCTCCTTTTATTCAGTAGCTTTTATTTGAGTTACTAACACTTAGCAACCGAACGGTATCTAATACCCTGGTGCTACTAGGAGTGCTAGTAAAGTACACATTAACATCTTGTATATCCTATATACTTCTATCGACCTTGCCACCTTCTTATCTACCAAGTATCTAGGGTAATTCTGCTCGATGGCTGTTCCCTTATTATAGAAGCACTTAGTCTCGGGTTTGGGTTCAACCTTGGGTTTCTTCACTAGAGCAGCAGCTGATTTGCCGTTTCATGAAGTATCCCTTCTTGCCCTTGCCCTTCTTGAAACTAGTGGTTTCACCAACCATCAACAATTGATGCTCCTTCTTGATTTCTACTTTCGCGTGTCAAACATGGTGAATACCTCAAGGATCATCATATCTATCCACGATATGTTATAGTTCATCACGAAGCTCTAGCAGCTTGGTGGCAATGACTTTGGAGAAACATCACTATCTCATCCGGAAGATCAACTCCACTCGATTCAAGTGATTGTTGCACTCGAGACAATCGAGCACAAGCTCAACGATTGAGCTTTTCTCCCTGAGTTTGTAGGCTAAGAAAATCGCGGAGGTCTTATACCTCTTGGCGTGAGCACGAGCCTGAAATCCCAATTTCAGCCCTCGAAACATCTCATATGTTCATGACGTTTGAAAACATCTTTGGTGCCTCTACTTAAACCATTTAACCGAACTATCACGTAGTTATCAAAACTTGTATGTCCGATGTTCGCAACATCGACAAGCGGCGTTGGGGTTCAGACACCTGGCGGTGCATTAAGAACATAAGCTTTCTCTGTCCACATAATCGCTCTGTCAACTTTCAACTATATTTTCTCTAGGAACATATCTAAGCAGTGGAACTAAAGCGCGAGCTTACGACATAATTTGCAAAAGGTCTTTTTGTTGGGGGCGTAGTAATTTCAAAAATTTCCTACGATCACGCAAGACCATGGTGATGGCATAGCAACGAGAGGGAGAGTGTCCGTCCACGTACCCTCGTGAGACCGAAAGCGGAGCGTTATAACAACGCGGTTGATGTAGTAAACGTCTTCACGATCCGACCGATCCAAGCACCGAGCGTCACGGCACCTCCGAATTCTGCACACGTTCAGCTCGATGGCGATCCCGGACTCGATCCGGCAAAGTGTCGGGGATGAGTTCCGTCAAGACGACGGCGTGGTAGCGATGTTGATGCTCCACCGGCGCAGGGCTTCGCCTAAGCTCATGACGATATGACTTCTCCGTAGCGAGGGCTTCGCCTAAGCTCATGACGATATGACGAAGTGGAATATGGTGGAAGGGGCACCAGACACGGCTAAGGAAAGATCCGTAGATCAACTTGTGTGTTATGGGGTGCCCCTGCCCCGATATAAAGGAGCCAAGGGGAGGTGGCGGCCCAAGGGGAGGCGCGCAAGGAGTCCTACTCCTCGGGAGTAGGATTCCCCTCAATCCTAGTTGGATTAGGATTAGGAGGGGAAGAGAGAGAGGGGCGGCCCACCTTTCCTAGTCCTAATAGGACTAGGGAAGAAGCGCGGCCACCTAGGGCTGCCCTTCTCCTTTCCTCCAAGGCCCACTATGGGCCCATGAAGTTCGGGGGTTCGGTAACCTCCGGTACTCGATAAATTCGATTTCACTCGGAACACTTCCGATGTCCAAATGTAGGCTTCAATATATCAATCTTTATGTCTCGACCATTTGAGACTCCTCGTCATGTCCGTGATCACATCCGGGACTCGAACAACCTTGGTGCATCAATACTTATAAACTCATAATGAGCATCATCGAAGCGTTAAGCGTGCGGACCCTACGGGTTCGAGAACTATGTAGACATGACCTAGAACCATTCTCGGTCAATAACCAATAGCGGAACCTGGATGCCCATATTGGTTCCTACATATTCTCGAAGATCTTTTATCGGTCAAACCGCATAACGACATACGTTGTTCCTTTGTCATCGGTATGTTACTTACCCGAGATTCGATCGTCGGTATCCAATACCTAGTTCAATCTAGTTACGGTAAGTCTCTTTACTGATTCAGTAATACATCATCTCACAACTAACTCATTAGTTGTAATGCTTGCAAGGCTTAAGTGATGTGTATTACCGAGAAGGCCTAGAGATACCTCTCCAGACAATCGGAGTGACAAAACCTAATCTCGAAATCGCCAACCCAACAAGTACCTTTGGAGACACTGTAGTACTCCTTTATAATCACCCGATTACGTTGTGGCGTTTGGTAGTACCAAAGTGTTCCTCCGTAAGCGGAGTTGCATAATCTCATAGTTATAGGAACATGTATGGGTCATGAAGAAAGCATTAACATACTAAGCGATCAAGTGTTAAGCTAACGGAATGGGTCATGTCAATCAGATCATTCAACTAATGATGTGACCTTGTTAATCAAATAACAACTCCTTGTTCATGGTTAGGAAACATAACCATCTTTGATTAACAAGCTAGTCAAGTAGAGGCATACTAGTGACATACTGTTTGTCTATATATTCACACATGTATTATGTTTCCGGTTAATACAATTCTAGCATGAATAATAAACATTTATCATGGTATAAGGAAATAAATAATAACTTTATTATTGCCTCTAGGGCATATTTCCTTCACTTTTGACTATGTTCAGGATAATTAAGTTCATCTTATGAACTCCCACTCAGATAGACATCCCTCTGGTCATCTAAGTGATTACATGATCCGAGTCAACTAGGCCGTGTCCGATAATCACGTGAGACGGACTAGTCATCATCGGTGAACATCTTCATGTTGATCGTATCTACTATCGACTCATGCTCGACCTTTTCGGTCTCGTGTTCGAGGCCATGTGCGTACATGCTAGGCTCGTCAAGTTAACCCTAAGTGTATTGCGTGTGTCCGAGGCCATATGCGTACATGCTAGGCTCGTCAACACCGTTGTATGTGAACGTAAGAATCCATCACACCCGATCATCACGTGGTGCTTAGAAGCGACGAACTTTAGCAGCGGTGCACAGTTAGGGAGAACACTTCTTGAAATTGTTGTAAGGGATCATCTTATTTACTACCGTCGTTCTAAGTAAACAAGATGCATAAACATAATAAACATCACATGCAATTATATAGTAGTGACATGATATGGCCAATATCATATAGCTCCATTGATCTCCATCTTCGGGGCTCCATGATCATCATAGTCACCGGCATGACACCATGATCTCCATCATCATGATCTCCATCATTGTGTCTCCATGAAGCTGTCTCGCCAACTATATTACTTCTACTACTATGGCTACCGGTTAGAAATAAAGTAAATTAATTACATGGCGTTGTTGAATGACACGCAGGTCATACAATAAATAAAGACAACTCCTATGGCTCCTGCTGGTTGTCATACTCATCGACATGCAAGTCGTGAATCCTATTACAAGAACATGATCAATCTCATACATCACATATCATTCATCACATTCTTCTTGGCCATATCACATCACATAGCATACCCTGCAAAAACAAGTTAGGCGTCCTCTAATTGTTGTTTGCATGTTTCTACGTGGCTGCTATGGGTTTCTAGCAAACGTTTCTTACCTCGCAAAACCACAACGTGATATGCCAATTGCTATTTACCCTTAATAAGGAACCTTTTCATCGAATCCGTTCCGACTAAAGTGGGAGGGCCCGGCACCCGCTAGCCACCTTATGCACCAAGTGCATGTCGATCGGTGGAACTGTCTCACGTGGAAATGCGTGTAAGGTCGGTCCGGCCGCTTCATCCCACAATACCGTCGAAACAATATTGGACTAGTAGCGGTAAGCATATTGAACAACATCAACGCCCACAACTACTTTGTGTTCTACTCGTGCAAAGAATCTACATAATAGACCTAGCTCATGATGCCCTTTGTTGGGGAGCGTGGCAGAAATTCAAAATTTTCCTACGTGTCACCAAGATCTATCTATGGAGAAACTAGCAGCGAGGGAAGGAGAGTGCATCTACATACCCTTGTAGATCGCTAAGCGGAAGCGTTCAAGTGAGCAGGGTTGAAGGAGTCATACTGTCGTGATTCAAATCACGGAGATCCTAGTGCGAGCAGACGGCACCTCCGCGTTCAACACACGTACAGCTGGTGGCGTCTCCCACGCCTTGATCCAGCAAGGAGAGAGGAGAGGTTGAGAAGACTCCATCCAGCAGCAGCACAATGGCATGGTGGTGATGGAGGGCGTGGCAATCCATGAGGCTTCGCCAAGCACCAAGGGAGAGGAGGAGGAGGAGAGGGAGGGCTGCACCAATAGGCAGAGATCTCATCGTGTGTTATGGGCAGCCCCTAGGCCTCATATATATAGGGGAAGGGGAGGAGGGTGCGCCCCCTCTAGGGTTCCCACCCCTAGAGGGGCGGCAGCCCTAGATGGGAAAAGGGGGAGGCGGCCAAGAGGGGAGGGAGAGGGAGGGTGCCCTAGGGTTTGCCCCCTCCCACTCACCCTTGCGCCTTGGGCCTCTTGTGGGGGGCGCACCAGCCCCTTTGGGGCTGGTTCCCTCCCACACTTGGCCCACGCAACCTTCTGGGGTTGGTGGCCCCACTTGGTGGACCCCCGGGACCCTCCCGGTGGTCCCGGTACGTTACCGGAAAAACCCGAAACTTTTCCGGTGACCAAAACAGGACTTCCCATATATAAATATTTACCTCCGGACCATTCCGGAACTCCTCGTGATGTCCGGAATCTCATCCGGGACTCCGAACAACATTCGGTAACCACATACAAACTTCCTTTATAACCCTAGCGTCATCGAACCTTAAGTGTGTAGACCCTACGGGTTCGGAGACATGTAGACATGGCCGAGGCGTTCTCCGGTCAATAACCAACAGCGGGATCTGGATACCCATGTTGGCTCCCATATGTTCCATGATGATCTCATCGGATGAACCACGATGTCAAGGACTCAATCGATCCCGTATACAATTCCCTTTGTCTAGCGGTATTGTACTTGCCGAGATTGATCGTCGGTATCCTATACCTTGTTCAATCTCGTTACGGCAAGTTTCTTTACTCGTTCGTAACACATCATCCGTGATCAACCCCTTGGTCACATTGTGCACATATGATGATGTCCTACCGAGTGGGCCCAGAGATACCTCTCCGTCTGCGGAGTGACAAATCCGATCTCGATTCGTGCCAACCCAATGAGACACTTTCGGAGATACCGTAGTGCACCTTTATAGCCACCCGATTCGTTGTGACGTTTGGTACACCAAAGCATTCCTACGGTATCCGGAGTTGCACAATCTCATGGTCTAAGGAAATGATACTTGACATTAGAAAAGCTTTAGCATACGAACTACGATCTTTGTGCTAGGCTTAGGATTGGGTCTTGTCCATCACATCATTCTCCTAATGATGTGATCCCGTTATCAATGACATCCAATGTCCATGGTTAGGAAACCGCAACCATCTATTGATCAACGAGCTAGTCAACTAGAGGCTTACTAGGGACACGGTGTTGTCTATGTATCCACACATGTATATGAGTTTCCTATCAATACAATTATAGCATGGATAATAAACAATTATCATGAACAAGGAAATAACTAATTTATTATTGCCTCTAGGGCATATTTCCAACATGGAGGTCACAACCACACTGGAGGAGGATCGCATAACCACAATGGTGCTAAGAATGGAAATGGGAACGGAGTTAATAACAATTAGAACCGCTCCAACCCAGCTACACCCGCCAAAAGAGACCTAAGTCAAGTTACTTGCTTTAAGTGCGGGAAGACAGGGCGCCATGCCAATGATTGCCCTGAAGGAAGGAATGGAAACTGAAATGGGAGCGCTGGGAAGAAGCCCAATCCATTCAACAAAGGACAAGTGAACCACGTTAACGTGGAGGAGGTTGAAGAGCAGCCGGACGTGGTAATAGGTAAGTTCTTGGTTAAGTCATTTACCGCTCTCGTTCTTTTCAATACTGGTGCATCGCGTTCATACATATCAAGGGGATTTGTGGATAATTTTAAGCTACCAACCCAAACCCTTAGGACCCCTCTTTTAGTGAGCTCGCCTGGACCAGAGTACATGGCTAGCCAATGGTGCAACCAGATACCCCTAACCATTGGCACACATGTTTTTCCGTCTGACCTAATTATCTTGGAGTCGCAAGATTGGATGTGATATTAGGTATGGACTGGATGTCAAAGTATGGAGGAGCATTGGTGTGCTAGCAAATCAATTTATCTTACCACCCGGAGAAAAATGATTAAGTATGTATCTAGGCATGTGCCTAGGAGGAGCCAAGTGAATGCCCTCACGGGAGTTGTTCAGGAGGAAGTGCCAGTAGTAAAGGATTTTCCGGATGTTTTCCCAGAGGAGTTACCAAGCATGCCACCGGATCGAGACATCGAGTTTTTGATAGAGCTATTGCCAGGTACAGGGCCAATATCCAAGAGACCCTATCGGATGCCCGCAAATGATCTGGAGGAAATCAAGAAACAGATCAAGGAGTTGTTGGAGAAAGGTTACATTCGAAGGAGTTCATCACCTTGGGGAGCTCCAGTGCTTTTGGTTGATAAGAAGGATAAATCCCTAAGGATGGTTGTTGATTACCGAGCCTTGAATGAAGTAACGATTAAGAACAAGTATCCACTGCCGATGATCAATGATATGTTTGATCAGCTGCAAGGAGCTAAGGTGTTTTCGAAGATTGATCTACGATCGGGATACCATCAGTTGAAGATCCGAGAGAAGGATATACCAAAGACATCGTTCACCATGCGGTATGGATTATACGAGTATACGGTCATGTCGTTTGGACTGACAAACGCCCCTGCTTATTTCATGAGCATGATGAACAAGGTGTTCATGGAGTATTTGGACAAGTTTGTTGTGGTGTTTATTGATGACATCATGGTATACTCGAAGAACGAAGAGGAGCACAAGGAGCACTTGCGTTTAGTTCTCGAGAAACTCAGGGAACACCAGTTATATGCCAAATTCAGCAAGTGCGAGTTTTGGTTGAAGGAAGTTGGATTTCTTGGGCATGTTATATCAGGAGAAGGTATAGCAGTAGATCCGGTAAGGTTCAGTCCGTCACTGAATGGTTGGCACCCACTTCAGTTGGCGAGATCCGCAGTTTCCTTGGACTCGCAGGATATTATCGAAGATTCATTGAACTTTTCCAAGATTGCTAAGCCAATGACTGAATTATTGAAGAAGGATACGAAGTTTAAATGGACAGAAGATTGCAAGGCAAGTTTCCAGGAGTTGAAGAAACGTTTGACTACAGCCCCAGTGTTAACCTTGCCCGATATACATAAGGAGTTTCAAGTGTATTGTGACGCCTCACGCTTGGGACTTGGATGTGTGCTTATGCAGGACGGAAGAGTTGTTTCGTATGCCTCACGACAACTAAAGCCCCATGAGTTGAACTATGTCATGCATGATTTGGAGCTAGCAGCTGTAGTGCATGCATTCAAGACTTGGAGACATTATCTTATTGGGAACCGTTGTGATGTGTACACGGATCATAAGAGTTTGAAGTACATTTTCACACAGAAGGAGTTGAACCTTAGACAGAGGAGATGGTTGGAGCTTATAAAGGATTACGATATGAAGCTACACTATCATCCCGGAAAGGCCAATGTCGTAGCAGACGCTTTGAGCCGGAAGAGTTATGCCAATATCCTTGAAAGTAAAGGATTGCCGAAGGAGTTATCTGAGGATATCATGGAACTTCGGTTGGATATTGTTCCAAGAGGTTTCATTGCAAAAATGGAAGTTCAATCAACATTGTTGGATAAGATTCGAGAAGCTCAGAAGGAGGACAAAGAGATTGCTGAGATAAAGGAGACGATGAGCAAAGGAAAGGCCAAAGGTTTTCGCGAGGATGAGCACGATACCTTATGGTTTGAGGACCGAGTTTATGTGCCTAATAACCCGAGAGATCGGAAGTTAATACTTGAGGCTCATGACTCACCCTACTCGATACACCCGGAAACACCAAGATGTATTTGGATTTAAAGAATGTTTACGGTGGACGGTATGAAGAAGGATATTGCGAGTATGTAGCTGTATGTGATGTATGTCAGAGAGTGAAGGAAGAGCATCAGAAGCCAGCAGGACTGTTACAACCTATGCCGATACCGAATGGAAGTGGGATAAACTTGGCATGGACTTTATCACCGGATTACCTAGGACCAAAGCAGGATATGATTCAATATGGGTAGTAGTGGATCGCTTGACCAAAGTGGCTCACTTCATCCCAGTGAAAACAACTTATACAAGTGCAAAGTTGGCCAAGATATATATATATCCAGGATCGTATGTTTGCATGGAGTTCAAGGACCATCGTGTCGAGATAGAGGAACACGATTTACTTCAAAGTTTTGGCATCGTTACACGGACCACAGGCACGAGATTGGAGTTGATCTGACATTTCACCCATGAGACAGATGGACAGACGAGAGAGAGTCAACCAGATTATGGAGGACATGTTGAGAGCCTGTGCGCTAGATTATGGATCTAGTTGGGATGACAATTTGCCTTACGCAGAGTTCTCAAACAACAATAGCTACCAAGCCAGTTTGAAGATGGCACCGTTCGAAGCTCTGTATGGACGCAGATGCAGAACACCACTGATGTGGGATGAGGTAGGAGACAAGCAGTTGTTTGGACCAGACTTGATCAAAGAGTCGAGGAGAAGGTTAAAGCGATCCGTGATAGGCGAAGATTGCTCGATCCGAGCGGAAGAGTTATGAGACACAAACGCAAGGAGGTAACCTATGAAATTGGAGGCGAGCATATTTGCAAGTATCACCCTTGCGAGGGTGAAGCGTTTTGGAGTTAAGGAAAATTAGCTCAGAGATTTGTAGGACCATATCGTGTTTTGGAGCGGATGGGAGAAGTTGCCTACAATTTGGAGTTACGGAAGGATTGTCGGGAGTTCACGATGTGTTCCACGTCTCTGGCGAAGAAGTGTCATCTTTGAGATGGCGATATACCATTAAGAATCTGATACCCACAGAGGCAATTCAGTTGGACAGTAATTTGACTTATGAAGAGAAGCCGGTGAAGATTCTTGACTTTGCCGGCCGAGTCACCGCATGACAAGGTTATCAAGTTTTGCAAAGTTCGATTGGAGCCACCATACCGAGGAGGAAGTCACACAGGAGCGAGAGGATGATCTTCGCAAGGACCACCCACACCTATATTCTAGCCAACCCGAATCTCGAGGACGAGATTCATCTTAAGGGGGGTAGGTTTGTAACATCCCAAATTTTCAATTTGGAATGTTATACATAGGTCATCCATGCATATCATATTTTATTGCATCTTCATTCCGCAATCCTCGAAATCCTAAGCAACTCAAGGACCCTCGGAGAGAGTTGGGGATTTTTCCGGTTTTCATATTTGATTTTTATCAAATAGCGAAAACGAGGATTTTTTATTTTAATTATTTTTCTCTCCGAAAGAATATTTCATAATAAAATAAATGAGGGGAGATAATATGACTTCTCCAAAACAACTGAAATATTGGAGGGAAAATGTTAAAATCATTTGTTGGATTTTATTTGATTTTATTTGATTTTATTTGGATTTTATTTGCGTTAGGAAAATTGCACGTTTTCAAAAGTTGCATTTTTAGGGCCAAGAAAATGTTCATCTCGTTCTAAATATTTCATTTAGACGGTGAAAATTTGTTTTGGCATTTTTAGATTTTTATTTTATTTTATAGGATTTATTTTCCGTCGGCGGAACTATTTAAAAAAATTCACGCTTGCATTGGACTAAGGCCCAACCAAAGGCGGCCCGGCCGCCGCCGCCTCCATGTGGCGCCGCCGCCGCCTCCTGCTCGGACCGAGTCAGGCGGACTCCGCCTCCGCGCGCCTGCCCCCTCCTCCAACTCCCCCCCTCTTAAATACCCGCCACCCCGCCCACCACCACCACCACCACCACCACCACCGCCGCCCGAGAGCATGAGCGAGCCGCCGCCGAACCCATGCCGCCGCCGCGCAGAGCCGCCGCCGCCTCCCGTTGCCGCCGCCACCCCGGCACCCCACGCCGCCTCGCCCGTCACGGAACCGCCGAGCCCACGAGCCGAGCCGAGTAGCCGCCCCGGTTTTCTGAGAAAAAACGTTCGTTTTTTTAGAAAACTCTAGTTTTCGTTTTTTTTAAATAGATCGGTTTTTCTCCGGTTTATTTATTTAGCGAGCGTTCGCTCGTTCGTTCGTTTTAACGAACGCGTTCTTCGTTTAGATCCAGATAATGAACGCTCGTTCGTTAGTCTGTTCGTTAGTTTTTCTTTTTCTTGGATTTATTTCGCGATTTTTCTGATCGTGATTTCTGATCCAATCTTAGTTTCTGTTTATCTTTTCGCTCGTTAGTCGGAATCAGGCGATTCAAGCGCCTAGATCTTCGTCTCGAGACCCTCTTTCCGCTTAAACAGCTTAAACAAGATTTTGATACTGTAAAATTTGACCCTAGTTCAGATTAGTAAACGGATCTTGTTTCTTTTGCCGTTTGAGTTTCGTTGCTCTGTTTGGTTTAATTCTTTTTGCGAACCGGAGTTCTTAAGTTGAACTTTCTGGTCAACCTCTTTTAGTTGAAGTTTTGCTTGTGCATCTTTGCTTGTTGCTTATGTATGTTATTATTTGCTTGCGATAGAATTCCCGGAGTGCGAAGCGTGTTACTACGAGTCTCTAGGATTCGCGGATCGTCAGCAAGGCAAGTAACACTTTGATCATACTCTTTTCATACCCAGTTTTTATGCATTAGCTCAATCCTCAACATTGCATGGTTAGGATGTCATTAACTTGTGGGTTGGGAAGTATTAGTTGAGGTAGAACCTATTGCCCTGTTACTATCAAACCCTTGGGAGTTACTTCTACGCGTTGCTTATATTGCTATGCTATGCTTGTAGACGTGGTTTGGGTTTGAGTGAATCCATGACAGATGTGAGATTTTTAATTAATGGTTTATTTAAGGTGGCAACTTTAATACACATCTGGGTGGATTGAGGCACCTGGGGAACCCAGTGTTATGCATTTTATTTTTGGAAATCCCGGGGTACCCGTGTGATCTTCCTATGGACCGCCACCCAGGCTCAAAGGGAACTGAGATTATTCATGCTAGAAACTTCCGTGTGCAGCCACAAGCTACTATGGGCTCTAGCATAGTTGAGTAAGTTACGTGAAGCTCTTGAAGAGGTAGATCAGCAGGTAGTGGGTTTTGTAGGTTTGGTATGGTCTACCCGAGTAGAGAGTTTATGTTTCTGAAAGACTGTGTCTCGGTCATCCATTTCTCAAACACCATGTAGTGCGAGAAATCAACGGAGGCGATCGAGTCTTGTGGGGAAAAGTGTGCAAACCTCTGCAGAGTGTACAATCTAATCATGGTTAGCCATGTCCCCGGTTATGGACAATTTTGAGTATCTAGTACTTGAGTTATCAAATGTGTCTCATCACTCTTAATTAATATTGTTGGGATGTTAACTACTTTAATTGGGATTGAGTTGGGGTTATACCTTCTCAATGTTTCAACCACCACGATAGTTAAATAAAATATATTCCTTTGTTGTAGGGAAAAATTGGCTTTTCGCAAAACTATAACCATAGAGCGTTCCACCAGCCAAATATGCATGTAGTGATAGCATTATTCATTCTCTGCTCTATTGTGTTATATTGCGACATATTCCATGTGTGACCCGTTCTCGAGCTGCAACGTATTATGTTGCAGACTTTTCAGATGAGGAGTAAGGTTCTTTAGGTCGTTGCCGTGCAGCTCAGCTATGCCGTTGGAGTTGATGGACTCACTTTATCTTCCAAGCCTTCCGTTGTTATCTCATTAGATGGCCTTAAGCCATATTATTGTAATAAGTTCTCTTTTGAGACATTCGATGTAATAAGTGTGTGATTGCTACTCTGTGTGTGTCAGCATTACTGATCCAGGGATGACACTGGAACACATAGACTTGACCATCTGAGGTCGGGTCGCTACAGGGTGACACAGAACTAGCTCCAATTCATCAATATAATGTAGGCATGTATTCCGAATATAGTCATACGTGCTTGTGGAAAAGAACTTGCATGACATCTTTTGTCCTACTCTCCCGTGGCAGCGGGGTCCTAGCGGAAACTAAGGGATATTAAGGCCTCCTTTTAATAGAGTACCGGACCAAAGCATTAACACATAGTGAATACATGAACTCCTCAAACTAAGGTCATCACTGGGAGTGGTCCCGATTATTGTCACTTCGGGGTTGCCGGATCATAACACATAGTAGGTGACTATAGACTTGCAAGATAGGATCAAGAACTCACATATATTCATGAAAACATAATAGGTTCAGATCTGAAATCATGGCACTCGGGCCCTAGTGACAAGCATTAAGCATAGCAAAGTCATAGCAACATCAATCTCAGAACATAGTGGATACTAGGGATCAAACCCTAACAAAACTAACTCGATTACATGATAGATCTCATCCAACCCATCACTGTCCAGCAAGCCTACTATGGAATTACTCACGCACGGCGGTGAGTATCATGAAATTGATGATGGAGGATGGTTGATGATGACAACGGCGACGGATTCCCCTCTCTGGAGCCCCGAACGGACTCCAGATCAGCCCTCCCGAGAGATTTTAGGGCTTGGCGGCGGCTCCTTATCATAAAACGCGATGAATCCTTCTCTCTGATTTTTTTCTCCCCGAAAGTGAATATATGGAGTTGGAGTTGAGGTCGGTGGAGCGTCAAGGGGCCCACGAGGCAGGGGGGCGCGCCCCCACCCTCGTGGACAGGTGGTGTGCCCCCTGACGTGGATTCTTCTTCCAGTATTTTTAACATTTTCCAAAAATATGTTCCGTGGAGTTTCAGGTCATTCCGAGAACTTTTGTTTCTGCACATAAATAACACCATGGAAAGTATGCTGAAAACATCGTCAGTCCGGGTTAGTTCCATTCTAATCATGCAAGTTAGAGTCCAAAATAAGGGCAAAAGTGTTTGGAGTATCAATGCCAAAAGATAAAAAGTTGATACTGATAATGCAATATACTTGTGGCACTGCCGTTTAGGTCATATTGGTGTAAAGCGCATGAAGAAACTCCATGCAGATGGACTTTTGGAATCACTTGATTATGAATCATTTGATACTTGCGAACCATGCCTCATGGGCAGATGACTAAACCTCCATTCTCCGGAACAATGGAGTGAGCTAATGACTTATTGGAAATAATACATAGCGTTGTATGCGGTCCGATGAGTGTTGAGGCACGCAGCGGGTATCGTTATTTTTCTGACCTTCACAGATGATTTGAGTAGGTATGGGTATATCTACTTAATGAAACACAAGTCTGAAACATTTGAAAAGTTCAAAGAATTTCAGAGTGAAGTGAAGAATCATCGTAACAAGAAAATAAAGTTTCTACGATCTGATCAAGGAGGCGAATATTTGAGGTACGAGTTTGGCCTTCATTTAAAACAATGTGCAATTGCTTCACAACTCACGCCACCTGGAACACCACAACGTAATGGTGTGTCCAAACGTCGTAACCGTACTTTATTAGATATGGTGTGTTCTATGATGTCTCTTACCAATTTACCACTATTGTTTTGGGATTATGCATTAGAGACAGCCGCATTCACGTTAAATAGGGCACCATCTAAATTTGTTGAGGCGGCGCCGTATGTACTATGGTTTGGCAAGAAACCTAAGCTGCCGTTTCTTAAAGTTTGGGGATGCGACGCTTATGTCAAAAGGCTTCAGCCAGATAAGCTCGAACCTAAACCGGAGAAGTGTGTCTTCATAGGATACCCTAAGGAAACTATTGGGTACACCTTCTACCACAGACCCGAAGGCAATATCTTTGTTGCCAAGAATAGGTCATTTCTGGAGAAGGAGTTTCTCTCGAAAGAAGTGAGTGGGAGGAAAGTAGAACTTGATGAGGTAACTGTACCTTCTCTCGAATTGGAAAGTAGCATATCAGAGAAGACCGTTCCCGTGATGCCTACACCAACTAGAAAGGAAGCTAATGATGATGCTCGCGAAACTTCAGATCAAGTCACTACAGAACTTCATAGGTCGACCAAAGCATGATCTACACCAGAGTGGTACGGTAATCCTGTCCTGGAAGTCATGTTATTAGACCATGGCGAACCTACGAACTATGAAGAAGCTATGATGAGCCCAGATTCCAATAAATAGCTTGAGGCCATGAAATCTAAGATAGGATCCATGTATGAGAACAAAGTATGTACTTTGGTGGACTTGCTCGATGATCGGCAAGCCATTGAGAATAAATGGATCTTCAAGAAGAAGACTGACGCTGATGGTAATGTTACTATCTACAAAGCTCGACTTGTCGCAAAAGGTTTTCAACAAGTTCAAGGGGTTGACTACGATGAGACCTTCTCACCCATAGCGATGCTTAAGTCTGTCCGAATCATGTTAGAAATTGCCGCATTTTATAATTATGAAATCTGGCAAATGGACGTCAAAACTGCATTCCTTAATGGATTTCTTAAAGAAGAGTTGTATATGATGCAACTAGAAGGTTTTGTCGATCCTAAAGGTGCTAACAAAGTGTGCAAGCTCCAGCGACCCATCTATGGACTGGTGCAAGCATCTCGGAGTTGGAATATACGCTTTGATGAGGTGATCAAAGCATATGGTTTTATACTGACTTACGGTGAAGCCTATATTTACAAGAAAGTGAGTGGGAGCTCTGTAGCATTTCTAATATTATATGTGGATGACATATTGTTGATTGGAAATGATATAGAATTTTTGGATAGCATAAAAGGATACTTGAATAAGAATTTTTCAATGAAAGACCTCGGTGAAGCTGCTTATATATTGGGTATCAAGATTTATAGGGATAGATCGAGATGATTAATAGGACTTTCACGAAGCACATACCTTGACAAAGTTTTGAAGAAGTTCAAAATGGATCAGTCAAAGAAAGGGTTCTTGCCTGTGTTACAAGGTGTGAAGTTGAGTAAGACTCAAACCCCGACCACGACAGAAGATAGAGAGAGAATGAAAGTCATTCCCTATGCCTTGGCCATAGGTTCTATGAAGTATGCCATGCTGTGTACCACACCTATTGTGTACCTTGCCATGAGTTTGGCAAGGGGGTACAATAGTGATCCAGGAGTAGATCACTAGACATCGGTCAAAATTATCCTTAGTTACCTAAGAAGGACTAAGGAGATATTTCTCTGTTATGGAGGTGATAAAGAGTTCGTCGTAAAGGGTTATGTAGATACAAGCTTTGACACCGATTCGGCTGACTCTAAGTCTTTATCTGGATACATATTGAAAGTGGGAGCAATTAGCTAGAGTAGCTCCACGCAGAGCATTGTAGACATAGAAATTTGCAAAATACATACAGATCTGAATGTGGCAGACCCGTTGACTAAACTTCTCTCACAAGCAAAACATGATCACACCTTGATACTCTTTGGGTGTTAACCACACGGCGATGTGAACTATATTATTGACTCTAGTAAACTCTCTGGGTGTTCGTCACATGGCGATGTGAACTATGGGTGTTAATCACATGGCGATGTGAACTAGATTATTGACTCTAGTGCAAGTGGGAGACTGATGGAAATATGCCCTAGAGGAAATAATAAAATGGTTATTATTATATTTTCTTAATCATGATAAAGGTTTATTATTCATGCTAGAATTTTATTGACCGGAAACTTAAATACATGTGTGGATACATAAACAAATACCGTGCCCTAGTGAGCCTCTACTAGACTAGTCGTTGATCAAAAGATGGTTAAGGTTTCCTAACCATAGACATGAGTTGTCATTTGATAACGGGATCACATCATTAGGAGAATGATGTGATGGACAAGACCCATCCGTTAGCTTAGCATATGATTGTTCAAGTTTATTGCTATTGCTTTCTTAATGTCAAATACATATTCCTTCGACTATGAGATCATGCAACTCCCGGATACCTGAGGTATGCCTTGTGTGCTATCAAACATCACAACGTAACTAGGTGATTACAAAGATGCTCTACAGGTATCACCAAAGGTGTCTGTTGAGTGGGCATTGATCGAGATTGGGATTTGTCACTCCATGTATTGGAGAGGTATCTCTGGGCCCTCTCGGTTATAAACATCAGAAGAAGCTTGCAACCAAAGTGACTAAGAAGTTAGTTGCAAGATGATGTATTACGGAATGAGTAAAGAGACTTGCCGGTAACGAGATTGAACTAGGTATGAAGATACCTACGATCGAATCTCGAGCAAGTAACATATCTATGGACAAAGGGAATTACGTATGTTGTCATAAGGTTTGACTAATAAAGATCTTCATAGAATATGTAGGAGCCAGTATGGGCATCCAGGTTCCGCTATTAGTTATTGACCGCAGAGGTGTCTCGGTCATGTCTACATAGTTCTTGAACCCGTAGGGTCCGCACACTTAACGTTCGTTGATGATATAGTGTTATATGAGTTATATGATTTGGTGACCGAATGTTGTTTGGAGTCCCGGATGAGATCACGAACATGACGAGGAGCTCTGGAATGGTCCGGAGGTAAATATTGATATGTAGGATGATGATATTCAGACTCCGGAAGAGTTCCGGAGTGAACCGGGTAGTTATCGGATCACCGGAAGGGGTTCCGAGCACCCCTGGGAAGTATATGGGCCATATGGGACAAAAGAGGCGAGCACACCAGCCCACAAGGGGCTGCCACGCCCCTCCCTATGGCAGCCGACCTAGGGGAGGAAAGGAAAGGGGGCATTCGGCCTCCCCTCCCTTTCTCTACCCCCTTTCCTTTCTCCTGGAAGCAAATATGGAATGGGGGGGCAAGGGCAGAAGCCCAAGTCGGTTTCGGTCCTACTTGGGGAACCTCTTGGCCTCTCCCCTCTCCCCCACCTATATATATGTGGGAGGGGGCGCCACACATAACCACGATAATTGCTTAGCCGTGTGAGGTGCCCCGCTCCACAGTTTAGTCCCTCGGTCATATTTTCGTAGTGCTTAGGCGAAGCCTTGCGGAGATAGCATCACCACCACCATCACCACACCGTCGCCCTGCCGGAACTCATCCACTACTTCACGGTCTTGCTGGATCAAGAAGGCAAGGACGTCACCAAGCTGAACGTGTGCTAAACACGGAGGTGTCGTATGTTCGGTACTCGATCGGTTGCATCATGAAGAAGTTCGACTACATCAACTGCGTTGACAAACGATTCCGCTTACGGTCTATGAGGGTACGTAGAAACACTCTCCCCCTCGTTTCTATGCATCTCCATGGATAGATCTTGCGTGTGCGTAGAATTGTTTTGTTTTCCATGCAACATTTCCCAACAGTATTTAATGAACCTATGGCCCCCGAGTCCATTCTCCATTATTACTAAAAACCTAAAATTGCACGTTGTTTTGATTTCATTTTATTTTATTTACATATGTATCACTATCATATCCTTGCAATTGGGGAAAACAAGGGGATTGACAACCCTCTTGCCTTCGTTGGGTGCAAATATTTGCTTTGTGTCTGTGTAGCTACAGTTTACGTTTGTTTGTGTGTAAATGCATTGGGGAGCGAGCAGAAATTCAAAATTTTCCTCGTGTCACCAAGATCTATCTATGGAGAAACTAGCAGCGAGGAAGGAGAGTGCATCTACATACCCTTGTAGATCGCTAAGCGGAAGTGTTCATGTGAGCGGGGTTGAAGGAGTCGTGCTCGTCGTGATTCAAATCACCGGAGATCCTAGTGCCGAGCAGACGGCACCTCGCGTTCAACACACGTACAGCCCGGTGGCGTCTCGGGCCTTGATCCAGCAAGGAGAGAGGAGAGGTTGAGAAGACACCATCCAACAGCAGCACAGCAGGCGTGGTGATGATGGAGGGCGTGGCAATCTTGCAGGGCCGCCAAGCATCACAAGATATGAGGAGGAGGAAGAAGAGGCGCAGGCTGCGCCAGCGAGAGGAGAAGTTCTCATGTCTTATGGGCAGCCCTGGGCCTCTATTTATATAGGGGAGAGGGAGGAGGTGCGCCCCTCTAGGGTTCCCACCCCTAGGGGCGGCAGCCCTAGATGGGAAACAAGGCGGCCAAGAGGGGAGAGAGGGAGGCGCCCCTAGGGTGGGCCTTAGGGCCCATCTAAGCCTAGGGTTTCCCTTCTCCCTTTTTCTCTTAGCTGCCCTTGGGCCCTTGTGGGGCGCACCAGCCCACTTAGGGCTGGTCCCTCACCACACTTGGCCCAAGCAAGCCTCCGGGTTGGTGGCCCCACTTGGTGGACCCAGGACCCTCCGTGGTCGGTACATTACGAAATCGCCTGAAACTTTTCCGGTGACCAAAACAGGACTTCCTATATATAAATCTTTACCTCCGGACCATTCCGGAACTCCTCGTGACGTCCAGGGATCTCATCAGGGACTCGAACAACATTCGGTAACCACATACAAGCTTCCTTTATAACCCTAGCGCCACCGAACCTTAAGTGTGTAGACCCTACGGGTTGGAGACATCTGAGACATGACCGAGGCGTTCTCGGTCAATAACCAACAGCGGGATCTGGATACCCATGTTGGCTCCCACATGTTCCACGATGATCTCATCGGATGAACCACGATGTCAAGGACTCAATCGATCCGTATACAATTCCCTTTGTCTAGCGGATCTTGTACTTGCCGAGATTCGATCGTCGGTATCCGATACCTTGTTCAATCTCGTTACGGCAAGTCTCTTTACTCGTTCCGTAACACATCATCCGTGATCAACCCCTTGGTCACATTGTGCACATTATGATGATGTCCTACCGAGTGGGCCAGAGATACCTCTCCGTTTACGGAGTGACAAATCCGATCTTGATTAGTGCCAACCCAGACACTTTCGGAGATACCTGTAATGCACCTTTATAGCCACCCGATTCGTTGTGACGTTTGGTACACCAAAGCATTCCTACGGTATCCGGAGTTGCACAATCTCATGGTCTAAGGAAAAGATACTTGACATTAGAAAAGCTTTAGCATCGAACTACACGATCTTTGTGCTAGGCTTAGGATTGGGTCTTGTCCATCACATCATTCTCCTAATGATGTGATCCGTTATCAATGACATCCAATGTCCATGGTCGAAACCGTAACCATCTATTGATCAACGAGCTAGTCAACTAGAGGCTTACTAGGGACATGGTGTTGTCTATGTATCCACACATGTCTTCTGTTTCCGGTCAATACAATTATAGCATGAATAATAAGCGATTATCATGAACAAGGAAATATAATAATAACTAATTTATTATTGCCTCTAGGGCATATTTCCAACAGTCTCCCACTTGCACTAGAGTCAATAATCTAGTTCACATCGCCATGTGATTAACAGCGATAGGTCACATCGCCATGTGACCAACATCCAAAGTTTACTAGTGTCTTAAACTAGTTCACATCACCATGTGATTAAGTCTCAATGAGTTACGGGGTTTGATCATGTTTTGCTTGTGAGAGAGGTTTTAGTCAGCAGTGCGAACCTTTTCAGATCCGTGTGTACTTCGTAATTCTCTATGTCATATTGTAAATGCTGCTTTCACGCTCCACTTGGAGCTATTCCAAATGGTTGCTCCACTATCGTATCGGTTTGCTACTCGAGTCACTCGGATAGGTGTTAAAGCTTGCATCGGCGTAACCCTTACGCCGAACTCATTATCACCTCCATAATCGAGAAACATGTCCTTATTTACTCCAAGGACAATTTTGACCGCTGTCCAATGATCCCAATTCTGAATCATTCTTGTACCCTTGGTGACTCATGGCATGGCACACTTCGGTGCGGTACACAACATAGCATACTATAGAGCCTACGTCTAAAGCATAGGGGCGACCTTCGTCCTTTCTCTCTTTTCTGCCGTGGTTGAGCTTTAACTCTTAACTTCATACCTTACGACTCGAGGCAAGAACTCCTTCTTTGGTGATCCATCTTGAACACTTTCAAGATTATGTCAAGGTATGTGCTCATTTGAAAGTACCATTAAGCGTTTTGATCTATCCTTATAGATCTTGATGCTCAATGTTCAAGTAGCTTAATCCAGGTTTTCTATTGAAAACATCTTTCAAATAACCCTATATGCTTTCGGAAATTCTACATCATTTACGATCATCAATATGTCAACAACATATACTCATCGAAATTCTATAGTGCTCCCACTCACTTCTTTGGAAATACAAGTTTCTCACAAACTTTGTATAAACCCAAAATCTTTGATCATCTCATCAAAGCGCACATTCCAACTCGAGATGCTTACTCCGGTCCTTAGAAAGGATCATTGGAGCGGCATACCTTTTAGCATCCTTAGGATCGACAAAACTTTCGATTGTATCACATAGAACCTTTCCTTACTGGCTGGTAAGGAAACTCATTTTGACATCCATCGCAGATTTCATAAATGCAGCTTATGCTAACATGATTCGAGCGGACTTAAGCATCGCTACGGATGAGAAAATCTCGCCGTAGTCAACTCCTTGAGCTTGTGAAAACTCTTCGCCACAAGTCGAGCTTCATAAGCGGTGACATTACCGTCCACGTCCGTCTTCTTCTTAAAGATCCATTCATCTCAATGGCTTGCCGATCATCGGGAAAGTCCACCAAAGTCCATACTTTGTTCTGATACATGGATCCTATCTCGGATTTCATGGCTTCTATCCATTTGTCGGAATTTGGGCCCACCATTGCTTCTCCATAGCTCGTAGGTTCATTGTTGTCTAGCAACATGACCTTCAAGACAGGATTGCGTACCACTCTGAAGTAGTACGCATCCTTGTCACCCTACGAGGTACGTTAGTGACTTGATCCGAAACTTCATGATCACTATCATAAGTGTCTACTTCAATTGGTGTAGGTGCCACGGGAACAACTTCCTGTGCCCTTCTACACACTAGTTGAAATGACGGTTCAATAACCTCATCAAGTCTCCACCATCCTCCCACTCAACTTTTCGAGACGAACTTTTCCTCGATAAAGGACCCGATTCAAGAAACAATCCCTCTTGCTTTCGGATCTGAATTAGGAGGTATACCCAACTGTTTTGGGTGTCCTATGAAGATGCATTTTGTCCGCTTTGGGTTCGAGCTTATCAACCTGAAACTTTTTCACATAAGCGTCGCAGCCCCAAACTTTTAAACGACAACTTAGGTTTCTCCAAGCGGTGTCGTCTCAGCGGAATTACGTGGTACCCTATTAAAGTGAGTGCGGTTGTCTCTAACGCCTAACCCATGAACGATAGTGGTAATTAGATAAGAGACATCATGGTACGCACCATATCCAATAGGGTGCAACTATGATGTTCGGACACACCATCACACTATGGTGTTCCAGGCGGTATTTATTGTGAAACAATTTGCACAATGTCTTAATTGTGTGCCAAAACTCGTAACTCAGATATTCATCTCTATGATCATATCATAGACATTCTATCCTCTTGTCACGAAGATCTTAAACTTCACTCTGTAATTACTTGAACCATTCAATAATTCAGACTTGTGTTTCATCAAGTAAATATACTCAACATCTACTCGAATCATCGTGAAGTAAGAACATAACGATATTCCTTTGCATGCCTCGGCACTCATTGGACTGCACATATCAAAATGTGTTACTTCCAACAAGTTGCTATCTTGTTCCATCTTCTTTGAAACCGAGGCTTTTAGGTCATCTTGCCCATGTGGTATGATTTGCATGTCTCAAGTGATTCAAAATCAAGTGAGTCCAAGCGATCCATCTGCATGGAGTTTCTTCATGTGTATACACCAATAGACATGGTCGCATGTCTCAAACTTTTAAAAAGCGAGTGAGTCAAAGATCCATCAACATGGAGCTTCTTCATGCGTTTACACCAATATGACTTACATGGCGATTGCCACAAGTAAGTGGTACTATCATTACTATCTTATACTTTTGGCATGAAAATGTGTATCACTACGATCGAGATTCAATAAACCATTCTTTTAGGTGCAAGACCATTGAAGGTATTATTCAAATAAATAGAGTAACCATTATTCTCCTTAAATGAATAACCGTATTGCGTTAGACATAATCCAATCATGTCTATGCTCAGCATAAACACCAAATGATAATTATTCTGGTTTAATACTAATCTTGATGGTAGAGGGAGCGTGCGATGTTTGATCATATCAACCTTGGAAACAATTCCAACACATATCGTCGACTCACCTTTAGCTAGTCTCCTTTTATTCCGTAGCTTTTATTTGAGTTACTAACATTTAGCAACCGAACGGTATCTAATACCCTGGTGCTACTAGGAGTACTAGTAAAGTACACATTAACATAATGTATATCAAATATACTTCTATCGACCTTGCCACCTTCTCATCTACCAAGTATCTAGGGTGGTTACTGCTCGATGTCTGTTCCCCTTATTACGAAGCACTTAGTCTCGGGTTTGGGTTCGACCTTGGGTTTCTTCTTTGGAGCGACAACTGTTTTGCCGTTTCATGAAGTATCCTTGTTGCCCTTGCCCTTCTTGGATTTAGTGGTTTTACCAACCATCAACAATTGATGCTCCTTCTTGATTTCTACTTTCGCGATGTCAAACAACGCGAATACCTCAGGATCATCATATCTATCCACGATATGTTATAGTTCATCACGAAGCTCTAGCAGCTTGGTGGCAATGACTTTGGAGAAACATCACTACCTCATCGGAAGATTAACTCCCACTCGATTCAAGTGATTGTTGTACCCGGACAATCTGAGTACAAGCTCAACGATTGAGCTTTTCTCCCTTAGTTTGTAGGCTAAGAAAATCGTCGGAGGTCTCATGCCTCTTGGCGTGGGCACGAGCTGAAATCCTAATTTCAGCCCTCGAAACATCTCATATGTTCGCGACATTTGAAAAACATATTTCATGCCTCAACTCTAAACCGTTTAAGCGAACTATCACGTAGTTATCAAGGCGTGTATGTCCGATGTTCGCAACATCCACAGGCGGCGTTTGGGGTTTAGCACATTGGCGGTGCATTAAGGACATAAGCTTTCTCTTGTCGCATAATCGCTACTTTCAACTTTCAACTATATTTTCTCTAGGAACATATCTAAGCAGTGGAACTAAAGCGCGAGCTTTCGACATAATTTGCAAAAGGTCTTTTGACTATGTTCAGGATAATTAAGTTCATCTTATGAACTCCCACTCGAATAGACATCCCTCGGTTATCTAAGTGATTACATGATCCGAATCAACTAGGCCGTGTCCGATCAACACGTGAGACGGACTAGTCATCATCGATGAACATCTTCATGTTGATCGTATCTACTATCGACTCATGCTCGACCTTTCGGTCTCCGTGTTCGAGGCCATGTCTTTACATGCTAGGCTCGTCAAGTTAACCCTAAGTGTATTGCGTGTGTAAATCTTTCTTACACCGTTGTATGTGAGCGTAAGAATCCATCACACCGATCAACACGTGGTGCTTAGAAGCGACGAACTGTAGCAACGGTGCACAGTTAGGGGAGAACACTTCTTGAAATTTGTGTAAGGGATCATCTTATTTACTACCGTCGTTCTAAGTAAACAAGATGCATAAACATGATAAACATCACATGCAATCAAATAGTGACATGATATGGCCAATATCACTTTGCTCCTTTTGATCTCCATCTTCGGGGCTCCATGATCATCATCGTCACCGGCATGACACCATGATCTCCATCATCATGATCTCCATCATCGTGTCTTCATGAAGTTGTCTTGCCAACTATTACTTCTACTACTATGGCTACCAGTTAGCAATAAAGTAAAGTAATTACATGGCGTTGTTCAATGACACGCAGGTCATACAATAAATAAAGACAACTCCTATGGCTCCTGCCGGTTGTCATACTCATCGACATGCAAGTCGTGAATCCTATTACAAGAACATGATCAATCTCATACATCACATATCATTCATCACATTCTTCTTGGCCATATCACATCACATAGCATACCTGCAAAAACAAGTTAGGCGTCCTCTAATTGTTGTTAGCATGTTTTACGTGGCTGCTATGGGTTTCTAGCAAACGTTTCTTACCTCATAAAACCACAGCGTGATATGCCAATTGCTATTTACCCTTCATAAGGACCCTTTTCATCGAATCCGTTCCGACTAAAGTGGGAGGCGGCACCGCTAGCCACCTTATGCACCAAGTGCATGTCGATCAGTGGAACTGTCTCACGTGAAATGCGTGTAAGGTTGGTCGGGCGCTTCATCCCACAATACCGTCGAAACAAGATTGGACTAGTAGCGGTAAGCATATTGAACATCATCAACGCCCACAACTACTTTGTGTTCTACTCGTGCAAAGAATCTCGCAATAAACCTGGCTCGATACCCTTTGTTGGGGAGCGTGGCGAAATTCAAAATTTTCCTCGTGTCACCAAGATCTATCTATGGAGAAACTAGCGAGGGAAGGAGAGTGCATCTACATACCCTTGTAGATCGCTAAGCGGAGCGTTCATGTGAAGCGGGGTTGAAGGAGTCGTACTCGTCGTGATTCAAATCACGGAGATCCTAGTGCGAGCGGACGGCACCTCCGCGTTCAACACACGTACAGACTGGTGGCGTCTCCGGGCCTTGATCCGCAAGGAGAGAGGAGAGGTTGAGAAGACACCATCCAACAGCAGCACAACGGCGTGGTGATGATGGAGGGCGTGGCAATCTTGCAGGGCTTCGCCAAGCATCACAAGATATGAGGAGGAGGAAGAAGAGGCAGGCTGCGCCAGCGAGAGGAGAAGTTCTCATGTCTTATGGGCAGCCCAGGCCTCTATTTATATAGGGAGAGGGAGGAGGTGCGCCCCTCTAGGGTTCCCACCCCTAGGGGCGGCAGCCTAGATGGGAAACAAGGCGGCCAAGAGGGGAGAGAGGGAGGCGCCCCCTAGGGTGGGCCTTAGGGCCCATCTAAGCCTAGGGTTTCCCCTTCTCCCCTTTTTTTTCTCTTAGCTGCCCCTTGGGCCCTTGTGGGAGGCGCACCAGCCCACTTAGGGCTGGTCCCTCACCACACTTGGCCCAAGCAAGCCTCCGGGGTTGGTGGCCCCACTTGGTGGACCCCCGGGACCCTCCCGGTGGTCCCGGTACATTACCGAAATCGCCCAAAACTTTTCCGGTGACCAAAACAGGACTTCCTATATATAAATCTTTACCTCCGGACCATTCCGGAACTCCTCGTGACGTCCGGGATCTCATACGGGACTCCGAACAACATTCGGTAACCACATACAAGCTTCCTTTATAACCCTAGCATCACCGAACCTTAAGTGTGTAGACCCTACGGGTTCGGAGACATCTGAACATGACCGAGGCGTTCTCGGTCAATAACCAACAGCGGGATCTGGATACCCATGTTGGCTCCCACATGTTCCACGATGATCTCATCGGATGAACCACGATGTCAAGGACTCAATCGATCCGTATACAATTCCCTTTGTCTAGCGGTGCTGTACTTGCCGAGATTCGATCGTCGGTATACCGATACCTTGTTCAATCTCGTTATCGGCAAGTCTCTTTACTCGTTCCGTAACACATCATCCGTGATCAACCCCTTGGTCGCATTGTGCACATTATGATGATGTCCTACCGAGTGGCCCAGAGATACCTCTCCGTTTACGGAGTGACAAATCCGATCTTGATTCGTGCCAACCCAAGACACTTTCGGAGATACTGTAATGCACCTTTATAGCCACCCGATTCGTTGTGGCGTTTGGTACACCAAAGCATTCCTACGGTATCCGGAGTTGCACAATCTCATGGTCTAAGGAAAAGATACTTGACATTAGAAAAGCTTTAGCATCTGAACTACGATCTTTTGTGCTAGGCTTAGGATTGGGTCTTGTCCATCACATCATTCTCCTAATGATGTGATCCGTTATCAATGACATCCAATGTCCATGGTAGGAAACCGTAACCATCTATTGATCAACGAGCTAGTCAACTAGAGGCTTACTAGGGACATGGTGTTGTCTATGTATCCACACATGTCTTCTTTGTTTCCGGTCAATACAATTATAGCATGAATAATAAACGATTATCATGAACAAGGAAATATAATAATAACTAATTTATTATTGCCTCTAGGGCATATTTCCAACATCGTCTCCTTCTGGTTAGATAAATCTTGGTTCTTAACTAAGGGAAATAACATCTGCTAGTATACTACATCACCCTTCCTCTTCGGAGAATCCCAACACTATCACAAGTAGCATCCCACTTCGGTTACCACGTATCGCTTGTGCCACCACCGTTGCATCCCCGCTTCAATTACCACAACGATGATTAAGGGTTTCCCCCTGAACACGATATAAAGATTTAGGGTTATCTGTTACTCCCTGTTGCAATGATCCGTGAAGGTAGGGAGACAAGTATTGTCACTACCGACCTCTGCATCCCACCTTCACACCAATATTAATTCCCCCGAGTCCACAAGGGGCTAATGTTGAGTGAGCGCTCTCAGCAAAACCATGAGGATGTCAACAACACAAATAAAGGAGATACTTGGACCGGTTATTAAACATTAAGTGCTAATCATGCAAAGGTTCAACCAAATCCTTGAGAACTAATACAACTACTCAAACATCATAGAGGGGGATGCAAATTAGAAGCCGGCACAGAGCTGGTGGAGGAGAGAAGCATGGTAGCGATGCTAATGGAGGCGGCGCTGGTGATGGAGATGGTTCGAGCCAGTGCGCATGGTGGCGATGCCTCCTCTTTGTCCTCTTGATTTGGCCCTTCTTCTCTCTATGGATGTGGTCTTGGAGCAGCAATGCAGATGGGATGGATGTGTAGAAGAATGATGTAAATGATTGTGGCGGTAGCTAGGATTGGAGGTGCGTATATAGGAGGCCTCCTGAAGTCCCCTCCGTAGATGTGGGTCCTCCTCCTTCATCTAGGGGCTCAAAATGAGCCAAATCCTCTCCCAAACTATCCTTATCAGCCAAGGATCATGAGGGAACAAACGAATTTGAAATCAGTGAAGAATCTCGTTTAGAGAGGCTACTTTCGGGCTGACTCCACCTGGTACGACCACCGGCACGACTACTATTGGTCATACTGGAGGTCGTCTTTTGTTCTGACCTCCTCTAATAAAACGCTCCTAATTTCCTCATTCGAACTACGTTATCGATGTTCTTGTGCTAGTTGAAATCGCAAGAACACCGCCGACGCACCGGTGGTATTAGATTTTGATTTGAGGTACTTCGGAGTAAAAAAATCACCTTTTTAGGCACTTTGGGAAAATCACTTTTTTGATCTTGAGGACGCCAACCGGATCTAAACTCTACAGTCAGATTTTGAACATGAGGAGCGGCTACACAGAGGGCGCAGAGGACGAAGGAGACACGAGACTGCTGGAAGTGGCACGGGTCGGGGAGCCATGGAGAAGGCAGTCATTGTCGCCATGCTCCAGCCCATTTCCTCCCACAAAAGTTTGGCGCAAGATCCAGTCAGCTTGGTTGAACCGCGGTGGAGGACGGGTCCGAGTAACTTACTGACCAGGCGGGGATGCGACGATAGTTTGGGGGTTAGGGCATCTCCAATGGCAACCCGCGAAAAACCTCCCGCATCCGCTGACAGGGGGGCCAGTATCAAATACCCAGACGCTACTACGAGCATTAGTAAGGTACACATCAATAACATGTATATCAAATATACCTTTCACTTTGCCATCCTTCTTATCCGCCAAATACTTGGGGCAGTTCCGCTTCCAGTGACCAGTCCCTTTGCAGTAGAAGCACTCAGTTTCAGGCTTAGGTCCAGACTTGGGCTTTTTCCCGGGAGCATCAACTTGCTTGCTATTATTCTTGAAGTTCCCCTTCTTTCCTTTGCCCTTTTTCTTGAAACTAGTGGTTTTTTAACCATCAACACTTGATGCTCCTTCTTGATTTCTACCTCCGCAGCCTTAAGCATCGCGAAGAGCTTGGAAATTGTCTTTTCCATCCCTTGCATATTAGAGTTCATCACGAAGCCTTTATAGCTTGGTGGTAGTGATTGAGAACTATGTCAATGACACTATCATCCGGGAGATTAACTCCCAGTTGAGTCAAGTGGTTATGGTACCCAGACATTCTGAGTATGTGTTCACTGACAGAACTGTTCTCCTCCATCTTGTAGCTATAGAACTTATTGAAGACTTCATGTCTCTCAACTCGGGCATTTGCTTGAAATATTAACTTCAACTCTTGGAACATCTCATATGCTCCATGACGTCCGAAACGTCTTTGAAGTCCCGATTCTAAGCCGTAAAGCATGGCACACTGAACTATCAAGTAGTCATCAGATTTAGCTTACCAGACGTTCATAACATCCGGAGTTGCTCCTGCAGCAGGTCTTGCACCTAGCAGTGCTTCCAGGACGTAACTCTTCTATGCAGCAATGAGGATACTCCTCAAGTTACGGACCCAACCCGTGTAGTTGCTACCATCATCTTTCAACTTAGCTTTCTCTAGGAACGCACTAAAATTCAAGGGAATGGTAGCACGGGCCATTGATCTAGAACAACATAGATATGCAAAAACTATCAGGACTAAGTTCATGATAAATTTAATTTCAATTAATCATATTACTAAAAACTCCCACTTAGATAGACATCCCTCTAGTCATCTAAATGATCACGTGATCCATATCAACTAAACCATGTCCGATCATCACGTGAGATGGAGTAGTTTTCAATGGTGAACATCTCTATGTTGATCATATCTACTATATGATTCACGTTCGACCTTTCAGTCTCAGTGTTCCGAGGCCACATCTGTATATGCTAGGCTCGTCAAGTTTAACCTGAGTATTCTGCACCTGCGAAACTGTCTTACACCCATTTTATGTGAACGTAGAGCTTATCACACCCGATCATCACGTGGTGTCTCCGCACGACGAACTGTAGCAACGGTGCATACTCAGGGAGAACACTTATACCTTGAAATTTAGTGAGGGATCATCTTATAATGCTACCGCCGTACTAAGTAAAATAATATGCATAAAAGATAAACATCACATGCAATCAATATAAGTGATATGATATGTCCATCATCATCTTGTGTCTTTGATCTCCTTCTCCAAAGCACTGTCATGATCTCCATCGTCACCGGCTTGACACCTTGATCTCCATCGTAGCGTCGTTGTCGTCTCGCCAACTATTGCTTCTACAACTATCGCTACCGCATAGTGACAAAGTAAAGCAATTACATGGCGATTGCATTTCATACAATAAAGCGACAACCATAAGGCTCCTGCCAGTTGCCGATAACTTTTACAGAACATGATCATCTCATACAATACCTTATATCACATCATGTCTTGACCATATCACATCACAACATGCCCTACAAAAATAAGTTAGACATCCTCTACTTTGTTGTTGCAAGTTTTACGTGGCTGCTACGGGCTTCTAGCAAGAACCGTTCTTACCTACGCATCAAAACCACAACGATTTTTCATCAAAGTGTGTTGTTTTAACCTTCAACGTGGACCAGCCGTAGTCAAATTCGATTCAGCTAAAGTTGGAGAAACAGACACCCGCCAGCCACCTTTATGCAAAACAAGTTGCATGTCTGTCGGTGGAACCGGACTCATGAACGTGGTCATGTAAGGTTGGTCTGGACCGCTTCATACAACAATACCGCCGAATCAAAATAAGACATTGGTGGTAAGCAGTATGACTATTATCGCCCACAACTCTTTGTGTTCTACTCATGCATATCATCTATGCATAGAACTGGCTCGGATGCCACTGTTGGGGAACATAGCATGCAATTTCAAGAATTTTCCTACGATCATGCAAGATCTATCTAGAAGATGCATAGAAAAGAGAGGGGGAGAGTGTGTCCACGTACCCTCGTAGACCGAAAGCGGAAGTGTTAGGTTAACGCGGTTGATGTAGTCGAATGTCTCCGCGATCCAACCGATCAAGTACCGAATGTACGACACCTCCGAGTTCAGCACACGTTCACCTCGATGACGTCCCTCGAACTCTTGATCGAGCAAAGTGTCGAGGGAGAGTTTCGTCAGCACGACGGCGTGGTGACGGTGATGGTGATGTGATCCACGCACGGCTTCGCCTAAGCACTACGACGCTATGATCGGAGGAGTAAATTGTGGAGGGGGGCACCGCACACGACTAAGAGTATACCTATTGTTCTTTGGGGTGCCCCCTGCCCCCATATATAAAGGAGGACAAGGAGGAGCCGACCAAGGGGCGCGCTATAGGGGGAAAACCAACTAGGACTCCCAATCCTAGTCGCCCCCCCCCCCCACCCCCATTTCCTTTCTTTCGGAGGAGGAAAAGGGAAGGAGAGGGAGAGGTAGAGGGAAAGAGGAAGGGGGCCACGCCCCCTCCCCCTTGTCCAATTCACACTCCCTTGGGGGGGGCACCCCTTGCGGGCTCCCCTCTCTCTCTCCCCTATGGTCCATTAAGGCCCATTACTTCCCCGTGGGGTTCCGGTAACCCCTCGGTTCTCCGAAAAATACCGAACCACTCTGAAACCATTTCGGTGTCCGAATACCATCGTACAATATATCAATCTTTACCTCTCAACTCTTTGAGACTCCTCGTCATGTCCGTGATCTCATCCGGGACCTCGGACAATCTTCGGTCACCAAAACACATAACTCATAATACAAATCATCATCGAACCTTAAGCGTGCGGACCCTACGGGTTTGAGAACTATGTAGACATGACCGAGACACATCTCTGATCAATAACCAATAACGGAACCTGGGTGCTCATATTGGTTCCTACATATTCTATGAAGATCTTTATCGGTCAAACTGCAATGACAACATACGTCATTCCCTTTGTCATTGGTTTGTTACTTGTCCGAGATTCAATCGTCGGTATCCTCATACCTAGTTCAATCTCGTTACCGACAAGTCTCTTTACTCGTTCCGTAATGCATCATCCCGTAACTAACTCATTAGTCACACTGCTTGCAAGGCTTATAGTGATGTGCATTACCGAGAGGGCCCAGAGATACCTCTCCAATACACGGAGTGACAAATCCTAATCTTGATCTATGCCAACCCAACAAACACCTTCGGAGACACCTGTAGAGCATCTTTATAATCACCCAGTTACGTTGTGACGTTTGATAGCACTCAAGGTGTTCCTCCAGTATTCAGGAGTTGCATAATCTCATAGTCATAGGAATATGTATAAGTCATGAAGAAAGCAATAGCAATAAAACTTAATGATCATTATGCTAAACTAACGGATTGGTCTTGTCCATCACATCATTCCCCTAATGATGTGATCCCGTTCATCAAATGACAACACATGTCTATGGTTAGGAAACTTAACCATCTTTGATTAACGAGCTATTCTAGTAGAGGCATACTAGGGACACTTTGTTTTGTCTATGTATTCACACATGTATCAAGTTTCCAGTTAATACAATTCTACATGAATAATAAAAATTTATCATGATATAAGGAAATATATAAATAACAACTTTATTATTGCCTCTACGGCATATTTCCTTCATCAACAACATAGATAGAGCTCAAGTGATACACGAAACTGAGTGCATTGCAAAAATCTTTGAACGAAATGCTGGTTTCTACCACCTTCGGGTAGAAAAATCCAAAGATCATATGCGATTTAGTACCACATAGCATGCTAGTTTCCACTCTAACCGCCGGGTGAAAAGCAAGCGCAAGGTCAATCCTATTCGATTGAAATAAAAGGGTGCAGTTAGGCCGGAAAAATTCAGCAACCCAAATTGGTACGATTCAAGCGACCATTGGTCAAATACTACCTAATTTACGAGTTTGCTCATCAATTCGATGGGAAACAACGCTTTCCCAGATGGAATCCATGAATTATCCGCCTCCGTTTCGACCCAATCATCTCCACATTCGATGGGCTGGAGAGCGTCCTCCCCCGACATCGCTTCTTAATCCTAGAGGGAGGGGGTTGATGTGGTGGAGGCGTGATGTCACCAACAAACAAAATAGGGTTAGAGGATGGAGGACACGACATCAGCGGCGGCAGAGGAGGCAGGGCGGTGCAGGAGTGGCTCGATCTGTTTCACACAAGATGCTCTGACGTGTCTCTTGGCGGGCCCACTCATCAGCACATAACGATGAAAGGAGGACCCGGCCCTAAGCGGCCTCGCTCGTCAGCAGTTAACGGTCAAGCCATTGACCCGATGGCAAACATCCAGTTTGACCATTTGTGAGAGTTTCAGACAAGAGGGTGTGGAATAGTGAGCAAAAGTTTAGAGCGGGGACAACTGAGCACAATTAAGGAACCAGGGGTACTATCATAACAAAACCATAAAGTTTCAACTACCCAAAGGTATTTGTAAAACAATCACTAATGTGATAGTAGGATTTTGGTGGGGCGATAATGATGAGAGGAAGAAGATGCACTGGTTCGCATGGTGGAAAATGTATGTATCGAAGAAGAAAGGGCGCTTGGGATTTAGAGACCCACACAGTTTTAACCTTGCTACGTTAGCAAAATAGTGTTGGCGACTTATCCAGAACCCGGACTCCTTATGTGCACGTGTGTTGAGTGCAAAGTATTATCCCAACATGGACATATTGAAGATTGGACCGAAGAAAGGATCTTCTAATACATTGCAGAGTATCGTAGCAGGCATCCAAACCTTTCAAAGGGGTTATATTTGGCGTATTGGATCGGGTGCACAAGTTAACATATGGCAGGACCCCTGGATCCCGTCAAGCCCTTCACGGAAAGTTATCACCCCTAGAGGTAGAACTATGCTCAGGTATGTGGAACAGCTCATAAACTCGCGCCACGGACAGTAGGATGAAGCCTTGATAAGAGATGTTTTTTCTCTAGTAGATGCTCATAGGATCCTCCAAATCTTGTTGAATGTTTAGCTAGTGGAGGATTTTGTCGCATGGAATTACACACGATCAGGAACCTTCTCAGTACGGCCGGCGTACCACAGATAATTTGAGCATCAATATGTCCAGTGTCTTGTTCGAGGAGATGGACATGGAAACGTGTACACACACTATTTGGAAGGAGATCTGGAACCTTAAAATCCCATGGAAAGTTAAACCTTTTGTGTGGAGGGCACCAAATGGATCGTTACCTTGGTATGGAATCCTTGCGAACAAACACATACCCTTTATACCCCAGTGCCTGTTCTGTGTGGGTGGAGTCGAGGATGTTAAACATTATGTGTTTACTTGCAAAATGCAAAAAGAAGTTTGGGTAGAGTTGGGCTTACAGAGCCTCATCGCAGATGCAATGTGGCAGGATCGGTCTGTCATTACTGAGTCTTATGCCAGACTAATTCGAACACGGATGGAATCCCTACTGCTGAACCCATACTAGTGGCAACTTGGTATCTCTGATGGCAGCACCATCAACACGTGAAAGGACAGTCAATTCAAATCCCTAGTAGAGCAACGATGTTTGTTAAAGTCTTGGCTACCAACTTCACTTTAGCTTTTATGCCCAATCAGCCAGCAAGATGTTATGATCACATGTGGAAGAGGCAGAATAGTGATGTGGTTAAAATTAACGTCGATGCGGCCTTCCAGCACGAAACATTCTCAGGTGCAACAGGAGATATTGCTCGTGATGGACGCATGATTTTTATTGCTGCAACAATGTGACGCCCTCGATTCAATCGTACACTAATCATACACGCAAATGTGTACGATCAAGATCAAGGACTCACGAGAAGATATCACAACACAACTCTAGACACAAATTAAAATAATACAAGCTTTATGTTACAAGCCGGGGCCTCGAGGGCTCGAATACATAAGCTCGAAAACACAAGAGTCGTGAAGCAACAATATCTGAGTCTGAGACATGAGTTAGACAAGTTTGCCTTAAGAAGGCTAGCACAAAAGCAACATCGATCGAAAAGGCAAGGCCTCCTGCTGGGAGCCTCCTAACTACTCCCCGATCATCGGCGGTCTCCACGTTGCGATGAGGCATCGGCGGTGGCATCGGCTCCTGGGCTCCAACATCTGGTTGCATCAACGGAAAGAAGAAGAAAGGGGAAAAGGAGGAGCAAAGCAACCGTGAGTACTCATCCAAAGTACTGCAAGCAAGGATCTACACTACATATGCAACATTATCAAAGGAAGGCTGTATATGTGGTGGGCTGAAATGCGAGAATAGAGAGAAGGCCTAGCCCTATCGAAGACTAGCATCCTCTCGAACCCACCATCTTGCAAACAACAGGAGGGAGTAGAGTAGCATAAGTAAAGTAGCAGTGGTGTTATCAACCTCGGCGGAGATCCTTTCTCGACTCCTGCGAGAAAGAAATCCCGAGCCATACTATCCGATTATCATCACAATCCGGTTCTCATCGCAATTCATTGCTCATATCCATGTCTCATCTCAAGTATCCGGTTCTAGTTTTATCGATCGGGATACAACTCCAAGTGTCCGCTATCGTAGGACAGGCTATCGATAGATGTTTTCTTCCCTGCAGGGTGCACCAACTTACCCACCTTCGCTTAACTCCGGCGGACACACTTTCGAGGTCATGCCGGCCTCGGCCAAACAATACGCCGCAACCCGACCTAGGCTTAATAGAGAGGCCAAGACGCGGACTAAACCTATGCCCCGGGGTCATGGGCCATCTCCCGGGAACTCCTGCACGTTGCGTCTGCGGCGGTGAGCGACCTAGCTACCTTCCTAAAAGGCAGGAGCTTACCGGTCCAACCGGTAGCGCCGCTCGATCGGCCGGCGTCTATTAAGCTTGGTGATGCATACGACGCAGAACGCCCATACTATGCCCACGTGATGGTCGGTGCTATCGGGCGAGAGGCCCTCGGATCAAATATCCAAATCGTAGTGGATTAGGGCAGCGGTAACAAGCGAGACTCATGAAAGAAGTGACCCGTTGCCCGTCTCGAGGACTTGCGGCAAGGGCTAGGAATGCCCGCCACGCCTCGTATTTATCTCGCGGGCACCCTCGAGTCAACCCGACTCCACATCACTGCAATTAAGCTCGGCAGGTACCCCTCGTGGTCGACCCGTCTTTAGTAACATGGCTCGATGTAAAGTCATAGTAATCATAGTAGCTGTGTGTCTAAACATCAAGGGAAAATCCGAGGAATCACCCGGTGAATTCCACTCGATGTAGTCATCAAGGTGAACATAAGAGGATTCACCCTCGAGGTTCAACTTGAGGGTTACCACGACAGACTCGTATCGGAAGTGGTTAAGAGAAATCACCCTCAATGACCACGACCGGATAGCTATACTCTGAGGTTAATATCGGAAGTCTTGTAGAGGTCTCACCCTCGGTACTCGATAGTAACCCGATGAGTGTCGAGCAACTAAGGGAAGTGATGTGCGGTGTCGAGTGCGGTCTTGATCCCGTTGATCGGGTCTTCGATAATCCAGCCAGGCGGTCGGGACAAAGTGGGGTCAGCGATGGATCTCTAACCAACCTATACTAAGCAGTTTAGGATAAGCATGTAAGGTACAACAACGGTACAAAAATAGGCTATGCATCGAATAGGAGCAACCAATACTTGATAGCAAAATCTAATGCAAGCATGAGAGAATGGAATGGGCGATATCGGGATGATCAAAGGGGGCTTGCACGGTTGCTCGAGCAAGGAGGGTCGTCGGTGGCGTAGTCGATCATAGAGGCGACATCGGTCTCGGGGTCTACCGGAGAGAAGAGGGGAGAAACAGTAAATATAAAGCAAACATAACATAATAGGACAACATGCGAGCTAGGCGTGTTCTAACGCGGTGCTACGATACCGCAAGGGGAAGTCAGCAGGAATGTTTTCCGGTTCGGACTATGTCGGACACATTACGGGAGGAAAGTTCCATGTTTAGCATGCTAGGGGCATGTGACAGATTAACAAATCGCGTATCTGGATTAAATCACGTTTTTACGAGCAGCTTTCATGTAGAAAACATTTCCATCCGAGTTACGTTTTATTTTCTATGAATTTTCAAAGTTTTAAACATTTTCTAGAATTACTGCTAATTGAATTAAATAGGAAATTGCTATGTGTACACACTGTGTACACACCAGAGAAAGGCTGACATGTGGGGCTAGGGGACTTGGTTGACTTAGTCAAACTTTGACCAGTCAACAAGGCGTATGGCCCACATGTCATAGGCTACACTTAGCCAAATTAATAAAACAAATTAACCTAATCAAATGGAGCCCACATGTCATCGCACATTAGGCTAATTGATCTACTAATTTAAAACCTAATCTATACTAGTCAAACAAGGGCCGGCACACATGGTTGTGGCAAAAGCCAACCACACACACACCACACACACAGGCGCACACACCCAACTCACGCACACACACGCACGCTGCGCTCTCACACATCACGGTCATGGCCTTTGTCGTGGCTAGCAGCAAGCGAAACAGGGCATGGCGAGTAGAAGCACGCAAGGAGCATCTGCAGTGCGGTGGCACTTGTACTGCTGCAGCAGCGCCAGCAACAAGCGAAGCAAGCAGCGCCCACGCACACGCAGTAGGGACGCCGAAAGCACGGACAGCAAGCAGCGACAACCGGCAGCACCGCAACAACGGCAGCAGAGAAGAAATGTGCGGCAGCGAAGCGCACGCACCTCTGGCGTACACGGGGTTCGAGCTCGGCGGAGATGACGACCTCTGGCGTCCAAATCGAAGGGCTAAAGGGGACCCGAGGGAGAAGCTCACCCGGTTCTCGTGGGCGAGGTTAGAAGGTTGAGGCGGCCGGAGCGGTGGCAGCGACGACGAGTTGGTGGCGTCCGCGGCGGAGAAGGGCTCGATGGCGAGCACACGGACCGTCCGGCTTGAGGTGGTCGCGGAGCGACAGATCCGGCATGGCGGACCTCTGGGCGATGCTCCCGCACGCCGAGGACAACGGTGGCAGCGGATGGCGAGGGGGCGGCGGGCGAGGCGGACGGTCAGGCGCCTTGACGTCGGCGGCCTTGCAGAAGGAGGAGGGGGCGAGGGAGAGAGATGCGAGGGCTAGGGTTTGGTGGGGTTTGGGGTGTGCCCTTATAGGTCAAAGGAGGGGCTCGTGGCAGCCATCCATGGCCATGGCGCCGTGGATGGCGCCACGCCCTCTGGTGTCTGTAGAGGAGGAGGAGGTGGAGGTGGGCTGGTTCTTTAGCTAGATGGGCCAAGTGGCCCGGGGGAGGTTTCTCTTTTATTTAAACAGCTTTGCTTTTACATTTATTTTTATAATCGAGAGATGGATAAGAAAATATTGGGCATGCCATTTTCTTTGGGAAAAATATGGAAGTGCCCTTTTATTCCCTGGTGATATTAGATAGTGCCACAAATATTTTGGAGACCGAAGAATTCATTTGGTATTTTTCATAAATAGGATAGCATTTAAAAATGCTGAATTGGTCTTTATTATAATTGCTAATGCTCATCTCTGCACAAAAGTGATGTTGTGTTCCTTAACAAAGGAGTGTTATGGAATTTTGACAAATGATGAACATTTTTCAGCAACTTTTGACCAAACTCATTTTGCATTGTGACTTTGAATTGTTTTCAGAGAGAATTTGAGCGAGATATTATCCCAACATGATTATCATTGAAATTCACGGTAGCTTAGCATCATCATGGTGGTTTAGTGTAGCATGATCCTCGGGGTGTTACAAATCTCCTCCACTACAAGAAATCTCGTCCGAGATTTAAGTGGTGAAGTAAAGAATAACCCGGAGAACTGACCCTTATAGGGTTAATTATCGGATAAACAATTCAGGGAATGTGGTAGAAGTATCTCTCGAGTTGAAACTTAAGAAAACATCGAGAGCAAAATATGAAGGTACAATAGGAAGTTTCAAGCGAATGGACAAGCGATCGATACGAGCAGAGTGTGAGAAGGGGTTGAGCATCGGGAATAGATCATATCTCGGAAGGTGGCTCGTGACAAAACACAAAGCCAAGAGCAAATGATACTTGAATAAAAGGATATCTGAGGAGAGTCAGGTTCCGATCACGTGGGCTGTGGGTTATGAGCCCACCATGTGGGTTAACGATAGAAAGGGGCGATAGCAAGGCATGTCGGATGATAGACTATCGGTTATGTTGTCAACACGTTGGTACCAAGGGCGAGGGACGGAGAGAACTATTTTCCTGCTCGTTGAGCGAGGCGGACCCGATGGCGAAGTCCTCGTCCATCGGTGGTTACCGAAATGTCAACAAACAATGATAACAAGGTCTTCTTGACAAATTTTACACCGAGGTGTTTACATAAGCGAGGAACTATTACTGCTTAGATCATAAAGATCACAAGAAAGGTTAAACAAAACAATGGAAAGGAAAATGTGGTTATTAGTTTAACGGACCAATGGAAAGGAAAAGGTGCTTATACACAAGAATTGGGAGTATATCCTTCCCAAGGGAAGCGGGCTGGATATACATGATATGACAACAAGTTCAAAAGCATTTAGATAAAGTGGCGAGGGAACAATCATGATATTACCCATACAACGGTGTTTGGATAATTGATCAAGAAACATTTAGCATTGCGCCTCCAATGTTCTTATTGATGTTCAGAGTAACACAGGCATACTTTTGGATAGCATTGACATTGTCATCAGGTAAAGGCCGGGCCTTGGGAACACAAAGGATCCATCGGGAATTACTTGAACACCTCATGCAATTTTATCAGGGAAGATGAGGAGGTGGCCGATGGTTTGACAAAATCCATCGACATGCCAAAAGGATGTATTCCCAAAATTTATATGAACAAATTTGTGTTGGGGCAGGCAAGAATGTTGTCGATGATAACACAAATCATCGAGGGCAAGGATGGTATTTCCATCACGAATTCGATTGATACCCTAGAAGAGCATCGAAATGTTGATGATGATCACGACACATTTGTCGAGAGGCTTCATGAAGATGTAATCGACCAGTGATGGCATCAAGTCAAAGGAATGATGAAGCGAAAGATTATTGGAACCACGGGTATGACACAAACTTGAAATCAAGCTTGTTGTTCAAGGCGAAAAGATATGACAAGGAAGATCGGTGTAAGCTTAGCTCATCGTCGAAAATTGTGCCGGGAAGAAGAACCGGTATACAGATTAAAATTTGGCACGAGAATGCTATAGCCGATCATGCTAGGAATGACTTGAAGGATTATTAAACTCGTAAGCAATGAAAATTACTTAGAGTTATAGAATCGAGTCGGAATCGATTCACTTATCGGTGTTCTCGGTTGACAAACAACCCAGAACACATGAAGTGACAAAGACAGGGTAAGGTAGTACTCTATCAAAAGTTCATAAGATGTAGTGCAATGGCAAGATATCCTCGAGATACCAGGGGTAATACTCGAAGGTGGATCACAATAGAGGTTGGGCAGGCGTATTGACCTGTAGAAGAAAAATGATTTAACTTGTCCAAGAAATGGGACCAAAGAAGAACAATCATGGTCGAAACCACGATTGCAAAGGATCAATTCACCGTTACTAGATGATATTATATCAAGGAAATAGTTATGGTCACAATAAGCTTCCATGATAAGTTCCACATCATGTCCATGGGCATGAACTCAAAGTTCAAGGTCGACTCCCACTTCTCCAATGCATAACCTTTCATTCACTCCTCCTTTTTCAAAGAAATTGTAGTGCGAAAGATTTATCTAGTGAAGCACCAGAAGAGCATGACTCACATCTCTTTCGAGTTCACACGTATTAGGGAAGGCATAGGTTCAACCCGTAGGGGTATCTTAGGAATATATACCACTAACCCAGATTAAAATATACCAGCTCATAAGCGAGCATGGTTGACAAAAGCAGATGATAGAACTTACCAAAGGCATTATGTGTCGGGCAACACTCACAAGTTTAATTAATCTGAAGGACATTGTCCGATAAAAATCAACCAAGGATATGGAGGTCCATAAAAGATCTGACGTGAGTATCGATACTCACCCGGAAGAAGAAAGAATGCAAGGGCATCGGGTTATAGATATAAGCTGGATAACTTCCAAGCTTGAATACAAAGGAATTACGATTTTCAAATCGGAAGATCGAAGCGAGGCTCGACCAAAAGTTAATTGAGATGAATCGATCTGGATCGACAATCAATCAACGTTTGATTTGACAAGAACAAGCTCATGTTTGGAGCGGCGTCGAGCGAAAGGATGAGCGCTAGGATCTGATTAAGGATTACGAGCATTAGCGACATATTGGATCAAGGGACTCGGAGCGATAGTGACAAAGGATGTCAATAAGATTACGGACTTATTGGATTAACCTTAATGCTAGCAAGCAAGAATTTCAAGAGCATTAGGCTGTTGAGGATTTTCATAAGAACGAGCGGTATTACGAAGACTTTTGTGAAGTACTGAATCAAGCGGGATGAGCGGATACTCGACAAGGCGAGAAAATTATCCGTAGGGATATTCATGTGGCAAGAAGCGCAAGGCAGTAGGCACAACGTATTCTCGAAACATTAGAGAGAATTTTGGGGTATCTTGTAATAACAAGATCAGCGGGAGTAATTGCATGAATGACAAGTGTACTTGGTTATCCATTGGGGTTTATCGATGGAATGGAATTGCAAGAGGATGGCACAAAGTATCGAGGAACATCCGAGAGTATTGTCGAATCTTCTGTTGAAGCGATCGATCATCCGTATTAAAGGGTCTCCGCAGAAGTGGTAACGAGAACCTAGAGTTAGATTTTAGCAAAATCATTTAACCCGAATAGAAGAGATGTCAGAGCCCCAGAGTATAGGTAAGGAGTGAAAGATCCTACTACCACCCAATGGCGACGTGGGCCCGTTAAGACACACAGCCAATATTAGTAAAAGTTTTTCAGTGACTAGACTCAACTTCGGCCAAGGAGTTGGAAAGGGGGCTACCTACGGGCAGTCGGCTCTGATACCAACTTGTGACGCCCTCGATTCAATCGTACACTAATCATACACGCAAATGTGTACGATCAAGATCAAGGACTCACGGGAAGATATCACAACACAACTCTAGACACAAATTAAAATAATACAAGCTTTATGTTACAAGCCAGGGGCCTCGAGGGCTCGAATACATAAGCTCGAAAACACAAGAGTCGTGAAGCAACAATATCTGAGTACAGACATGAGTTAGACAAGTTTGCCTTAAGAAGGCTAGCACAAAAGCAACATCGATCGAAAAGGCAAGGCCTCCTGCCTGGGAGCCTCCTAACTACTCCTGATCATCAGCGGTCTCCACGTTGTAGTAGGCATCGGCGGTGGCATCTGGCTCCTGGGCTCCAACATCTGGTTGCATCAACCGGAAAGAAGAAGAAAGGGGAAAAGGAGGAGCAAAGCAACCGTGAGTACTCATCAAAATACTGCAAGCAAGGATCTACACTACATATGCAACATTATCAAAGGAAGGCTGTATATGTGGAGTGGGCTGCAGAAATGCCAGAATAGAGAGAAGGCCTAGTCCTATCGAAGACTAGCATCCTCTCGAACCCACCATCTTGTAGCAACAGGAGGGAGTAGAGTAGCATAAAGTAAAGTAGCAGTGGTGTTATCAACCTCGGCGGAGATCCTTTCTCGACTCCTCAGAAAGAAATCTCGAGCCATACTATCCGATTATCATCACAATCCAGTTCTCATCGCAATTCATTGCTCATATCCATGTCTCATCTCAAGTATCCAGTTCTAGTTGTATCGATCGGGATACAACTCCAAGTGTCCGTTATCGTAGGACAGGCTATCGATAGATGTTTTCTTCCTGCAGGTGCACCAACTTACCCACCGCGCCGCTTAACTCCGGCGGACACACTTTCGAGGTCATGCGGCCTCGCCAAACAATACGCCGCAACCCGACCTAGGCTTAATAGAGAGGCCAGACGCGGACTAAACCTATGCCCCGGGGTCATGGGCCATCTCCCGGGAACTCTCGCACGTTGCGTGACGCGTCCGGTGAGCAGACCTAGCTACCTTCTAAAAAGGCGGAGCTTACCGGTCCAACCGGTAGCGCTTCGATCGCCGACGTCTATTAAGCCGGTGATGCATCTGACGCAGAACGCCCATACTATGCCCACGTGATGGTTAGTGCTATCGGGCCGAGGCCCTCGGATCAAATATCCAAATCGTAGTGGATTAGAGCAGCGGTAACAAGCACAGACTCACGAAAGAAGTGACCCCGTTGCCCCGTCTCGAGGACTTGCGGCAAGGGCTAGGAATGCCCGGCCACGCCTTGTATTTATCTCGCGGGCACCCTCCAGGTGAACCCGACTCCACATCACTCGCAATTAAGCTCGCGGGTACCCCTCGTGGTCGACCGTCTTTAGTAACATGGCTCAGTGTAAAGTCATAGTAATCATAGTAGCGTGTGTCTAAACATCAAGGGAAAATCCGAGGAATCACCCCCGGTGAATTCCACTCGATGTAGTCATCAAGGTGAGCGTAAGAGGATTCACCCTCGAGGTTCAACTTGAGGGTTACCACGACAGACTTCGTATCGGAAGTGGTTAAAGAGAAATCACCCTCGATGACCACGACCGGATAGCTATACTACTGAGGTTAATACCGAAGTCTTGTAGAGGTCTCACCCTCGGTACTCGATAGTAACCCAAAGAGTGTCGAGCAACTAAGGGAAGTGATGTGCGGTGTCGGGGCTGGTCTTGATCCGTTGATCGGTCTTCGATAATCCGGTAGGCGATCGGGACAAAGTGGGGTCACTTGATGGATCTCTAACCAACCTATACTAAGCGGTTTAGGATAAGCATGTAAGGTACAACAACAGTACAAAAATAGGCTATGCATCGAATAAGAGCAATCAATAACAAGATAGCAAAATCTAATGCAAGCATGAGAGAATGGAATGGGCGATATCGGGATGATCAAAGGGGGCTTGCTGGTTGCTCGGCAAGGAGGGGTCGTCGGTGGCGTAGTCGATCATAGGGCGACATCGGTCTCGGGGTCTCTAGGAGAGAAGAGGGGAGAAGCAGTAAATATAAAGCAAACATAACATAACAGGACAACATGCGAGCTAGGCGTGTTCTAAGCGGTGCTACGATACGGCGGGGGAAGTCAGCAGGAATGTTTTCCGGTTCGGACTATGTCGGACACATGACCGGAGGGGAAAGTTCCATGTTTAGCATGCTAGGGGCATGTGACAGATTAACGGATCGCGTGTCTGGATTAAATCACGTTTTTTCGAGCAGCTTTCATGTAGAAAACATTTCCATCCGACTTACGTTTTATTTTCTATGAATTTTCAAAGTTTTAAACATTTTCTAGAATTACTGCTAATTCGAATTAAATAAGGAAATTGCTATGTGTACACACTGTGTGCACACCCAGAGAGGCTGACATGTGGGGCTAGGGACTTGGTTGACTTAGTCAAACTTTGACCAGTCAACAAGGCGTATGGCCCACATGTCATAAACTACTTAGCCAAATTAATAAAACAAATTAACCTAATCAAATGGAGCCCACATGTCATCTGCACATTAGGCTAATTGATCTACTAATTTAAAACCTAATCTATACTAGTCAAACAAGGGCCGGCCACACATGGCTGTGGCAAAAGCCAGCCACACACACACCACACACACACACGGCGCACACACCCAACTCACGCACACACACGGCGCACACACCCAACTCACGCACACACACGGCGCACACACCCAACTCACGCACACACACGCACGCTGCGCTCTCACACATCACGGTCATGGCCTTTGCCGTGGCTAGCAGCAAGCAGAACAGGGGCATGGCAGAGTAGAAGCACGCAAGGAGCATCTGCAGTGCGGCGGCACTGGTACGCGGCAGCAGCGGCCAGCAGCAAACGAAGCAGCAGCGCGAGCAGGGGACAGCAGCAGCTACAACCGGCAGCACTGGCAACAACGACAGCACCGGCAACAACGACAGCAGAAGAAGTAACAGGCGGCAGCGAGCGCACGCACCTACGCGTACACGGGGGTTCGAGCTCGACGGAGATGACGGACCTCGGCGTCCAAATCGAAGGGCTAAAGGGGACCCGAGGGAGAAGCTCGCCCGGTTCTCGTGGACAAGGTTAGAAGGTTGGAGGTGGCCCGGAGCAGTGGCAGCGACAACGAGTTGGTGGCGTCCGCGGCGGAGAAGGGCTCGATGGCGAGCACACGGACCGTCCGGCTTGAGGTGGTCGCGGAGCGGACAGATCCGCCATGGCGGACCTCTGGGCGTGCTCCCGCACGCCGAGGACGACAGTGGGCGCGGATGGCGAGGCGGCGGGCGAGGCGGACGGTCGAGGCGCCGCGACGTCGTGGTAGTGAGAAGGAGGAGGGGCGAGGAGAGAGATGCGAGGGCTAGAGTTTGGTGGGGTTTGGGGTGTGCCCTTATAGGTCAAAGGAGGGCTCGTGGCAGCCATCCATGGCCATGGCGCCGTGGATGGCGCCACGCCCTCCTGGTGTCCTGTAGAGGAGGAGGAGGTGGAGGTGGGCTGGTTCTTTAGCTAGATGGGCCAAGTGGCCCGGGGGGGAGGGTTTCTCTTTTATTTAAACAGCTTTGCTTTTCTGTTTATTTTTTATAATCAGAGATGGATAAGAAAATATTGGGCATGCCATTTTCTTTGGGAAAAATATGGGAAGTGCCCTTTTTATTCCCTGGTGATATTAGATAGTGCCACAAATATTTTGGAGACCAGAAGAATTCATTTGGTATTTTTCATAAATAGGATAGCATTTAAAAATGCTGAATTGGTGCTGTTATAATTGCTAATGCTCATCTCTGCACAAAAGTAATGTTGTGTTCCTTAACAAAGGAGTGTTATGGAATTTTTGACAAATGATGAACATTTTTCAGCAACTTTTGACCAAACTCATTTTGCATTGTGACTTTGAATTGTTTTCAGAGAGGAATTTGAACTGAGATATTATCCCAACATGATTATCATTGAAATTCACAGTAGCTTAGCATCATCATGGTGGTTTAGTGTAGCATGATCCTCGGGGTGTTACAAACAACATGGTCTTTTCCACAAGTGTGCAGTGTCAGTTCAGCGGAGATGAAAGCGATCAGGAATGGGTATATCTAGCTGGAAGAATTGGATGCAACAAAGTGCTCATTAAGTCAGACTGCAGTTTCTGGTGGATTCAGTCAAGACATCTGAAACCTATGTGGGCTCTGATGTGACGACAATACTTGAGTCGAAGCAGCTAGCTTTGGATTTTGCTAGCATTTCATATACACACTGCCTTTGAGAAGCTAATGAGGTGGCTCACGAATTAGCAAAGAATTCATTTAGTGAAAAGTCTGCTATGTTTTGGGAAGCTATAATCCCTAACTTTATTTCTTGTTTCATTGTAGACGATATGTCTATTATTTAAGGAATAAAATCTTTGCTTTCAAAAAAATAGTTTAACCTAAAAAACATCTCATATTTAAGGGCATTGCCACACGGCTGGTCTTTTTAAAAGATCAGCCCGGCCATGAGCCGCCAGATCTGGCGTCATCGAGCGGCTATCAACACCTTCGATCATTGCAACAAATGTAATGTTGTAGAAACCTTTGCAACGTAGGTTTTGTTGCTGAAACCTTTGCAATACAGGTTATGTTGTAGAATTTTTTGCAACAAAAACCATGTCGAAGAAACATTTTCAGATTTTTTTTTGCAATAAAGGTTATGTTACTGTTTTTTTGCAACAGATATCATGTTACAGAAACGTCTATAATATTTTTTTATAACAAAGGTCATGTTGCAGAAATTTTTTGTAACAAAAATTACGTTTCAGAATATGTTGTTGCGTCTCAGTTCGAGAAGGCGGTAGCCATGAACGCCGATGCTCCTCCAGGGTGGTCGTGACATGGAACGTCGAGCGACAACAGACACAACTCAGCTTATGGTCATTTAGTTAGAGAGATCAAAGAGTTGTTAGTCAGTAGGGAGTTTTATCCTCAGAGAATTCACCGTAGCCAAAACAGTGTTGCAGATCGTTTGGCCAATTATAGCCGCACCGAGAGCACAACTGCGGTGTGGATGACCTCGGCTCCACCTTGTATCGAGGACCTATGGCCTCTGGATTGTAACACTACTTCTAAGTAATAAAGCTCCTTTACTTTGCAAAAAAAAAAAAAAACGGTGGCGTGCCTAGCGGACACGGGCGGTGCAGTCCGGCGCCCGTGCACGGCTTGTTAGGCAGCACCCGAGTGGCCGGCTTACAACATCTATAAACTAGCAGCTTGTGCATACTCGCAGGCCGCTGTACCGGCCAGCGGCCATGGGGTGCTTCTCGTCAGGGACGTGGTCAACACTTGGGTTGAGAGATGCATCGTATCAGCATGCAAGCTACCCTTTTTGTTTCTAAATATAAATCATTTTAGAGAATATAATAGAGACTACATACAAATGTATGACATATTTTAGAATGTATATTCATTCATTTTGTTTCATATGTAATCCGTGTTGGATTTTCTAGAAATATTTATATTTGAAAACTGAGGGAGGAGATGTAGAACAAGAATGAGGATACGAAGGAGGATTACACGGGACGCGTCGTGCGCGTCTAAGAGCATCTTTAATAGAAGATGTAAAATAAGAGATGCAAAAATTTACATCTTCAAAAAGTGCCTTTTGCATTTCTAAAAAAGGACCAATTCCAACAGATGATGCAAAACGAAGATGTAAAGTTGCAACTCCAATAGGTGATGTAAACTGGAGATGCAAAACTGACCAGCGGCCGCGCGACCGCTGTAACTGCTGTTGAGACGCTGTACAGCCGTTTTACAGCCACTGTTCAACCTTACAAATTAAAATAAAACATTCGATAATCAACTTAAAAATTTCATATGTCCACAATATCAAATTATTAAATAGTTCATCAAATCTACAAGATCAAATGCAACACGCATACAACATTGTTTTGCACAATACACAGACAAATAAATGAAACTAGGCGCCTCTCTCGCCATGATATTTTCAATACTCCTCCAACAAATCCTTCTGAAGTTGATCATGCGCATCGGAGTCTCTAATTTCATTGTACACCTTCATGAAGCGTTTGATTCGCTCCTCTCTTCTCATGGGCATAACGCGTATGCCCATCAAGTGATAGAATGTGTAATCTAAATCCTGTCCACGCTCATTTTTAATGATCATGTTATGCATGATCACGCAAGCAGTCATGATATACCAAAAAGGTTTTTTGATCCCAAAATCTAGATGGTCCTCGCACAATAGTAAATTGGGATTACAAAATCCCAAAAGCCCTCTCAACATCTTTCCTAGCCGCCGCTTGTGCATTGTGAAAGATGAGTTCTTTTTTGCCTTGGGGTTTTGCAACTGGCTTGACAAAAGTACTCCACATAGGTTAGATGTTATCCGCAAGATAGCACACATAGTTATATGTGCGGCCATTTGCTTCGAAGGTCACCGGTGGTGCTTCTCCATTTGCTAACTTGGCAAAAAGAGTGACCAGTCGAGCACGTTAATGTCATTGCAAGATCCAGGCATCCCAAAATGTGAATGTCAAATCCATGTTTATTAATCGGCAACGGTCTCAAGAATGATAGTGGCATCCTTCCCACGACTCTTGAACTGTCCATGCCATACTCTTGGGCAATGTTTCCACTTCCAATGCATGCAATCGATGAACCCTAGCATACCTGGAAACCCACGAGCTTTGTTCATCTCCAGCAACCTCTGAGTGTCCTGAGCATTGGGAGCTCTCAAATACACTGCACCAAACACTTCTACAATAGCCTTTGCAAGTTGTTTGACATAGAAGATAGAAATGCTCTCTGCCATCGCCAAGTTGTCATCAATGTAGTCTGTAGGAACACTTTAGGCCATCATGCGCAATGCGGCAGTGACCTTCTATTCGGTGCTATGTCCAAGCAACCCTACACAATTCCTCCTCTGCTCGAAGGATCGATCATGCTGCTTCACGGAATTGCAAATGTGGATAAACAAGCCTTTGGACATTCTAAACCGGCGTCGAAAGTACCTCTCCGAAAAAGAATGCTGAAGTGAAGTAGTTGCGCATCAACCCGTTCTCTCTGAATGAACGCACGACCATATACGGAACCACCGTGCTTCGGCTTCTTCCCCTAGTGCATTGCCACTAGCATTGCAATGTCCTCTTCTTCGTTTAAATCAAATTCCTCATCCGACGATGAATCATCCACGAAAGAGGAATCACACGAGCTCATCTACAATGCGGAAAATCACCGTCAAACTACATTCCATCCCCAACAAAAAAGTATCAAGTTTCATCATTTTTTTACCTTCAGGAATTTCGTCAAACACCTTGCTTGCGGGGTGGAGGAAATCGGCCGGCCGCGGGTTGGGTAGCCGTCGGCGGCAGGTGTGGGCGGTGGCGACTGCACGACAGAAGAGATGGCCGCACGTCGGCGGGAGCTTCGCGCGGCAGGCGGGCGGCTTCGCACGGCCAGAAAAACGGCCGAGCCTCGTGACTGTCGGATGGGCGGAGTGGCGCGCCTCCACTAACTCAGAGGAGGGGGCGGGGGGTCTAGGATTGGATGAAGCCTACTCAATCGCATACCTCGCCGAGGAAGGCGTTTAGGCGGCCGTGCCAGCCGGAGAAGCTTCGATTCAATGCCGGGCGGTGGGCAGCTGACGGGGATCTTGAGGTGAAGCGAAAGTGGCGAGGCCAGTGGTCACACTGCTGCTGTGAAGTCGATTTGGTGCGAGTTAGGCGGCGGTGGTCGCCTGAAGGAAAGGAATAGCAGTTAGGCGATTGGCGGCGGCCGCATTTTACATCTTTCAGAGGTGGAGATGCAAATTTGCACCGCGACATGTTGTAGTTTACATCTCCGGGAGGCGGGTGTAGATGAATATTTTTTTTACATCAGTTGGAGAGGTGTTTTGGCCTTCGGAGATGCAAAAGTTAGGTATTTTTCATCTACATCTTGTATCGGAGATGCTCTAACGCGATGGACGGTGCGTTGTAATCGGCCGGTTGATGGGAATCTTTTCCCTATATTTAAACGTCTCATATTTTCAGGGAAGGGCTATTGCGCGCGCGAGCGCTGCAGCGCTCGGTTTCAGACATCGCTTATGAGGAAAGCGGCAAAAAGCGGACAGCTGCCTGAGACTAAACGACTCGCGCGTGGGGATCGCTCGCTCCAACGAGCGAACGCAAAGGAGCTCTTCTCTATTTTCAGTATCCAGTTAAGTTAAATCTCATCGAAATGAGAGTTAGAGGGATCCAAAATAAACCGAAGTTTGGCCCGCGAGCAGTGCCCGGCGTGTGCGGCTCAAGTCGCAAAGTCGTCGCCGTCACACATATCTGGCCCAACTGACTGGTGGGGGACGGTGGCAAGTGCAACCGTGCGTGCGCTCCTGTATCCATCTGTCTGCCGGGACTCATCGTCTCCTCCTCCCCCAATCGCCATTGTCGGTGGTGCAAGCAAGCGCGCCGAGGCGTGTGGGAGGGACATGGCGGGGCGCTACGATGGCGGCAACCCTTTCGAGGAGGAGGAGGACGTGAACCCTTTCTCGGTAAGGAGCCAATCCCCTACCCACGCTACGCCATCTCTCTCTTTATCCCATTCCGCCATTGCCCCCGATGCAGCGGATCTAAGTTTCCTTCTCGTCGCCGTGGGCGCGGCTAGGCGTTCGTTTGCGTTCGGATCTGACTAGAGGCAGATCTCATCTAATCTTTTCTCCTCTTCGTCCAATCTCGCCATCACCGACGCTTTTAGTTCTGGGGGATTCGCACTGGACCGATGAGGCATTGGTGCCAAAACCCTCCTGTATGCCCTCCTAACTGACATTTGTGGGTGGTCTCTTGCAGGAACAAACGCGAGGCAAAGCTGGCGGGCAGTCCAACTATGGCGGCGGCGGCGCGTTCTACATGCCGGTACTGCGTTCGTTGTTCTGCCCGCCATTGAATTTGGGGGTTAAATTTGCCCTTGACTGCTGGCTGCTCACCACCGTGGTTCGTTGATTTTAACTGCAATGTAGAATCCCAGAAACGTTGCCCCCTCCTCGAATTCGCGGCTTTCGCCCCTTCCCCCGGAACCTGCAGATTTCAGTGCCACAGTGGATATCCCTCTTGAGTCGTCAAAGGTATGTGTGCCTGTGCAGCTTAGTCTTTGCAGTTGCAAAATGCACCTATGAGAACCACAGCTAGAAGGAAAATGATACCCAGGGCTTTCAATTAATGTGTGCTTTCTGAATGCTCCAGGACCTGAAGAAAAGAGAAAAGGAGCTGCAAGCGAGGGAAGCAGAGTTGAACAAGAGGGAGAAGGTACAATGCATATTTACACAGTTATACTACTATTTAATTTGGCTACTACGATAACTCATTAACAGAGTATATTTGGGGCTTATGTTAGTTGATGTTAATAGCAGTCTTCAGTGTGAACTAATCTCATGAAGTTTATTTAGGATCATCTTGGGTTGATGGCTATCTTTCAAATTCAGCTTTTTTTAGCGCACACTGTATTCCTGGCACTATTTACATAATCGATCTGAGCCAAAAGTTTTATCAGGTTCTGATTTCCCCATATTAATTATATTTACTAGGAATTGAAAAGAAGGGAGGAAGCTGCAGCACGAGGTTAGTGTTTGTCTTTTCTTTCTGTCTTTCATAGATGACACATTAGAAGCAATTCGTCATAATTCTTTTCCTATTTTCTCTGGGCAAATTAAAGAATAATACAGTAATGGACTTGTAAAACAACTAAACAAGTATCTGCTAAGCATCGGAAGTTCAGAATCTTGCTATAGCCAAGGTCTAAATTTGTACCTTTTGTTTTTATTTCGTGCTTTCTCCTCTGCAAACAAAGCTATATATATGATCATTATGTTCAAAATCGAAATTGTAACCGGTAATGACACTTTAATATACAACAAGTATAACTACTGAACATCATCAAGTTGTACATCTTGTAATTTATTATTGTTCTTAATGAATAATCCATTCAAAGATTGTATTGTCACTTATTGTTTTCAACAGAAATTTCATTAATTATGTTGTTCATGAGTAGCTAGACTTCTGATCCCTTATTCTCTTTTGATATATTTTATAGCTGGTATTGTCATCGAGGAGAAAAACTGGCCTCCTTTTCTGCCACTCATCCACCATGACATTGCCAATGAGATACCGACTCATCTTCAAAGAATGCAATACTTCGCATTTGCGTCATTTCTTGGTACGCTTCCTTTCAATTCTTGAAATATTCCTGAAGTTTGTTGATGAAATTTCTTCTTGTCTTTAAAATGGGATGGTGGCCAAACATTTTCTCCATGCCTTAGGGGATGTTATTTGTATTTCAAAAATCAAATGTTAAAAGGTTTTTTTCTGTGGGATATGTGCTAAAGTTAATATTGGCAAATAATTTTGTTCAAACTTCACATCCTGTCGCCGAAATGATGTCACATACATTTCTTCAGCTGACAGCCACAGCATAGTCAAATAAATTGGCAGAGGAAATTATTAATGTCAGCCAACGTAAAAACTAGCCAGTCTTTTGGGTATGAAACCCATTTGGGCGAGAGTAGTACTAGGATGGGTGACCTCCTGGGAAGTCCTCGTGAAAGGGTTTCATATCTAGCCTACCCCAACTTGTTTGGGATAACAGGCTTCATAAGTAAGTATAAGTAAGTAATGTCTATATTTCAACATGCCTGCATTTATCAAGATTAGGATGTATGTTAATTTGATCTGTTAAAAGATTTTGAGAATGTCTTAATGGTTTTAGAACTCTGCATTTTATTTTCAAGTTTTATGATGTGCTAAACTATACATTCCAATTCTAATATTTGTTCAGAGGTAGAACTGGATGGTAATATAAGAATAAACCCTCCTTCTTTGCATATCAGTAAAACTAAGAAAGCTTTCTCTGGCATTGAATAGGTTTGGTTTTCTGTCTCTTCTGGAATGTCGTAGCAGTTACTTCAGCCTGGATCAAGGGGGAAGGTAATACTCAACCCCTTTTGCTGTTCCCTATGGCGTATGCATCTAAGGAATTATTTAATGCTTGAATAACAAATGGTTTATCCATGTCCAGGTGTGAAAATCTGGTTGCTAGCAATAATCTACTTCATCTCTGGGGTTCCTGGTGCGTATGTGTTATGGTATCGCCCTCTTTATAATGCTATGAGGTATATATTTAAAAGCTTACTGTATTTTTTTTGTACATCTCCTTATTTCTCCTGGATTTTCTTTCTCTGTCCTGGATTTTGCATATGTACAAATAAATGTTTCATGCAACTTGTGTTACAGGACTGACAGTGCGTTGAAGTTTGGATTGTTTTTCTTGCTCTACTTGGTTAGTTATACGAGTATATTACTCAAGAATGCCTTAGTTCTTCTGCATAATGTTTAATGTTTGATAATTCAAAACCTACAAAAATACAGTACTTGAACGTTCTGTTTTTGCAGTTTCACATCATTTTCGTCGTATTTGCTGCCGTGGCTCCTCCTGCTGTCTTTGAGGGCAAGTCTTTGGCGTAAGTCTCTTGTTTGCATATATTCAGGCAATGACATTACAAGACTGGAACCAGTGACCTGTATAGTACTTGAATTCACTACAAATGGTTTTTGTTAAGATGGCATCGGCAAGACAGTTGCATGAATTGCATGTTTTTGTGCATTTTAATTCTAGCATATTTCAATCTGTAGATGAGCATCATAGAAGTTGGCTCAGGCGCACAGTTATCGCCTGATTTTGTATACCCATAGTTAAACCCATCTTAATCAAGTTACTGAACTCTATTTATCCTTAGAATTATATTGCTTTTATTCATCCTTCCATATGAAATTAAATGCTTCACTTTAAAATATGGCATCCCGAAATATTCCTTGGATATATGTTTGGAACTTCACCTTGGACTGAATTATATTTTTCTGCTTGTGTAGAGGAATTTTACCGGCGATTGATCTTATCAGCGTGAATGCTCTAGTTGGGGTAAGTACATGAACCTATGGTTAGCCAGCTAGCATTATGTCTATCATAGAGACATGGTGAATCACCAGTGTATTAGTCAGATTCCTGATGCCAAGGAGTTCTTTGTCTGGCCAAGTAATTGATGCAATTGTTGTGCAGATCTTCTACTTCATTGGATTTGGATTATTTGCCCTGGAGTCATTGCTGAGCATCTGGGTTATCCAGGTCAGCATTCCGATGATCAACTGTTCTATTTTACAACATACTATATTGAAAAGTGAAATGTCTGAGCCGCTTTGGCATTATATGCGTGCAGCAAGTGTACATGTACTTCCGAGGAAGTGGAAAGGCCGCAGAGATGAAGCGTGATGCGACGAGGGGCGCTATGAGAGCGGCATTTTGATTGCCACATATCTCAGATGATGATAGGTCTCAAAATTAATTCCATGGATTAGATGGCACCATAAAGAAAAATATATGTTTACCTTGGCTCTGACTATAATCTTAAGCTGGCATAGGATACTGCTGTGATGAAGTAACATTGTAGGACTTGTCCACTTTTCTTACCGGTATAGAGAATGTGCAGTTTTTACAGATTATGATCCGTCCTGAATATAAACGCTGTGTCCTGAGAGAGTAGCTATTAACAATGTACCGTTGCGACTATATCAATGGTACCCTTGCGATCTGGCCTATTTGTTGCAGCTTTACCAATATATCATTGGGTTTAAAGAAAAAACAAAGGATTTTCCAACTGTAGGAATTTTCCATGTGGTCTCACCTAATGGTAAGAATATTGGGTAAAGAATCGGGTATGGACGCATTCCTAAGGAATCTAGTAACCCCTCTGTTCAATAATGCATGCCTATAGATTTTTCTAAGTCAAAGATTACAAACGTTGACCATATTTATAGAGAAAAATAGGTATATATAGAATACCAAATGCACATCATTGGATACATCATGAGTTATATTTCCACAGTGTACATGTTTGGTAGTGCTTTGTAAACAATTTTCGCTATAAACTTGGTCAAAGTTGGCAAAGTTTGACTCTCAGAAAAATCTGTATACACTACGTTATGTAGTTGAATAAAGGGAGTACCTCATCCCTACAAAACAAATGTCATAAATCGTATTTAAAAATCCGACGAACTGAATGACCGCTGCTACATAGGCGTGTACGCATTTTGAAATAGAACTTTGACCATGAATTAGACCACTCAAATGTGGGTTATATGTGACAACAAATATACCGTTGAATTCATATTTGAAAGAAGTTTCCACTGGTATAATTTTGAAGTCACAAAACCGTATATTATTTGTCTAATTTATTATCAAGGTTGTATTGTGGATGCGTGCACGCCTTTTTCATTGAAATAGAAAGGTAAATGTTTATTAAATAAGCTGGTTACAAAGAGTACACATTTGGACACCGAACAACAGGTGGTTTGAAGATTTGCATAAAGGACCCCAGGATATGAAGTTTTTGTTGGAAATATTCCCTAAAGGCAATAATATTATATTATTATATTTTCATATTCATAATTAAATGTTTATATTTCATGCTATAACATCTATGATCCTGAAATATGTGATTCAGTGGAAAACTCATATGCACGTGCGAAATGATAAACGGAAATAAAGTTTCTAGTCTCGCCTCTAAGACTGGCTCAAGTGTTGTTGGTGATCTACGTTTTCCGGATCTTAGGATATTGTTAAGTGTAACAATAGTCCTGAAACAACATTGAGATTATGACGTTGGAAGAATGATCATCATATTAAACCGACCCAAACTTGTTTGTTCTGAATTGAGATAATATCGTTTGTAATCAATTTTAATAACATGGAGTGTTGACATGTGGTTTCGCTCCTTAGACCATGAGAGTATCGTAGTCACTTCTTACTGTACGGTGGACTTTCTGGTTGTTCAAACGTCACATGTAACACGGTGATCATAACAAAAACTTACAGGTTCATTGGAAAGTTTGACAAGGGACTAGATAGCTCGAGAGTGGGATTTGCTCCTCCGACGATGGAGAGATATTCTTAGGGCCCTCTCGGTGTGACGGCATCCATCATCGTCTGACCAGACACAGGTGACCTCGTTACGGGAATGCCCGAACACAATAACGAGAAAGAAGAACCAAACTTGTAACGAGGATAATGGTATAGTGAGCATGTGATGACTGAGGAGGATACCGATGCATCCCGGTTTTTGGGAAGTATTGCAAAGCAAAATGTTAGTTGGAAAGAAGGTATTGCATGCATCGATAATTTATTGATCGTGTGCATGACGCACATATATAGGTACAGGGTGGACCGGCCTCTACTTGTCTCCCAAGATGTACAAATATACGAGGGGGAGAGAGAGATACAACGGTATAAATACAGACCCAAGTCCTACACACATGCGGTAGACAACGTACGCTCAACACCCCCCCGCAGTCGAAGCGTCGCCGGAGACACAGAGACTGGACCGAAACTCCTCAAAGACTGGGGCCGGTAGTCCCATAGTCATAACATCGACAAACTGCTGAGTGGTAGGAACGTGCAAAACACGAACCTTCCCAAGAGCCACCTGCTCGCGAACAAAGTGAATATCGAGCTCAATATGCTTCATCCAACGATGATGGACGGGGTTGGCGGAGAGATACACGGCGAAGACGTTGTCACAGTAGATGATCGTGGCCTTAGGGACCACACAAAGCAACTCCTGAAGCAGCTGACGGAGCCAAGAGCACTCAGCAACGGCGTTAGCCACTGCCCGATACTCCGCCTCGGCACTCGAGCGAGAGACCGTGGGCTGTCGCTTGGACGACCACGAAATCAGCGAAGGTCCGAGGTAGACACAATAGCCTGACGTAGAGCGACGCGTGTCTGGGCAACCAGTCCAGTCAGCGTCGGAGTAGGCGACCATGTCAATGGAGGAGGAAGCCGTCAGAGTGAGTCCCAGGGTCATAGTGTCGCGTATGTACCGAAGAATACGCTTCACCAGAGTCCAGTGGGAGTCACGCGGGGAGTGCATGTGAAGGCACACCTGCTGGACTGCATACTGCAAGTCAGGCCGAGTGAGGGTGAGATACTGCAGGGCGCCGACGATGGAGCGGTAGAACGCGGCATCGGGCGCAAGGGAACCTTCCAAAGCAGACACATTCACCTTAGTGTCGACAGGCGTGGAGGCGGGCTTGCAGTTAAGCATACCCGCGCGCTCAAGAAGCTCATGAGCGTACTTCTGCTGATGCAGAAAGAACCCATCGGCACGGCGAACGACCTCAATGCCAAGGAAGTAGTGCAACACTCCCAGATCCTTGAGGGCAAACTCATCACGAAGACGAACCGTGAGCTGCCGAAGAAGCTCAGGCGAGGATGCCGTCAGGATGATGTCGTTCACATAGAGCAGCAGGTATGCAGTAGCAGTGCCCTGATGGTAGACGAAGAGAGAGGCGTCGGAGCGGGTCATGCGAAACCCAAGCTGTTGCAGGAAACCAGCCATGCGCTGGTACCATGCCCGGGGGGCCTGCTTCAGTCCATAGAGGGACCGGGAGAGCAAGCAAACGTGGTCGGGATGCTCGGCGTCGATGAAGCCAGTCGGCTGCTCACAGAAGACCCGTTCCGTGAGGTGGCCGTGCAGAAATGCACTGGAAACGTCCAAATGATGCACAGGCCAGGCATGAGAGACCGCCAGCTGAAGCACCGTGCGAATCGTGCCCGGTTTAACGACTGGGGCGAAGGTGTCGGTGAAGTCCACTCTAGCGCGCTGGCGGAAGCCGCGCACCACCCAGCGAGCCTTGTAGTGCTCGAGAGAACCGTCCGGGTTGGTCTTGTGACGAAACACCCATTTGTCGCTGATGACATTGCCGTGAGGGGGTCGCGGAACAAGATGCCACGTGCGGTTGCGCTGCAACGCATCAAACTCCTCGCGCATCCGGCGAACCAATGTGGGTCACAGAGGGCAGCGTGTGCGGACGAGGGGATGGGCGACGATGGAGAGGATGATATCGACACTGCGCACGCATACTCATCAACGGCGTAGCACGTGCTAGGTCGGTGTATACCGGCGCGAGACCGCATCACCATGCCAGCAGGAGGCGGGTCGACTGCGGCAGGAGCAACGGACGAGGATGACGGAGGGTCCGTCGCTCCCGGCAGCATAGCGGGGCCAGCCGGAGGGTCGCAGGCCCAACGCCTGTCGGGGTGGGAGCCGAAGGGCCACCCAAAGCCGCGGGGGCCGCGCCGGGACCGAGGCCGAGGGGCCCGTGGCTGGGGCCGGGGCCGCAGGAGGGGGCGCCGAGGCCATGCCAAGAGGGGCCGGAAGGAGCCACGCCGGGGCCACATGGGGCCGCACCGGGGTCTGCACCAGGGCCGCGTCCGAGACTGCCACGCCTGAAGGGGCTGCGCGGGCACTCGTCGGGACACCATCAGAAGGCGCCGACTCCTCTGCAGAAGGTGGTACCTGGTGAAAAGGAAATACCCGCTCATCAAAGTACACATGTCGGGAGGTGTACACACGGTGGGAGACATGGTCGTAGCACCGGTAACCTTTGGTGTTAGGGGGATATCCTAGAAAGACACACGCTACAGAGAGAGGGGCGAGTTTGTGTGGTGTAGTGGAGGCGATGCTAGGGTAACACAGACATTCGAAGATGCGGAGACCATCGTAGGATGGAGGAGAACCAAAGATAAGTTGGTGCGGGGTGTAGTTCCAGCGGGGACGACATGGCCTAATGTAAAACTAGGAGAGTAGCAGTGGCGAGAGCATCGGGCCAAAACCAAGAGGGCACGTTGGAGTGGAACAACAACGTGCGGAGACAGTCGTTAAGAGTGCGAAGAATCCGCTCGGCTCGGCCGTTCTGCTGGGATGTGTAAGGGCATGTGAGAAGAAAGGTGGTGCCGTGAGAAGCTAGAAGGTGGCGAGTGGCAGCGTTGTCAAACTCTTTTCCGTTGTTAGTCTGGAGGGCGAGAATAGGACACCTGAACTGGGTGGTGATGTAGGAGTAAAAGGCCGCGAGGGTGGCGAGAACATCGGATTTGCGAAGGAGTGGAAACGTCCACGCAAAATGAGAGAAATCATCAAGTAAGACAAGATAATATAAGAAACCCGTGTTGCTCGCAACGGGAGATGTCCATACATCACTATGAATTAACTGAAACGGAAAAGTAGAAATAGTGTTTGACTCACTAAAGGGTCGACGAACATGTTTACCGAGACGGCAAGCATGACAAGTGTGCTCGTCGAACTTATTACATGAAAATGAAAAACTCTTGAGAATCTGGCGAAGGACGGTGGAATTGTGGTGACCCAAGCGTGCATGCCAGAGGTCGACACCGGCGGAGAGGGCGATCAGAGAGGTGGCGGCGGCGGTGGCGGTGGAGGCGGAGTGCACCGGGTACAGGTCATCTGGGCTGTCACATCGGTGGAGTACCATCCGTGTACGGGCGTCCTTCACAGAGAAACCAAGATCATCAAATGCAACAGTAAGAGGATTGTCACGTGCAAGACGACGAACGGAGACAAGATTCTTAACTAGGTTAGGTGAGACAAGAACATTAGACATGTTAATAGGCATAGAATTAGACGGAAAGAAACTATGACCGACATGAGTGATGCGTACGGAGGAACCGTCACCGAAGGTGATGCGGTTCGAGGTGGTGACCGGAGAGGAAGAAGCAAGGTTACCGTGGTGCGACGTCATGTGGACGGTAGCCCCCGTGTCCATGTACCAAAAACAGCCACCTCAGTAGTTGGAGGGAGACGGCGCTGAGTTCAGCGCGGCGAGGAGTGCGGGGTCCCACGGGGCCGGCGGAAGGGAGTAACCCCCGGGCTGGATCGGCGCGGGGGGCGGCATGTAGCCGCTCGGCGGCGGGTAGCCGGCCGGAGAAGCGGGCGCCAGCGGGGGGTAGCCGCCTCCACTGGTCGGGTAGCCAGCACCGCCCGCCCGACGGGCCGCGGCGTAGGCGCAGGGGGCGATGGGGTGCGGGCCGAGGATGCCAGGCCCGCGACACCGGCATGTGGTATGCATGCACCACCCGGTCCATGGGTTGGTGCCGACCGGCGGGGCGGGGCGGATGATGACGTGGAGCCCCCTGCCCGGCTCGACCGCTGCCGCTGTGGTGGTTCGGGCGGCCGCCTCCTGCACCGATTCTGCGGTGCTGCAGCTGGGGCGGTGGTGCGGGCGGGGCCGGCGGAAGGGGGAAGAACCCCGGTGGCGCGGGCGGGCACGGGTGAGGCGGGGTCGATGGAGGCGCCCCGCGAGAGGTCCTGGCGGCAAGGGCGGTGTGTTGGACGCGCGCCTTGACCTTCTTCATCCGGCATTCCTCCAAGCGTAAATACACGACGACGGAGTGGAAGGTCGGGTTCGGCAGCAGGGAGAGGTTGGAGGCCGCATTGCCGAAATCCTCGTTGAGGCCGGCGGTGAGGGTGCTGAGCATGAGTTCGTCCGACACCTTGGCACCGATATCACGAAGCTCGTCGGGGAGCCGCTTAAGGCGCATGCAGTAGTCGTCGATGGAGGAGTCATCTTGGTGGCACCCAAAAAATTCCTGTTGTAAGAACACGAGACGTTGAAGCTTATTATCATTGAAGAGGTTTTTGATATTGGTCCACACGGCACACGCGTCGTCATCCTCCGAGACGACCGTGTGGAAGATGTCTGGCGAGACAGTGAGGTAGAACCACCGGATGAGAGAGGCCTCAATGGCCGCCCAGTCCGGATCACCCGCCATGAGGTCGCCATCAACGGTCCCGTCGACGTGCTCGAGGAGGTGGTACTCGTGGAAGAGGAGGTTGAAGTAGGTCTTCCATGCGTAGCACAAAGAGTTGGATTGGTCGAGCTTGATGGGGACACGGGTGTGGCTGTCAAGATCGCGAACGGCGGTGGCGTCAGGCTCAGGTCCGGCGAACGGGTTCGAGTTGCTAGAGTGGGGAGACGCCATGGAGGAGCTGCAGCGGTGGGAGGGTGGCGGCGGCTCGGATGGTTAGGGTTAGCGGCGGTGACGCGGGGTAGGTTTAGGGTTTAGGTGCGCGGCGGCGACTAGGGGGGAGGAAGCAGCGGTGGCAGAGAGGAGGGCGGCGGTTGCGTGGGAGAGGGGGCGCGGCGGCGGCGGCGTACAACGGCGGCTGCTACCTCTTGAGCACTGTTTGGTTTTCCCTTGAAGAGGGAAGGGTGATGCAGCAAAGTAGCGTAAGTATTTCCCTCAGTTTTTGAGAACCAAGGTATCAATCCAGTAGGAGGCCACACGCAAGTCCCTCGTACCTACACAAACAAATAAGAACCTTGCAACCAACGCGATAAAGGGGTTGTCAATCCCTTCACAGCCACTTGCAAAAGTGAGATGTGATAGAGATGATAAGATAATATTTTGGTATTTTTATGATAAAGGTAAAGATTGCAAAATAAACGGTAATAGAAATAACGGGAGATTAATATGATGGAAAATAGACAAGGGGCCATAGGTTTCACTAGTGGCTTCTCTCAAGATAGCATAAGTATTACGGTGGGTGAACAAATTACTGTCGAGCAATTGATAGAATTGAGCATAGTTATGAGAATATCTAGGTATGATCGTGTATATTGGCATCACGTCCGTGACAAGTAGACCGACTCCTGCCTGCATCTACTAATATTACTCCACACATCGACCGCTATCCAGCATGCATCTAGAGTATTAAGTTCATAAGAACAGAGTAACGCTTTAAGCAAGATGACATGATGTAGAGGGATAAATTCATGCAATATGATATAAACCCCATCTTTTTATCCTCGATGGCAACAATACAATACGTGTCATTTCCCCTATTGTCACTGGGATCGAGCACCGCATGATTGAACCCAAAGCTAAGCACTTCTCCCATTGCAAGAAAGATCAATCTAGTAGGCCAAACCAAGCTGATAATTCGAATATACTTGCAAAGATAACCAATCATTCATAAAAGAATTCAGAGGAGATTCAAATATTGTTCATAGATAATCTTGATCATAAACCCACAATTCATCGGATCTCGACAAACACACCGCAAAAAAAGTTACATCGAATAGAACTCCAAGAAGATCGAGGAGAACTTTGTATTGAGATCCAAAGAGAGAGAAGAAGCCATCTAGCTAATAACTATGGACCCAAAGGTCTGTGGTAAACTACTCACACATCATCGGAGAGGCCATGGTGTTGATGTAGAAGCCCTCTGTGATCGCTTCCCCCTCCGACAGAGCGCCGGAAAAGGCCCCAAGATGGGATCTCACAGGTACAGAAGGTTGCGGCGGTGGAAATAGGTTTTCGTGGTGCTCCTGGATGGTTTTGGGGTACGTAGGTATATATAGGAGGAAGAAGTAGGTCGGTGGAGCCACGAGGGGCCCACGAGGGTGGAGGGCGCGCTCAGGGGGGTAGGCGCGCCCCCTGCCTCGTGTCCTCCTCGTTGATTCCTTGACGTCCACTCCAAGTCCTCTGGATCACGTTTGTTCCAAAAATCACGCTCCCGAAGGTTTCATTCCGTTTGGACTCCGTTTGATATTCCTTTTCTGCAAAACACCGAAATAGGCAAAAAAACAGCAATTTGCACTGGGCCTTGGGTTAATAGGTTAGTCCCAAAAATAATATAAAAGTGTATAATAAAGCCCATTAAACATCCAAAACAAAATATATAATAGCATGGAGCAATAAAAAAATTATAGATAAGTTGGAGACGTATCAAGCATCCCCAAGCTTAATTCCTGCCCGTCCTCGAGTAGGTGAATGATAAAAACAGAATTTTTGATGTGGAATGATAGCTAGCATATTCTTCAATGTAATTTTGTTTATTGTGGCATGAATGTTCAGATCCGAAAGATTCAAGATAAAAGTTTAGTATTGACATAAAAATAATAATACTTCAAGCATACTAACTAAGCAATTATGTCTTCTCAAAATAACATAGCCAAAGAAAGCTCATCCCTACAAAATCATATAGTTTGGCCATGCTTCATTTTCGTCACACAAGAATGCTCTCGTCTTGCACAACCCCGATGACAAGCCAAGCAATTGTTTCACACTTTAGTAATCTCAAACTTTTTTCAACTTTCACGCAATACGTGAGCGTGAGCCATGGATATAGCACTATGGGTGGAATAGAATATGATGATGGGGGTTGTGTGGAGAAGACAAAAAAGGAGAAAGTCTCACATTGACGCGGCTAATCAACGGGCTACGGAGATGCCCATCAATTGATGTCAATGCAAGGAGTAGGGATTGCCATGCAACAGATGCACTAGAGCTATAAATGTATGAAAGCTCAACAAAAGAAACTAAGTGGGTGTTGAAAGTGCTAGTTATCGACTAGAGGGGGGGGGGCGTGAATAGGCGATTTTTATGAAAGTCTTCAAAACATGGGAGTTTTGAAGACAAATGATAGAAATGAACCTATTGACATGCAGTGGAAGGTAGACTACACTAGACAAGCCATAGTCAAGCAAGTAATGAAGCTAAAGCACGAAGACTATTAGCAGCTAGGTAGTATGGATCAAGGTGGAAGAGAGTATGAAGCCAAACACGCACACAGTGAAGTCAAACAGATCAGGCAAGCATGCAAATGACTTCACAAAGACAAACTGTAAGTAAAGAGAGGGAGAAGATAGAACCAGTTGCTTGGTGAGGACAGTGATTTGTTGGACCAGTTCCAGTTGCTGTGACAACTGTACGTCTGGTTAGGGAGGCTGAGATTCCACTCAGAAGACCGTGTCTTCACCTTATTCCCCTTGAGCTAAGGACACCCAGTCCCCACCCAATCACTCTGGTAAGTCTTCAAGGTAGACTTCCAAACCTTCACAGACTTCGTTCACCGGCAATCCACAATGACTCTTGGATGCTCGAGCGCGACGCCTAACCATTTGGAGGATTCACGATCCTCAAATGTAACAAGTCCTCAGTCACGCAGACAGAAAGACTTCAGTGATGCCAAACACTCTTTGGGCTCTGGGTGTTTTGGGCTTTGTCCTCGCAAGGATCTCTCTCTCAAATGCTTCGGAGGTGGGTTGCTCTCAAACGACAAAAGCCGTGCACTAACTCTGAGCAGCCACCAATTTATGGTGTAGGGGGTGGGCTATTTATAGCCAGGAGGCAAGCCGACCTGATTTGTCCGAAATGACCCTGGGTCACTAAGGAACTGACACGTGTCCAACGGTCAGATTTCAAACACACGCGGCAGCTTGACTTGGGCTACAAGTAAAGCTGACTTATCCGACTCTGGATAAGATTTTCTCTCATTGTCTTAGCTCGAAGACATAGGATTTGGTTGAGCATCACTTCAGTCACTCTGACTTCGTTCACTTGGACCCCATTTAACAGTACGGTGGTTCCTATGACTCAACAAAGAAGAAAAGGAAACTACGAAATAACTATGTCTTCGCACTCCATAGTCTTCACGTGAATGTCTTCTTGAGTCATAATCTTCGTTGTGAATATCTTCACATACCACCATTGTCTTCAATGTCTTCACACATTTTTAGGGGTCATCTCCGGTAGGTAAACCGAATCAATGAGGGACTACTACCTGTGTTATCCTGCAATTCTCACAAACACATTAGTCCCTCAACCAGGTTTGTCGTCAATACTCCAAAGGGTGGCACTAGATGCACTTACAATCTCCCCCTTTTTGGTGATTGATGACAAACTGGTTGAAGTTTTCAACGGGGATAAAAGTATGTGAAATTGTAAAGGATTAAGATATTGTCTTCATAAGTAGCAAAAGGCCCCCCCTGAAGATGTGCATATAAGTATTTTGCTTTTGAATGCAAATGCACATGGCAGGTTGTACTTGTGGAGTTCCTCTTCAACTAATGAAGACAATTCATCATGCATGAAAGGATATAACGAAGGTAATGACATGCACAATGAAAAATGGACGTCTGCGAAATGACTTCATGCAGGATTTATCATCGCACATGCGGAATTTATCGTCGCATCACAGAATAGCAGAAAAAGTAGCAGACGACCATCAAGTTTAAGTGTTACAACTCAAAGAACCAAATGTATCAAAAGCGAGAGTTGTAAGCACTTGGCAAAAGTATAGCAACCACCCATATGGACCCGCTTGAAGACTATCAACTCATATGCTTCTCCCCCTTTTGTCAGTAAGGACCAAAAAGGTTTGAAGACATAGAGTCTCTACTCGTTCCCATGAGGAGTAGGTGAAGCATCAGGGTCATCGTTGAGGTTTGGTGGTGCAGAAGTACTTGGTGCAGTGTCGATGTGCGGCGACGTTGTAGTTGGCGAAGTAGCATCATCTTCATCATTGATGACTCTGGCATTAACAGTTTCCACATAGGAGGAGTACTCAGAGTCTTCGAGTGAGGGAGTCTGATGCAAGACAACATTTCTGGGAGGAGTGGAGTCAAATTTGAATCTCTCTGTGAAGCCATCTTGTTGGAGATCATCTTCAGAGCTTATCAGTGTCAGACCCTTCCACGACCACCGATAGGTTTCATGAGTGATAAATGCATTCTTGGTGGCAAGGTTGCGAATGCGATTAACATCCACCAAGAGGCTTTGCATCTGATGCTTCAGCCAGTCATGATGCTTATCCTGTTTTTGATGCAGGGCAACGAGAAGCTCTCGGTCATTGAGGACACGAGATTGCTTTCGAGGCCTTTGAGCAATTGTGCTTTCAGTGGCTTCAGTATGGGCACGATGAGGTGCACGTGTATTGCCAGCCAAAGGATAAACACGAGTAGCAGCAAGAACTCCTTCAATGGGCTGAGTGAAGCTTTGGTGATCGGCGTTGTGAAGATAAATTGGCTCCTTGGCAGGCTCTGAGTATATGGCTTCGACAGACATATCAACCTCTGGCAAGAATATGAGATGATTGCGCGCAGAAGGCTGATAGTTGACAGCAGAATGAAGCTTGATGAGGCGCATTACCCATGGAGCATAAAACTTCAGACCAAATATATCAGAGCCAGATGCAGCCAATTGCCTGATGAAGAAGTCTTGAGCATTGAAGCTGATGCCATTGAAGATATAGAAAACCAATGTCTTCATTGCTCCTTCAAGCTTCACTGCAGGAGAATGTCCTTTGACAGGCCATAGAGTTTGCCTGATAATATGATAAATAGTGCGGGGCAGATACTCTAGATCTTCAACAAAGAATTCCCCTGGATATTCAACGTCGCGTGGCAGTGGCTTCATCATGCTCAGCATTTGGCTCATTTTTGGCTCAGGCTTCTGGAAGATGCTCTCCAAAGCATTGCGGTGAAGCTGACAACCAGGTTCATAGAGTTCACCTGGAGTGGGCAGGCCAGTGAGCTCAATAATATCAAGACCTTTGGCTTCGTGGTGTACATTGCCTGTCATCCACTCAAGGATCCATGTTGTAGCCACGAATGTGGAGGGTGGCATATAATTTTAGCAGAAGCTCTTCGTTCCAGTGCTCTTTATCAGTCACAAATTGAAGAAGGCCAACATCTCTGAAGCAGCCGAGTGTTTCTTCCAAGCAGGGCAGGCCAGCAATAGCTTCGCAATCTAGACGCATATGGGGAAAGATGTGCCCTTGATCGTAAAGAACACAAGAGTAGTAACTGCGCTGCTGATAGCTCCAGAACCGATCAGATGAAATTCTTGGCTTCGAGTATGGGTTCTTGTCGCTATCAAAGAAGGTGTTGTGTGCAATGAAGCCATTCACATTAAATGATCCTGGTGAAGTTGCTGTACCTGGAAACCTAGGCAGCCCCGGTTTTGGCTTCTGGACCTGAGGCTTGTGCTCCACATGATAATCAAACTGAGGCCCGGGAGCAAGAGGAGGAACCAGAATAGGCCAGCGAACCATGACAGGTTGGCCGCGATCAAATGCCAGCTCAATAGTGTGAGGCCTTGGAGGTGGTACAGGAGCATCGACATTGACATGGGCTGCTAGTGGTACAATGGCTTCAGGTGTAATATTGACTTCAGGTGCATTAGAAGCTTCAGGCACATTCACCTCAGGCGCCACATTAACTTCAGGCGCCACATTTGCTTCAGCCATGACAACGTCATTGGCTTCAGTATTGGTGTTGGTGGCCGCCTCAGTATTATCAACCTCCACTTGAGTAGCTGGAGGGTCGAACACGTTCTCCTCGAGAACAACTTCTTGGTTGGTAGGGGGTGTGGCAACACGCTCTTCTTCTTGTCGGGATTCTTCTTGGTCATCGGCTGATGCAGCTGGAATGTCTTCAGCAGCTCTGGCTTCAGACGCAGAGATGTTCACAGTTGGTGTGGCTTCAGGAAACATTTGGCGTGATACTGAGTTGTGGTGCTCTTCTCCTTCTGGAACACTCGAAAGAGTGACTTGTGGCCTTGGTCCTTTGCGAAGCCTACGAAATGCGGGCGATGCTTGTGGAGAGGGAGTTGGCTGGACCACATAGTCATCATCATCAAGCACCGGAGTGGTGACTTGAGGTGGGGGAGTACTTGGTGATTCTTCTTGACGGGGGGAGTCTTGAGGGTGATCATCCCATGAATCATCCTGAGCAATTGGCGTCAAAGGACGACCAATGCTGATGAGTTCGCTGTTCGTGAGAACAGGCAATGATACCATTTGGTGCTCAATCTGAGGAAGGACTTCATCATCATTTACATTGTCTTGGGGACCAATGTCTTCAGCTGCGGTGGTATCAACAGCTGGAATGTCTTCAACTTCAGGAGCCTCTGTGGTAGCAGGCTCGTGAACAATTAACTGACGCTCTCGGTGTTCGGATGCGGGACGAGCAACTGAGATTGGCTCCATGACAAGGGGCTCTGTGAGAGTAGCCCGATCTTTCTTCTTTGTCTTTCTCTTCTTGGTCGATGGAGCATCGTCAGTGGTGTTCTTGGTCTTGTGCTTTCTGGCTTCGGCTTCAGCTGCCCTTGTTTTCTTGAGTTCTAAAGCTACTGTGGGGACCTTAGGCTTCGAGCCTGTCATGCTGGCAGGGAAGACAATGCGAGCTGCTTCCTGCCCTGAGGCTTCAGCTTGTGTCACAGCTGGCTTCTTCTTCTTGGCAGCCATCTTGGGGTCAATGCCAGGACGCCCAAGTGCCTTGCGCTTCTTAGCCTCATTATGAGCTTGAACACATTTGGCAGCGGAGAGCTTCATACGTTCTCTTGATCCTTTTGCTGCTTCGTGTTTCTGTTGAAACTGCTCTTTGAGGTCATGCAACATCTGCTTGAAGTTTTGAACATCAGCCACGCTGAGCTTGGCCATGTGCTTCTTGAACTGAGCCTTCTCATAGTCAATTTTGTTCTTCAATTCAACGATTTTCTGAGCCAGAGCCAGCTCATTTGCAATGGCTCTGTGGAAGGAGACACTGATGCCAATAGGAAGCTGAAGATCATCGATGCTGAGGTTTGGATTTTCAAACCACTCATCAATGAAGTTATTCAAGATGTCCACATCGAAGAGGGGCAGATCGTTGAAGATCTCCGCCTCTTGCTTGCTCTTTATCAGCAGCTCAAGAGCGTCATCGCCAAGATCTTCGTCACTTGATAGATCAATGGCTTCGTTTTCATTCCTCAGAATAGCAGCCGGGGTCAGTGCTTGACCAGAAATCTGAATGGACTTTGTCACAGCCCTAGATCTGATTGTAATTAGGTTCATCACCATCCATGCATCATGTTTAAACTTATTTGAAAATTGAGATGGGGATTGCCTAAACCCTAGCATTAAAGGAATTCAAATAGGTTCAACCAAAAAATATTTTTCAGTGAATCCAAATGGCTTTAGAAAATGTTCATCATCTCTGGAAAAATGTTTTAAACCAGAACTAGAGGTGCTGCACATTTTTCATGTCACATTTGGTCACTGGATTAATTCATAAAGTATTTGCATTTGGGCAATTTAAAACCTATAAATAATTTAAATGCCCAAATAATCTTGAAGGTATTTTTAGGCTGTTGAGAATATTTTCAAATGTGCCTCCGAATATTTTCAGGTTTTTCATAAATGGAATAGTATTTTTACTATTTCAAAACACAGAACAGAAACAAATAAAAACAAAACAGAGGAAACAGGAGAGAGGAGGAACTTACCTGACGCTCACCTGGCAGCCCATCTGGCCGCCCAGCCCACCAGGGGCAGGGAGGTCTTCTTCCTCCCGCCAGTCGGATGCACAGTGCGTGCCCGACGCTCGCCGCGCCACCTCCTGCCTGCCTAGCTGCCCCCCCTCGTCGCCCTGGACGCCTCCCGCAGCGCCACGCACCCCCCTGACCTCTCTCTCCCTCACCCGTGGCCTCTCCCCTCCTCTGCTCTCTCACTCGCACGCACCCGAGTGGCCCCGTCGCCGCCGCTCGTCGTTGCCGCGGCCACGGCCATCCCCGAGCCGCCCCGAGCTATCCTCGAGCTCCGCCACCTCGTTCCCTACCTCCTCACCCAGACGAAAGGCGCCGGAAGCCCCTGGATGCCGCTAGCTCCGCCGTTCCCCTCCTCGGGTCCCGGCGATCGCCGCCGTGATTCCACCGCCATCCGGCCTTCCCCGAGCCCGCTTCGACGTCTGCTGCAACCGCCATGAGCCATCGAACCTTTTCCCCCTCCTTGTTCTCACTCTCGTGCGCCGTAGCCGCCGCACCTTGCACGCCCGCACGCGCCGCCGCCTGTGACCGCTGCCGACGAGCCTCCGGCGACCTAGCGGTCCGGCCGTCGTGCTCAACTCCCTTCCCGCGCCACGTAGAGCACATAGGTGCCCCGCACGAGCCTCCCCGGCCACCGTAGCGTCGACCCCGAGCTCACCCGAGCTCCGGCGACCGCCAAGGTCGACGCCGGCGACAACTCCGACCACCCCAGGCCCAACCGCCACCACCACTCGACGAGCGCCAGCGAGAGCTCTCCAACGAGCCCAAGAACGGCCTCGTCCATGCCCTGTGGGCAATTTCCGAGCCGCGCCGCCATCTCGGGCCTCGCCGGCGTTGAGTCGCCGGCGAGTTTGACCCCACTGACCCCGTTTGACCATGGGTGGGGCCCAGTTTCACCCCCCCGGGTCAATGACAGGTGGGTCCTAGCACTCCTAATTAATCTAGGATTAGTACTAATCTAATTAGTTAGACTAATGACACTGACACGCGGGACCCACTGGTCAGTTTGACCTGGGCCGCCCGTTGACCTCCCGACGTCACTAATACGTCATGCTGACGCAGTAATTGTTTCTGGGATTTTTAATAAATCAGAAATGATTTATTATTTTCAGAAAATGATCTAAACTTCTAAAATTCATAGAAATTCAACCGTAAGTCCAATGGAAATAAGTTATATATGAAAAATGATCAGAAAAATCCAATCTATCCATCTGCACCATTTTCATGCATGCTATAACAACTTATAGATGCTGTTTAGCACAAATCATATAAATGACATTTGAATTTCACATATGGAGTTTGGTTTTGAACTTAGGGTTCAAACCAACTTCATTTAACTTTGTTTCTAGCTGCATTAGCTCAAAACACCAGCATGTTGCCATGTCATGATCATGCATCATAATGTTGCATTGCATTGATTGTGTTTCCTCTCTGTTGCGGTAATTGTCCCTCTCGTAGAGCGATGTTCGACGTTGTGATAGTTGACACTGATGAAGACTCAATGCTATCTTCAGAAGTGCCAGGCAAGCAAAAACCCCTTGTTCATTCCGATACAGTCCCACTCTCTCGCTCCTGCTCTATTTTACTGCATTAGGACAACAACGACTCATGTGTTACTTGCTGCGGTAGCTGAACCCCTTCATCCTCTGCATGACCTGTCATTCCACAGTAATTAGATGAAACCCTCTAGCATGAGTAGGAGTTGTTTGAGCCCTGATGTGCCTACTCATTCATGCTTGTTTGTCATGCCTGCTATTGCTTAGAGTTGTGTCAGGTCTGATTCATTGGGAATGAATTGGAAAGTGGTGAACATGTCCTACTGTGTGTGAGCTAAGTGTGTGAACACGATTTGGTAAAGGTAGCGGTGAGAGGCCATGTAGGAGTACATGGTGGGTTGTCTCATTGCAGGCCGTCCTTAGGAACTGAGTTCTGTGTTTGTGATCCATGAACAGTTACTACCACACATTGGGTTCCGGTAACTCGGCCCCTCTCGGCTTATTAATCAACTCGATCTCTCGCCTGGGAGTTGCAACTAGTTTTCGTGTTTGTAGGTAGTGTTAGTAGTCTACCAAGTGGCACCCGTGCAGGTGGGCTTGGAGCAGACTAGGCACGTGAGCACGGTGTACCAAGTGGCACCGGTTGGTGGGCTTGGGAACCCTGCTCACATCATTTGGGGCCGTGGCGACACCCGCCGGATCTCCTTGCGGATGGAACCCGAATAGGCGATAAACCTGGACGAGAGACTTGTGTGGTTAGTCGGTCGTGGCCGACTCCCTCGCCGGTTTCCGCTTGAAGGTTGCCGAGGTACATGACGTGTCTGAGGCGATAAGTGGCGAGAGCGTGTGTGAAGAAGTACACCCCTGCAGGGTTATCATTATCTATTCGAATAGCCGGATTCCTCGGATATGGAAACTTGGACCCCTTGCATAGTTCATAGACAAGTGAAAGTGGATACTCTAAAATGCGCAAGATAAGCATGAGTGCTATGGATGGCGTTCTCGTAGGGAGACGGGAGCGGATCCATAGTGGTGTTTTGATATGGTGAATATGTGGACTCGTGTGCGCCACCTCAAAAGAGTTACTTGCAGTCGTAGTTTAGGATAGCCACCGAGTCAAAGCTGGCTTGCTGCAGTTAAACTCCACCACCCCCTTTTGATAATGATGCATATGTACTTAGTTCTGATGTAAGTCTTGCTGAGTACGTTTGTACTCACGTTTGCTTATTTTATGTCTTGCAGAGAGACGTCGGCCTCGCTAGTAGTTCGCTTGGACTTGACGCTTAGCTTGTTACCTCAGCTACGATCTTGTGCCCTCGGCAGATCTGGTAGATAGTCGCTTCTCAGCCTTTTTCATTTATAGATGTACGTACTCGGACATTTTAAGCTTCCGCTTGTGCTTTGACTTGTATGTTTCGAGTGTTGGGTCATGAGACCCATGTTTGTAATATCTCGCTCCTCGGAGCCTAATGAATAAATATTTGAGTCGAGAGTTATGTTGTGATGCCATGTTGTATTTACACATATTGAGCATATTGTGTGTATGTTTGAAATGCTTGATATGTGTGGGATCCGACAATCTAGTTGTTTATCCTTGGCAGCCTCTCATATGGGGAAATGTAGTCTAGTGCTTCCCGAGCGATAGTAGTCCGCTACTGCCCGGTTCACCGAGTCCTGCTAGCCCAACACTACTGCTCTGGACACTTGACGGCGGCATGTGTTTCACCTTGTTCTGTATACGTCCCTTCGGGAAATGTCACGCGGTGACATCCGAGTCTGCCTAGCCTGCTACAGCCGGGTTACCGGAGTCCTGTTAGCCCGATGCTACAGCCGGATTCATACGTTGATGACCGAAATGCTCGATGTGATTCATGTATGCCTGTCCCCATGGGTTAGTGCCGCTTTGGGTTCACGACTAGCCATGTCGATTCGGTTCTCGGTCATATGGATGCTAGCGACACTATCATATACGTGAGCCAAAAGACATAAACGGTCCGGGCCATGGTAAGGCGACACCGTGGGAATACCGTGCGTGAGGCCGCAAAGTGATATGAGGTGTTACCGCTAGATCGATGTGACTTTAAATCGGGTCCGACAGCTTTGGTATCGAGCCTGATGCTCAGAGGATTACCAAGCCAAACTGGTCGAAGTTGTGTCTAGAAATGCTTTAATTATGTAAGGGAATTGTTTGTGGAAGGGAACGTAAGGCTCTTTTTACTCCTTTACCTCTTGGCCTTCTGATCTGAGTCATCCTCTACTCTTCTACGGGGTTTAAGAACTAGGCTTCTCATCTATCTATTAGGATGACGTGTTACTAATCCATAGACCTTTAAGATTGTTGGATTTAAGCCCCAGTTCAGTTCCTACTATTTCTGTATGATAATTGTTGATCCCGGAACCTTGATATTGTGATGTTGAGTGGTTATGCCACCATTTTTGTAGGATGTCTCAAATCATTTTGAGCATTTACAGCCGTTATGCTGTCCGAGTCATCCCAGGTCTCTAAATAGTCTGATGCATTTGCAAATCCTTTCCTTCCGTTCCCGATGTCCTTTTTGGTCAGAATAAGCACACTAATCGGCAGGTTGAGGTACTTTGTTGCCTCGGCATATATGTTGGAGCTATTATTACGACCCTAGGTGTTTTAGGAAGTCATCTAGTAACTTAGCAATGCTTGTGTTCCCAGTGTGATGATCCTGGCCATTATTCTCGATAGCATCCTGTGATGCCATTTAGTAGCAGGTATTCTACTCCTGGGTTCTTGAACCCGAGATTCACCCTACCTACCTCCTGTTGATAGTATTGCTAGTTCCTTCAGGATATTAGTAACCTTTGCATTAGTCCTCGAGGTCCATGGTATTTCCTTCTTCCAAATGCTATGAACCGCTTATGGCAGAAGTTCCTCGCTGAACTAAAGGATCACAATCAGAGTACTCTTGAGGAGTACTCCATTCCATATTGTGACTCTGCCAGTTCTACCTTCTCTGCATGGGTTATCCGGGAGAAATGTTGAGCTTTGTTCGACATACTAACCTATGCATCCACAACTCAGAAAGTTATATGCTCCTCGAGTTGTTCCTCCTTAGTTGTATTCCGACCCCCGTCTATCAATTGATAGTCAGGAGTAATTGTGCATTCGTGTTTATCGATGCCTATTATCCTTGTGGTCCGTCAAGCCATTCTATTTCGGAATGACTAGGAGAAACAAACTCCAGTACCCTTTTCCATTTCCAGGATTGGGTCAAAGCGGTTGTATTCCGCAGATCAAAATGTCAATTCAGCTTTTGACTCTGTTCTACCCTGAAGTATTACCCACTTTATGTCAGGAACGTCATGAGAATTGCATCTTCTCTTATGGATTCTTGACGCAGTGATACTTCTCGCTATCATTATTCATTCCTCGGTCCCGTGTTGATGCAACCGAAATGCCGACAAGTGAATTGTGATGTGTGAAATCGATACTCCTAGCAACCTCATTGCTTGGTAGTAAATGGACAATAATTTCATTCTTAGCGTGTTGGTTACTGAATCATCATCCTAAGATTGATCGTGCTACTTAGTCCATTTTCCTGGTGCACCCTTCGATCAATGAGTTAGGATTGTGTCAATCCCTCACTATCTTGATCATATCGTCTTGCCCTGAAAAGCAGGATTGTTCTCGAGCTTAATAACATATCGGTGGTTCGTGACTTTCCAAATATCTTCTTGGAAGTGTTACCGGGTTGTTTCCTGACTGTTATGTTGAGCTCGTGATCAAGTTGGTTTCTTGTGAACCACCCTTTCTCCAAGAATCTGTGTTGGATACCCCTGAGCTAGTTGGTTGAGCTAAACAATAACTTGGAGAGTTGGAAGATAAAAGCTTGTCCAACTTAGTTCGTTCCAAAGGGATATTCCTGTGTAGTGTGTGTTGAAGAAAGATGATATCTTCATCGACTTGTCCCTGTGATCAATTGTTGGATCTATTGCCTTGTCAAAACTTTGACTTGAGTATGGGCTATTATTAAGTCAAATCAGAACCAGCGATGTTCGTAATGTTGTCTTACTCGTGGTTGATCCCTCGAGCATACCCCATTACATCTTTTGGTCTGACCAATACTATCACCGTGTTCACATGATGGCGGAAGTCCAGTGATATGGAAATTCCGATGAGTTGTTGTTGAGCCCATCAGCAGCATTTTGTCTCCCCCATGATTCATGTTGAACATCAACCTAGTGTTGGAAATTTTGTAAGCAATGCCTTCGTGCTCCGTTCATGAAGCCTATGCTTGGATGGAAGAAGTGACTCCCTCTAGTTCATGTGCATTTGAAGCAAGTTGCCGCCATGAATTCGAGAAAGATTGTTTTTGCTTTCCCGGGTATCATCCCAAGTCAGTCATGCATGTGCGAAGTATGCTATGGTTTGACAGGCTCGCAACCTTCATGCCATATGTATCCCTAGCACACCAAGCCACTGATTGACTTGTTCAAGGAGAAGGAGTTCCTTCATAACAACTAGTCATGACTTATGTTAGGACTTCGTTATCCTCGATGATGGCTCCCCACCTGAACTCGGTAGTGTTTTATTGTAAGACTACCATGTGATCATGCTTGTCTGGGACAACGTTGATGCAGAGCATCCTACGGTCATCACCATGTCAAGAGTCCGTTTGGCAAGTGACACGTGCAACCTCTTCTTCACATACACAAAGGTGAATCTTCTCCTTTACACGTGTTCACTTGACCCCTTCGAGGATGGTATACTACTTGACACTCCACTCGGGTGCATGCATAGGTATGACCGGAGCTTCACGGACGACGAGGAGGAGTGCAAGCGCCAAGGAACACCTACACCATCCGCGAGGGAAGCCTGGAAGAGAAGACGGAAAAAGACGGAGCTGCAGAGTCCCCAGCGGCCGGACGACCGGAAGACTCCGGACGTCCGACACCTCTCCAGCACACGGACGACCGACGCCCTCCGGACGTCCGGCAGCTGGGCACCCGAATGGAATCTACGGACGTCCGACCGACGCACGCCCGAACCGAATCTACGGACGTCCGAAGACCTCCGGACGTCCGGACCATGTCGAGCCTCCGGACGACCGGTGACCTCCGGACGTCCGACGCCTGGGTGTTGACTTTGTTTGGGGCCGTAGCCCTTGTACCCCTTCGCCCCCTAGACTATATATACTCTTTCTTCCCCACCTTTCTAGGTTAGCGTTGATTTAGCTCATTAGATAGAGCTTCGCTCATCCATACCGGATCTACTCCACGAGAGAGACCGCGGCCCCTCTTCGGAGACGATCCACCTTGGATTCAAGACCTCCCTTTGCGGAGAAGACCATCATCAAGACCTCCTCACGGAGAAGAACGGCTACCGTTTGTATCGTCCTTTGTTGACCTTGGATCATGTATCTCCCTTTGTGTTCTTTGATCTAGCATTTGTGTGACCGATTCCTTGTTGGTTGAGTGTTTTCCCTCGTTCCTCCCCGTGATTTCCTCGTGTTCTTCCGCTCGTTCTTCGTGTTCCTCGTAGGGATTCTCTCCAAACGTGAAAGATCGTCCCCCAAGTTTCCCCATCTTTCATCCACGAAATCTCTTCAATTTTGACCCCAAAATCCCAAAATTCCGCCCAAAATCGCGTCCCGGATCTCAATTTTCGCGTTGACCCCGACCCACCGGACGACCGGAGTTTTACGGACGTCCGGAGCCCCTGGAAAGACCGGACGTCCGACCTTTTCCGGACGACCGGAACCCCTAACCCGAACTGAATTTACGGATGTCCGACCATTTCCGGACGTCCGTAACCTGTAGTTTCAGACTTCGGCTGATTCTTGTTTCGGCCATAACTAATTCATCCGAACTCCGATTTTGACGTTCTTTAGCTCGTTTTGAAGCTCTTGACATCCACATTCCCACAAAAATACTACCACCACCATTTGACTCCATCAAATTTTTGAAAATTTGGCAAGTTTGCCTAGGGCTTCCACCACATCCTCCGTGATAGCCACCACCGACTTCAAACCTAACCAATTTTGTTCCCTTTGCATTTGAGGTTGTTTGAGTTGTGATTCGAGTCTCCTAAGGTGTTTAGACTACTTAGGGACGGTTGCATCTTCATCAACCACCACCACCACCGTAACTTCCGTGATAGGCTTGCCCACCATACTCTTCCGCCAACCCAACTTAACCCAATTTTGTTTGTGTTGTGAGTTGTGTCTCCTAAGGTGTTTCGGCTACTTAGGGACCGTGCTTCAACTCCGACACGTGTATAGCCCATCATTCCACTTCCGCATTGCCAAGTGCAAACCACCACCGCATTCCCGCTACCACCATTTTGACATTTGACGTTTGAGATTTTGAGTTCGCGGTTTTTCCGTTTCCTAAGGTGTTTCGGCTACTTAGGGACGAGTCTCCATCATCTTGGTTTCTACATCAAGAACACCGCTACTCATCATCGCCGGACGGTAACCTCCATATCATCGTGGTATCCCTCCATTGTATATTCCCCTCGCCATTTCATTGTTAACCCCTAGCCTTACTTTGTGTTACTTGCCTATCGAGACTAGCCATTTGAGTATTGCCGGCAACGTTACTTGTGCACATTAGTGATCATACCTTCCATTACATACCATACCATATCATATTGGTATCATATCATCCATTGTGTCTCAAGTTTGTTCCCGCATATACACAATTGCTATCTTGGTTTGTGCATTGTGCAAAATTGGCCATACAAAAAAAAAATAAAAAAAAATAAAGCTTTTAAGCAAAAGAAAGAGAGCAAAGAAGCTTGTAAGCAAGTGCCATAGCATCAAATATATCATATGATATCATACTTGATCATCTTGGATCATTGTGTGAGAAACACCGGGAACCATACATACATAGCATACTTGGGATAGAGAGTTTATCCATTTTGCATCTTATAGGTTGTGCACAAGTGTCGTATCCGCCTATTGAGCAATCGTGCTAGCGTCTCTCTTGAGTTGTGCAACACGAGCATTTTGGTGGATTCCACATTTTGAGCTCATTCCTTGGTTGCACGGCCCCATTTATCTATCCGTGTGTGTGTGTTTCCGTGTGCTACATATTGCTATTGGTCTACTTGTTTCGCTTGCGAATTTGTGAATCTCTTTCAACATTATTGACTCTTGCTAACATTTTGCATTAAATTTTTGTGCCACTATCCTCACCGAGCTCCTCCATAAGCTTTACTTGTGTAGGTGTGAGAACCGACAAGGATTGGTACCAATAGTGCTATTTCATTGTCCGCATTTGAGTGAACTTGATTCATTTTCAACATCGGTCAAGGTACATTGGTATAAGTTCTTCTCTTTCTCCCACTCATATTTGCTCGAGTTTTGTGATGGATAGGCAAGGCATTTCACCTTCGTTCTACAACAACAACGACGAGTTCGATGCCACGAACAACAACTACGATGCCAAGATGCAAGCTAAAATGGAGGAGATCAAATACCTCATCAAGTCCTACAAGCGATCTTCCTCATCTTCGTGAAGACGCTCAAGAGCACATCCTTCCGCGCGACCATCTCCGGCAACATCACATCGGCATCGACACCATCATCAACAAGAACGTGAAGGTCAAGAGCTCAACATCAACAACCGCTCAACGACTTCACCATCTCCCTTGGCATCTTCGCCAAGCGACTTCAAGGCATCTTCGCCCCGATATTCGCATCTTCGCCAACAAGCACCCCAACACTACGCCAAGAGAAGCTCCCCAAGCTCAAGTCCGCGACTTCCACGAGCTACTACGACCTCAACATCGACCACGAGATTCCTTTCTATGGGACTCAAGAACCCGAGGAGTACCTCGAGTGGGAGCGTTTGATGGACGACTACCTCAAGCTACATCAAGTTCCTCCCGAAGATCAAGTGAAGTGCGCCACAAGAAACTTCCACGACCACGCCTCGACATGGTGGCTTCACACACCTTGAGTGCTACGAGATGAGTTGGCCCAAGATGAAGAGAGCTTTGCGGCGAGAGTTCGTGCCTCCAACCTACACGGAACAACTTCGACGCCAATTGGAGAACACCATCCAAGGATCCAAGTCCATCGACGCGTACTTCAAGGAGATGAAGATCGCCTTGCGACGAGCCGGCGTGGACGACCCCATGTCAATGAAGTTCCACTTCATGATGGGGTTGCACAACGACATCTCCAAGACCATCTTCCTCGAGAACTACAAGTCCATCGACGACTACTACATTGGTGCTCTCAAGGCGGAACAAGAACTCATGAAGGCCAATGCTTCTCCACCCCAAGCAAACTTCATGGAGATCAAGCTCTACGACAAGCATGAGGCTAGTACCACCACGATGTCCAAGCCCGACAAGCTCCAAGACGATGCTCCCAAGTGCGACTTCACCGCCATCCCTCTTTGTGGCATTGATGATGCCGAGTCTACCTTGACTCTTTTTCAAGATGGTGCGGTGACAAGTACGACTACGGAGACCTTCAAGGACCAAGCTTTGGAGGCAAGCGACAAGGTGGCGAGCAAGGATGATGCTTCCATCTTAGGAGGCGAGAGCGATGATGTGCCATCTTCGGCCTTCATCCACGACGACGACTACGAGACGGTTGAACATGGGATTTTCCCTTCGACCACGGCGACATCCGATGACTTGAGTGACTTGAGCCACCATATTGAGAGTGAGAGTGACTTCACCACTAGCCCCATATATGTGTTGCCCCAATTCCCATGTGAGGAGAGACACAACCCCCACCACTTGAGTGAGATGAGTGACTCCACCATACGTGAGTTTGAGTGCACCTATTTTGAGGGAGTGAGTGAACCACCACATAGAGAGAGTGAGATAGTTGATAGGTCTAGTGAGGCCATTTGCATTTCTAACAACTTGACCTCTACCTCTATTGTGTCTTCTCATTTGGTGCTAGGTCCCATTTATGATGACGCGCCGATCCTCGACGACTTCGTCCTCCCTTTGGACAAGACGATGGCCATGGTGGAATATGATACACCCCCCACATGGTTCCATCAAGATGAAGATGACCACCACTTGGTCTTCCCCACCTCACCTACACCACTTGAGTGGAATGACAAAGGTAACAAAGGTGACGGTGATGCTCTCGTCCCACTAGTGGACTATTTTGACATTGATTGCTTGCATGATGTTGATCACCCTATTGACATGCTTCATTCTAGTATGATTTCCTCATGTGATGATTTGCCCATTTATGATGAGTACGATGATTCTCATGTGGAGTTTATTAGTTGTGATGCCATGTTACATAGGATTTCTTGTGACAATTCTTTAGGTCACATCATGTTTGCTAATCCGCTTGACTTGTCATATGCTATGCATGAGATCAACCATATGTCTTATTTGCAATCTCTTCATAGTGACTATGCATATGCCATTAAAATAAACCCAATTTGCACATATGGCATAGATGACAAGCCCATGGTTATTGGCATTTGTTTTTCTTGTGATGATATTGATATGCTTCCTTTGCATCATTTATCTCATATGCCATGCCATGACCACCTAGCTTCGGATATGCATTGTTTTGGATGTTGTCCATTTTCTCCATGTGATGTTTCCGATATTGCTCATGAGGAGACCCCCATAGTTTCCTCATACATTTTAGGAGATTTTGATTCATCCTATCCATTGCATGATCCCAATACTTGTGTGCACCATATGCTCCCCATGAATAAACATGATATTGATGTGCCATATACTTGCATTCTTAATTTGCATCCCCATCGTGCCATACACAATAACTATTCTTTCATGATGGATGACATGTTCTTATACCATGCATCAAATTTCTTTGAGCAATGCTTATCTTGTGCTAACTCACACGTGCACATACACATCATGATGGATGATGTGTACATTTACCACGCGCACAATTTCTTTGGTTTGTGTCTCTTTTGTGTAGGTACCCATGAATACTTGTCAAACTCGCAATCCCACGAGTTGACAAAACGAGCTCTAGAGAGCAACGATGATTTGGGATCTCATGGATTGTCTTTCCCATCGCTCTCTTCGCGCATAGACGTCGCGCATTCATTCTACATGGCCCTCACTTGGCTATGGGTTATTGTTCATTACATATCATACGCCCATCTTGCCATGTTCACTTTGCATGATATGCTCATTCCTATACCTTTGACATGCATTTGTGACCCATGCTTTGCATTACACATGATGATTGATTCTCGTACTTGTATGTGTATTTGCAAGCTTGGTGGAGATATTGCTTGTTATTGCCATGTTTCTTTTGTGCACCATTCCTATGATGATACTTTCATTTTGCTTTGTGTTCGTGCTTGCGATATGTCACGTGCATTTTCTTTGCCTATTATTTGCTCACATGACATGATTGCCATGATTTACTCTAGTGTGTTGCATCTTCGCTCCACTAGTTTGCACGACTTGATTACAATGCTTGCTTATGTTGCATCACCAATGATTCATACTTGCTCATTTCATGCGGTTGATGACAACCATCTATATGCTTTTCACATGATTCATATTGCTTCTTGTCATATATCTCTATGTGTTGCCTCCCTCATGCTAGATGATTTGCCATGTATTGAGTGCAACAATGATTCTCTTCTTGCTCATGAGATTGCCCCCATAGCATTCTCGCATATATTTGGAGATTTTGACATAATTCTTGTAAAGCATGCTTGTCTAACTTCTTTGCACCATATACCTAGTGCCATGAATATTGCCATTGTTGCATCATATTATTCATGCACTTGTCCTTCTAATGGTTTTGTGCAAAAGATGAGAACCATCATGATGGATGATGTGTTTATCTACCATGCGCATACGTTCTTTGTTTTGTTTTGTGCATGTGTAGGATACTTGGACTTTGTGTCGACCTCCACGTCACGTGAGTTGACCATTCGAGCTCTCGAGAGCGAACCACCTTCTACCACGACGATTCTACATCGCACTTGTTTGTGCTTCGGCATTGTGAAGGACGCACAAGGACACACTTTCAAGGTGACATCCTTCTTGAGCTTGGATATTGTGGATCATACTTCATGTGTTGCTTGCACCATTTGCACACATACTCGAGATATTGCTTTCACCCATGATTCCCACATTTCCATGCTTCATGACATATATACCTTGTGTGTTGCATCCAATTCGCGGACTACTTGCTACTATCATATGGTTGGTTGCACCAATATCATTCCTTCACATATGCCATGTCCCTTTGCTTGTTACGTGATTCACTTGATTGCCTCACACATGATGAACAATTGCTCTTTATATTGTGATGAGTGCCACACTATATTCACTACACCCTATGCACATTATGCTTGGATTGTCTTGCACTTGACCCATGTGTTTAGACACTTCATTTTATTTGGTGTTGTGAATACTTCCTATACCTACCATCGACCATTTGTCGAGCGCTTTATGCATGCTTGCTATAACCTTGAGGTGGATGCTTATGCTCTTGTCACACATATTTGCATCTCTCACATTTACATGCTTGTTCCCATGATATTTTTGCTTGTGCTCGATTGATATGCTTACAGGCCATGTCACAACCCTTTGTCACACCCTATGCTATACTTGATGACAACACTTGTTTGGTGAATCACCTCTTGAATGCTTGGTTTTGCACTAACGCTAACCACATTTGTTTTTCCAAGTGTTTGTTCTATTTACTCCTTTTGAAGGAATCACAAGATGGTACGACATTGGAGAGTGCCCATTTCGAGCTTCAAGATGACGAGAGCTTGGTGATCGACCACTTTGACACGGCACCGCCATCTCTTTCCCATGGTGATTTGGTTTTCGATCCGAGGTCGGATCCTTTCCAAGGGGGAGGGGATGATGCGGAGCATCCTACGGTCATCACCATGTCAAGAGTCCGCTTGGCAAGTGACACGTGCGACCTCTTCTTCACATACACAAAGGTGAATCTTCTCCTTTACACGTGTTCACTTGACCCCTTCGAGGATGGTATACTACTTGACACTCCACTCGGGTGCATGCATAGGTATGACCGGAGCTTCACGGACGACGAGGAGGAGTGCAAGCGCCAAGGAACACCTACACTATCCGCGAGGGAAGCCTCGAAGAGAAGACGGAAAAGACGGAGCTGCAGAGTCCCCAGCCGCCGGACGACGGAAGACTCGGACGTCCGACACCTCTCCAAAGACACGGACGACCGACGCCCCGGACGTCCGGCAGCTGGGCACCGAATGGAATCTACGGACGTCCGACCGCCACGGACGTCCGACCGACGACGCCTCAACCGAATCCACGGACGTCTCAAGACCTCCGGACGTCCGGACCATATCGAGCCTCCGGACGACCGGTGACCTCCGGACGTCCGACGCCTGGTGTTGACTTTGTTTGGGGCCGTAGCCCTTGTACCCTTCGCCCCTAGACTATATATACTCTTTCTTCCCACCTTTCTAGGTTAGCGTTGATTTAGCTCATTAGATAGAGTCGCTCATCCATACCGGATCTACTCCACGAGAGACCGCGCCCCTCTTCGGAGACGATCCACCTTGGATTCAAGACCTCCCTTTGCGGAGAAGACCATCATCAAGACCTCCTCACGGAGAAGAACGGCTACCGTTTGTATCGTCCTTTGTTGACCTTGGATCATGTATCTCCCTTTGTGTTCTTTGATCTAGCATTTGTGTGACCGATTCCTTGTTGGTTGAGTGTTTTCCCTCGTTCCTCCCCGTGATTTCCTCGTGTTCTTCCGCTCGTTCTTCGTGTTCCTCGTAGGGATTCTCTCCAAACGTGAAAGATCGTCCACCTAGGGTTCCGCCCTATATCAAACGTGTTCACATGTTTGTAGCAGAACCAGCTCATGTTTTGGAGCTTGCTATCGTAGTTCATATCCCGAGAATGTTGCAACCTTTCCTTTTCAGACATGCTGAGTCTGGAGTATCCTATTACCAATCGGATCTGAATCTCAGGCAGATATGATGGTTGGAACATTCCCAACATTTGCATTTTGTTCCCAGCTTGCACCCCATTGTGCCAATTTCCATGGGCTGCCCCTCTTAGTAATTGATGTCTAGGATCATCCTCAAAAGTGGACTTACCATGGGTCCCATCCATTTCCGATGATAAGCAAATCATCCATTGCGTTGTCTTTAACAAGGTAGTCCACATCATCCATTCTAGTCCTAGTATGTCATTCTTTCGAACTCCTTCAAACGATCGTTGTGAATTGCCTTAGGCTGGTATGAAGAGTTTCAATGATCTCTGAATCAAAAGTAATTCTTTTTGCCACTTAAGGGAATAGTTCCTCGCGTCACCTCCCCTGAGGTGCCCCGTTATTGAATCATGGCAATTATTTCCTCGCCACCTTGACACCATCCACCATCTCTCTAAGCGTGGAATTGTTGCCCACTAATCAAACCTCGTTGTTGGTTCTTCCATCCCACTCGATGTGTTTTGTGCCTCAACTCGAGATGTTTCAACATCTCATTCCACGAGTTGATCTTGAGTGCTCGATCTTCGAGGAGATCGTCTCCTATAGAGTCTCTTTCTGTCGCCATCATGTTGGATGAAGATCCCGAAAGCAAGGACGTCAAGATCAATTGGAACAATGAACCAACATCTTCGAGAAGGGCAAATGGATCATGAAGATTGTGATAGTTTTGTGACTTCCCTTTTTCTCTTACCTCACGTCTTGAATCTTAGGGCGAGATTCTTGTTTAGTGGGGGTGAGTTGTCACAACCCTAGATCTGATTGTAATTAGGTTCATCAGCATCCATGCATCATGTTTAAACTTATTTGAAAATTGAGATGGGGATTGCCTAAACCCTAGCATTAAAGGAATTCAAATAGGTTCAACCAAAAATATTTTTCAAATTGAATCCAAATGGCTTTAGAAAATGTTCATCATTTCGGAAAATGTTTTAAACCAGAACCAGAGGTGCTGCACATTTTCATGTCACATTTGGTCACCGGATTAATTCATAAAGTATTTGCATTTGGGCAATTTAAAACCTATAAACAATTTAAATGCCGAATAATCTTGAAGGTATTTTAGGCTGTTGAGAATATTTTCAAATGTGCCTCCTAATATTTTCAGGTTTTTCATAAATGGAATAGTATTTTTACTATTTCAAAACATGAACAGAAACAAATAAAACAAAAACAGAGGAAACAGAGAGAGGAGGAACTTACTCGACGCCACCGGCAGCCCATCTGCCGCCCAGCCCACGGGGCAGGGAGGTCTTCTTCCTCCCCTTGATCGGATGCACAGTCGCGTGCCCGGACGCCGCCCGCCACCTCCTGCCTGCCTAGCTGCCCCCTCGTCGCCTCGACGCCTCCCGCAGCGCCACGCACCCCCGACTCTCTCTCCTCACCCGTGGCCTCTCCTCCTCTCTCTCTCTCACTCAAGACGCACCGAAGCGGCCCTCGCCGCCGCTCGTCGTTGCCGCGGCCACGCCATCCCCGAGCCGCCCCGAGCTATCCTCGAGCTCCGCCACCTCGTTCCCTACCTCCTCACCCAGACGAAAGGCGCCGGAAGCCCCTGGATGCCGCTAGCTCCGCCGTTCCCCTCCTCGGGTCCCGGCAATCGCCGCCGTGATTCCACCGCCATCCGGCCTTCCCCGAGCCCGCTTCGACGTCTGCTGCAACCGCCGTGAGCCATCGAACCTTTTCCCCCTCTCCGTTTTCACTCTCGTGCGCCAGTAGCGCCCGACCTTGCCTTCGCCGCCGACGCCGCCGCCCAGGATCGCCGCCGACGAGCCTCCGGCCACCTAGCGGTCCGCCGTCGTGCTCAACTCCTTCCCGCGCCACGAGAGCACATAGGTGCCCTTGACGAGCCTCCCCGCCACCAGAAGGCCGACCCCGAGCTCACCCGAGCTCCGGCGACCACCAAGGTCGACGCCGCGACAACTCCGCCACCCCAGCCCAACCGCCACCACCACTCGACGAGCGCCAGCGAGAGCTCCAACGAGCCCAAGAACGGCCTCGTCTGCGTGCCTCGTGGGCGATTTCGAGCCAGCGCCGCCGTCTCGGGCCTCGCCCGGCGCCGAGTCGCCAAGCGAGTTTGACTCATCGACCTGTTTGACCACGGGTGGGGCCAGCCATTTCACCCGGGTCAATGATGTGGGTCCTAGCATCGCTAATTAATCTAGGATTAGTACTAATCTAATTAGTTATACTAATGACATCGACACGCGGGACCCACTGGTCAATTTGACTGGGCCGCCTGCTGACCTCTGACGTCACTAATACGTCATCATGCCGACGAGAATTGTTTCAGGATTTTAATAAATCAGAAATGATTTATTATTTTCAGAAAATGATCTAAACTTCTAAAATTCATAGAAATTCAACCGTAAGTCCAATGGAAATAAGTTATATATGAAAAATGATCAGAAAAATCCAATCTATCCATCTGCACCATTTTCATGCATGCTAGAACAACTTATAGATGCTGTTTAGCACAAATCATATAAATGACATTTGAATTTCACATATGGAGTTTGGTTTTGAACTTAGGGTTCAAACCAACTTCATTTAACTTTGTTTCTAGCTGCATTAGCTCAAAACACCAGCATGTTGCCATGTCATGATCATGCATCATAATGTTGCATTGCATTGATTGTGTTTCCTCTCTGTTGCCGGTAATTGTCCCCTCTCGGTAGATGATGTTCCGACGTTGTGATCGTTGACACTGATGAAGACTCAATGCTATCTTCAGAAGTGCCAGGCAAGCAAAACCCCCTTGTTCATTTCGATACAATCCCACTCTCTCGCTCCTGCTCTATTTTATTGCATTAGGACAACAACGACTCATGTGTTACTTGCTGCGGTAGCTGAACCCCTTCATCCTCTGCATGACCTGTCATTCCACAGTAATTAGATGAAACCCACTAGCATGAGTAGGAGTTGTTTGAGCCCGATGTGCCTACTAATTCATGCTTGTTTGTCGTGCTGCTATTGCTTAGAGTTGTGTCAGTCCGATTCATTGGGAATGAATTGGAAAGTGGTGAACATGTCCTCACTGTGTGTGAGCTAAGTGTGTGAACACGATTTGGTAAAGGTAGCGGTGAGAGGCCATGTAGGAGTACATGGTGGGTTGTCTCATTGCAGCCGTCCTTAGGAACTGAGTTCGTGTTTGTGATCCATGAACAGTTACTACCACACATTGGGTTCCGTAACTCGGCCCTCTCGGCTTATTAATCAACTCGATCTCTGTCCGTGAGTTGCAACTAGTTTCGTGTTTGTAGGTAGTGTTAGTAGTCTACCAAGTGGCACCCGATGCAGGTGGGCTTGGGATGACTAGGCACAAGTGGCACGGTGTACCAAGTGGCACCGGTTGGTGGGCTTGGGAACCCTGCTCACATCGTTTGGGGCCGTGAGCGACACCCGGCCGGATCTCCTTGCGGATGGAACCCGAATAGGCGATAAACCCGGACGAGAGACTTGTGTGGTTAGTCGGTCGTGGCCGACTCCCTCGCCTGTTTCCGCTTGAAGGTTGCCGAGGTACATGACGTGTCTGGCGATAAGTGGCGAGAGCGTGTGAAGAAGTACACCCTGCAGGGTTATCATTATCTATTGAATAGCCGGATTCCTCGGGTATGGAAACTTGGACCCCTTGCATAGTTCATAGACAAGTGAAAGTGGATACTCTAAAATGCGCAAGATAAGCATGAGTGCTATGGATGGCGTTCTCGTGGGAGACGGAGCGGATCCATAGTGGTGTTTTGATATGGTGAATATGTGGACTCGTAGCGCCACCTCAAAAGAGTTACTTGCAATGTAGTTTAGGATAGCCACCGAGTCAAAGCTGGCTTGCTGCAGCTTAAACTCCACCACCCCTTTTGATAATGATGCATATGTAGTTAGTTCGATGTAAGTCTTGTTGAGTACGTTTGTACTCACGCTTGCTTATTTTATGTTTTGCGAGAGACGCGGTCTCGCTAGTAGTTCCGCTTTGACTTGACGCTTAGCTTGTTACCTCAGCTATGATCTTGTGCCCTCGGCAGGTGCAGTAGATAGTCGGGCTTCTCAGCCTTTTTCATTTATAGATGTACGTACTCGGACATGTTAAGCTTCCGCTTGTGCTTTGACTTGTATGCTCGAAAGTGTTGGGTCATGAGACCCATGTTTGTAATATCTCGCCTCGGAGCCTAATGAATAAATATTTGAGTCGTAGAGTTATGTTGTGATGCCATGTTGTATTTACACATATTGAGCATATTGTGTGTATGTTTGAAATGCTTGATATGTGTGGGATCCGACAATCTAGTTGTTTATCCTTGGCAGCCTCTCATATGGGGAAATGTAGTCTAGTGCTTCCTGAGCGATAGTAGTCCGCTACAGCCCGGTTCACCGGAGTCCTGCTAGCCCATCACTACTGCTCTGGACACTTGACTGGCTGACATGTGTTTCACCTCGTTCCTGTGTCTGTCCCTTCGGGGAAATGTCACACGGTGACATCCGGAGTCCTGCCTAGCCTGCTACAGCCCGGGTTACCGGAGTCCTGTTAGCCCAGTGCTACAGCCCGAATTCATACGTTGATGACCGACATGCTCGATGTGATTCATGTATGCCTATCCCCATGGGTTAGTGCCGCTTTGGGTTCACGACTAGCCATGTCGGCCCGGGTTCTCTGTCATATGGATGCTAGCGAAACTATCATATACGTGAGCCAAAAGACGCAAACGGTCCCGGGCCATGGTAAGGCGACACCCGTGGGAATACTGTTTGGGAACGTAGTAATTTCAAAAAAATTCCTACGTACACGCAAGATCATGGTGATGGCATAGCAACGAGAGGGGAGAGTGTATGTCCAAGTACCCTCGTAGACCGTAAGCGGAAGTGTTATAACAACGCGGTTGATGTAGTCGTACGTCTTCACGATCCGACCGATCCAAGTACCGAACGTACGGCACCTCCGAGTTCAGCACACGTTCAGCTCGATGACGATCCCGGGCTCCGATCCAGCAAAGCGTTGGGGATGAGTTCGTCACAAGACGACGGTGGTGGACGATGATGATGCTCCACGGTGCAGGCTTCGCCTAAACTCCGCGACGATATGACCGAGGTGGAATATGGTGGAGGCGGGCACCGACACGGCTAAGGAACGATCACGTAGATCAACTTGTGTGTCATGGGGTGCCCCCGCCCCGTATATAAAGGAGCAAGGGGGTGGCCGGCCCTAGGAGGTGCGCCGAGGAGTCCTACTCCCACCGGAGTAGGACTACCCCCTTCCTAGTTGGATTAGGTCTTGGGGAAGGGGAAGAGGGGGGCGCCCCCTCTCCTTGTCCTATTCGGACTAGAGGGGAGGGGGCGCGGCCTGCCCCTGGCCGCCCTCCTCTTCTCCCTTATGGCCCATCAAGGCCCATTGACCCCCCGGGAGGGTTCCGGTAACTCCCCGGTGTTCCGGAAAAATCCCGTTTTCATCCGGAACCTTTTCGAAGTCCAAACATAGGCTTCCAATATATTGATCTTTATGTCTCGACCATTTCGAGACTCCTCGTCATGTCCGTGATCACATCCGGGACTCCGAACAAACTTCAGTACATCAAAACTTATAAACTCATAATAAACTGTCATCGTAACGTTAAGCGTGCGGACCCTACGGGTTCGAGAACTATGTAGACATGACCTAGAACTATTCTCGGTCAATAACCAATAGCGGAACCTGGATGCCCATATTGGTTCCTACATATTCTATGAAGATCTTTATCGGTCAAACCACATAACAACATACGTTGTTCCCTTTGTCATCGGTATGTTACTTGCCCGAGATTTGATCGTCGGTATCCAATACCTAGTTCAATCTCGTTACCGGCAAGTCTCTTTACTCATTCCGTAATACATCATCTCACAACTAACTTATTAGTTGCAATGCTTGCAAGGCTTATGTGATGTGTATTACCGAGAAGGCCTAGAGATACCTCTCCGACAATCGGAGTGACAAAACCTAATCTCAAATACGCCAACCCAACATGTACCTTTGGAGACACCTGTAGTACTCCTTTATAATCACCCGATTACGTTGTGACGTTTGGTAGCACCAAAGTGTTCCTCCGTAAACGGAGTTGCATAATCTCATAGTTACAGGAACATGTATAAGTCATGAAGAAAGCAATAGCAATATACTAAACGATCAAGTGCTAGGCTAACGGAATGGGTCATGTCAATCACACCATTCTCCTAATGATGTGATCCCATTAATCAAATGACAACACATGTCTATGGTTAGGAAACATAACCATCTTTGATTAAGGAGCTAGTCAAGTAGAGGCATACTAGTGACTATATGTTTGTCTATGTATTCACACATGTATTATGTTTCCGGTTAATACAATTCTAGCATGAATAATAAACATTTATCATGATATAAGGAAATAAATAATAACTTTATTATTGCCTCTAGGGCATATTTCCTTCATCTCCCACTTGCACTAGAGTCAATAATCTAGATTACACAAGAATGATTCTAACACCCATGGAGTCTTGGTGCTGATCATGTTTTGCTCGTAAGAGTCTTAGTCAACGGTCAGAACATTCAGATCCGTATGTATCTTGCAAATCTCTATGTCTCCCACTTGGACTTGGTCCCGAATGGAATTGAAGCGTCTCTTGATATGCTTGGTCCTCTTGTGAAATCTGGATTCCTTTGCCAAGGCAATTGCACCAAGATTGTCACAGAAGATCTTCATTGGTCCCGATGCACTAGGTATGACACCTAGATCGAAATGAACTCTTTCATCCAGACTCCTTCATTTGCTGCTTCGAAGCAGCTATGTACTCCGCTTCACATGTAGATCTCGCCACGACGCTTTGTTTAGAACTGCACCGGTGACAGCTCCACCGCTTAATAAAAACACGATCCGGTTTGCGATTTAGAATCGTCCGAATCAGTGTCAAAGCTTGCATCGACGTAACCATTTACGACTAGCTCTTTGTCACCTCCATATCGAGAAACATATCCTTAGTCCTTTTCGTATTTCAGGATGTTCTTGACCGCTGTCCAAATGATCCACTCTGGATTACTTTGGTACCTTCCTGCCAAGCTTATTGCTAAGCATACGTCAGTCTGGTACACAGCATTGCATACATGATAGAGCCTATGGCTGAAGCATAGGAACATCTTTCATTTTCTCTCTATCTTCTGCTGTGGTCGGGCATTGAGTCGACTCAATTTCACACCTTGTAATCTGGTAAAAACCTTTCTTTGCTGATCCATTTTGAACTTTTTCAAAACTTTATCAAGGTATGTGCTTTGTGAAAGTCCAATTAAACGCCTTGATCTATCTCTATAGATCTTGATGCCCAATATGTAAGCAGCTTCTCCGAGGTCTTTCATTGAAAAACTTTTATTCAAGTATCCTTTTATGCTATCCAGAAATTCTATATCATTTCCAATCAATAATATGTCGTCCACATATAATATCGAAATGCTACTGAGCTCCCACTCACTTTCTTGTAAATACAAAGCTTCTCCAAAAGTCTCAGATAAAACCATATGCTTTGATCACACTATCAAAGCGCTTATTCCAACTCCGAGATGCTTGCGCTGCACCATAAATTGATCGCTGGAGCTTGCACACTTTGTTAGCACCCTTTGGATCAACAAAACCTTATGGTTGCATCATATACAACTCTTCTTCTAGAAATCCATTCAAGAATGCAGTTTTACATCCATTTGCCAAATTTCATAATCATAAAATGCAACAATTGCTAACATGATTCGGACAGACTTAAGCATCGCCACTGGTGAGAAAGTCTCATCGTAGTCAACCCCTTGAACTTGTCGAAAACCTTTCGCAACAAGTCGAGCTTTATAGACAGATTACATTACCATCGCGTCGGTCTTCTTCTTAAAGATCCATTTATTCTCAATGGCTTGCCGATCATCGGGCAAGTCAACCAAAGTCCATACTTTGTTCTCATACATGGATCCCATCTCAGATTTCATGGCTTCCAGCCATTTGCGGAATCTGGGCTCACCATCGCTTCTTCATAGTTTGTAGGTTCGCCATGGTCAAGTAACATGACTTCCGTAATAGGATTACCGTATCACTCAGTGCGGATCTTACTCTAGTTGACCACGAGTTCAAGAGAAACTTGATCTCAAGTTTTATGATCAATATCATTAGCTTCCTCACTTATTGGTGTAGTTGTCACAGAACCGGTTCTTGTGATGAACTATTTTCCAATAAGGGAACAGATCTGATTATCTCATCAAGTTCTACTTTCCTCCCACTCACTTCTTTCGAGAGAAACTCTTTTCTAGAAAGGATCCGAATTTAGCAACGAAAATCTTGCCCTCAGATATGTGATAGAAGGTGTACCCAATAGTCTCCTTTGGGTATCCTATGAAGACACATTTCTCTGATTTAGGTTCGAGCTTATCTGGTTGAAGTTTCTTCACATAAGCATCGCAGCCCCAAACTTTAAGATACGACAACTTTGGTTTCTTGCTAAACTTCATAAGGTGTCATTTCAACGGATTTTGATGGTGCCCTATTTAACGTGAATGCGGCCGTCTCTAAAGCATAACCCCAAAACGATAGCGGTAAATCAGTAAGAGACATCATAGATCGCACCATATCTAGTAAAGTACGATTCTGACGCTCGGACACACCATTTCGCTGTGGTGTTCCGGTGGCGTGAGCTGCTAAACTATTCCGCATTGTTTCAAGTGCAGACCAAACTCAGTAACTCAAATATTCTCCTCCACGATCAGATCGTAGAAATTTTATTTTCTTGTTACGATGATTCTCCACTTCACTCTGAAATTCCTTGAACTTTTCAAATGTTTCAGACTTATGTTTCATTAAGTAGATATAGCCATATCTGCTCAAATCATCTGTGAAGGTGAGAAAATAACGATACCCGCCGCGTGCCTCAACATTCATTGGACCACAAACATCAGTATGTATGATTTCCAACAAATCCTTTGCTCGCTCCATAGTTCCGGAGAACGGCGGTTTAGTCATCTTGCCCATGAGGCACGGTTCGCAAGTACCAAGTGATTCATAATCAAGTGATTCCAAAAGTCCATCAGTATGGAGTTTCTTCATGCGTTTTACACCGATATGACCTAAACGGCAGTGCCACAAATAAGTTGCATTATCATTATCAACTCTGTATCTTTTGGTTTCAACACTATGAATATGTGTATTACTACTATCGAGATTCAATAAAATAGACCACTCTTCAAGGGTGCATGACCATAAAAGATATTATTCATATAAATAGAACAACCATTATTCTCTCGACTTAAATGAATAACCGTCTCGCATCAAACAAGATCCAGATATAATGTTCATGCTTAACGCTGGCACCAAATAACAATTATTTAGGTCTAAAACTAATCCCGATGGTAGATGTAGAGGTAGCGTGCCGACCGCGATCACATCGACTTTGGAACCATTTCCCACGCGATCGTCACCTCGTCCTTAGCCAATCTTCGCTAATCCGTAGTTCCTGCTTCGAGTTGCAAATATTAGCAATGTAACCGGTATCAAATACCTGTGTACTATCATGAGTATTAGTAAGGTACACATCAATAACATGTATATCACATATACCTTTGTTCACCTTGCCATCCTTCTTATCCGCCAAATACTTGGGGCAGTTCCGCTTCAAATGTCCATCGCTTGCAAAGAAAAGCACTCGCCAGGGCTTAGGTCCAGACTTGGGTTTCTTCTCTTGAGCAGCAACTTGTTTGCTGTTCTTCTTGAAGTTCCTTCTTCTTCCCTTTGCCCTTTTCTTGAAGCTGGTGGTCTTGTTAACCATCAACACTTGATGCTCCTTTTTGATTTCTACCTCCGCTGCTTTTAGCATTGCGAAGAGCTCGAATAGACTTGTCCATCCCTTGCATATTATAGTTCATCACGAAGCTCTTGTAGCTTGGTGGCAGTGATTGAAGAATTCTGTCAATGACACTATCATCAGGAAGATTAACTCCCAGTTGAATCAAGTGATTATTATACCCAGAAATTTTTGAGTATGTGTTCACTTGTGTAACTATTTTCCTCCATCTTGCAGCTATAGAACTTATTGGAGACTTCATATCTCTCAATCCGGGCATTTGCTTGAAATATTAACTTCAACTCTGGAACATCTCATATGCTCCATGACGCTCAAAACGCCGTTGAAGGCCCGGTTCTAAGCCGTAAAGCATGGCACAATGAACTATCGAGTAGTCATCAGCTTTGCTCGCCAGACGTTCTTAACGCCGTCGGCCACATCAAGAAGAGGTTCGGCACCCAGCGGTGCTTCCGGGACGTAATTCTTACGTGCAGCAATGAGGATAATCCTCGATTACGGACCCAGTCCGTGTAATTGCTACCATCATCTTTCAACTTTGCTTTCTCAAGGAACGCATTAAAATTCAACGGAACAACAAAGACGAGCCATCTATCTACAAGAAACATAGACAAGCAAAATACTATCGATACTAAGTTCATGATAAATTTAAGTTCAATTAATCATATTACTAAAGAACTCCCACTTAGATAGACATCTCTAGTTATCTAAGTGATTACGTGATCCAAATCAACTAAACCATGTCCGATCATCACGTGAGATGGAGTAGTTTCAATGGTGAACATCACTATGTTGATCATATCTACTATATGATTCACGCTCGAACTTTCGGTCTCCGTGTTCGAGGCCATATCTGATATGCTAGGCTCGTCAAGTTTGACCTGAGTATTCGCGTGTGCAACTGTTTTGCACCCGCTGTATTTGAACGTAGAGCCTATCACACCCGATCATCACGTGGTGTCTCAAAGACGAAGAACTTTTATAACGGTGCATACTCGTGGAGAACACTTCTTGATATTTAGTGAGAGATCATCTTATAATGCTACCGTCAATCAAAGCAAAATAAGATGCATAAAGGATAAACATCACATGCAATCAATATAAGTGATATGATATGGCCATCATCATCTTGTGCTTGTGATTCCATCTCCAAGCACCGTCGTGATCACCATCGCCACCGACGCCGACACCTTGATCTCCATCGTAGCATCGTTGTTGTCTCGCCAACTATTGCTTCTACGACTATCGCTACTGCTTAGTGATAAAGTAAAGCAATTACATGGCGCTTGCATTTCATACAATAAAGCGACAACCATATGGCTCTCGCCATTGCCGATAACTCGGTTACAAAACATGATCATCTCATACAATAAAATATAGCATCACGCCTTGACCATATCACATCACAACTTGCCCTGCAAAAACAAGTTAGACGTCCTCTACTTTGTTGTTGCAAGTTTTACGTGGCTGCTACGGGCTGAGCAAGAACCGTTTTACCTACGCATCAAAACCACAACGATAGTTTGTCAAGTTGGTGCTGTTTTAACCTTCGCAAGGACCGGGCGTAGCCACACTCGGTTTAACTAAAGTGAGAGAAACAGACACCCGCCGGTCACCTTTAAGCAACGAGTGCTCAAGCGGTGAAACCAGTCTCGCGAAGCGTCACGCGTAATGTCGGTCCGGCCGCTTCATCTCACAATACCGCTGAACCAAAGTATGACATGCTGGTAAGCAGATGACTTATATCGCCCACAACTCACTTGTGTTCTACTCGTGCATATGACATCAACGCATAAAACCAGGCTCGGATGCCACTGTTGGGGAACGTAGTAATTTCAAAAAAATTCCTACGTACACGCAAGATCATGGTGATGGCATAGCAACGAGAGGGGAGAGTGTATGTCCACGTACCCTCCTAGACCGTAAGCGGAAGCATTATAACAACGCGGTTGATGTAGTCGTACGTCTTCACGATCCGACCGATCCAAGTACCGAACGCACGGCACCTCCGAGTTCAGCACATGTTCAGCTCGATGACGATCCCCGGCCCGATCCAAAAAGCGTTGGGGATGAGTTCCACAAGACGACAAGGCAGTGATGATGATGATGCTCCACTGCACAGGCTTCGCCTAAACTCCGCGACGATATGACCGAGGTGGAATATGGTGGAGGGGGGCACCGCACACAGCTAAGGAACGATCACGTAGATCAACTTGTGTGTCATGGGGTGCCCCCCGCCTCAGATATAAAGGAGCAAGGGGGTGCGGCCGGCCCTAGGAGGTGCGCCGAGGAGTCCTACTCCCACCGGGAGTAGGACTCCCCCTTCCTAGTTGGATTAGGTCTTGGGGAAGGGGGAAGAGGGAGGGGGGCGCCGCCCCCCCTCTCCTTGTCCTATTCGGACTAGAGGGGGAGGGGGCGCGCGGCCTGCCCTGGCCGGCCCTCCTCTTCTCCCTTATGGCCCATCAAGGCCCATTGACCCCGGGAGGTTCCAGTAACCCGGTGTTCGGAAAAATCCCGCTTTCATCCGGAACCTTTCAAGTCCAAACATAGGCTTCCAATATATCGATCTTTATGTCTCGACCATTTCGAGACTCCTCGTCATGTCCGTGATCACATCCGGACTCAACAAACTTCGTACATCAAAACTTACAAACTCATAATAAACTGTCATCGTAACGTTAAGCGTGCGGACCCTACGGGTTCGAGAACTATGTAGACATGACCTAGAACTATTCTCGGTCAATAACCAATAGCGGAACCTGGATGCCCATATTGGTTCCTACATATTCTACGAAGATCTTTATCGGTCAAACCGCATAACAACATACGTTGTTCCCTTTGTCATCGGTATGTTACTTGCCCGAGATTTGATCGTCGGTATCCAATACCTAGTTCAATCTCGCTACCGGCAAGTCTCTTTACTCGTTCCGTAATACATCATCTCACAACTAACTTATTAGTTGCAATGCTTGCAAGGCTTATGTGATGTGTATTACCGAGAAGGCCTAGAGATACCTCTCTGACAATCGGAGTGACAAAACCTAATCTCGAAATACGCCAACCCAACATGTACCTTTGGAGACACCTGTAGTACTCCTTTATAATCACCCAGTTACGTTGTGACGTTTGGTAGCACCAAAGTGTTCCTCCGTAAACGGAGTTGCATAATCTCATAGTTACAGGAACATGTATAAGTCATGAAGAAAGCAATAGCAATATACTAAACGATCAAGTGCTAGGCTAACGGAATGGGTCATGTCAATCACACCATTCTCCTAATGATGTGATCCCATTAATCAAATGACAACACATGTCTATGGTTAGGAAACATAACCATCTTTGATTAAGGAGCTAGTCAAGTAGAGGCATACTAGTGACTATATGTTTGTCTATGTATTCACACATGTATTATGTTTCCGGTTAATACAATTCTAGCATTAATAATAAACATTTATCATGATATAAGGAAATAAATAATAACTTTATTATTGCCTCTAGGGCATATTTCCTTCAAATACCGTGCGTGAGGCCACAAAGTGATATGAGGTGTTACCGGCTAGATCGATGTGACTTGGAATCGGGGTCCTGACAGGCTTCTTCTTCTTCTCGGTCTTGGAGATGCGAGAAAGATCTTTTGACTGCACACTGGCTTCAGGAGGTTTAGTGGCCAGAGGCTTCGCACGCGAAGCTCTTGGTGCAGGAGGAGCAGTAGCCAGTGGCTTCGCACGCGAAGCGCTTGGTGCAGCAGCAGGTTTTGAAACCTTTGGTTTCTTTTGCTTTTGTGGCTCCGGAGGAGCAGGAGCTTCATCAGAATCAGCATCATCTCCAGACTGATCCACTGTGGCCCTCTGAGCGGCGATGTAGGAGAGGAAACCATCAAAGTTGTCGAAGGGGCCGATGACATTGGGATTGGCATCACGTGTGCCATCAGCCCTAGGAGCAGAAGGACCTGGATTGAAGTTGCATCCGAGACTCTTCTTGTTCTTAACTGCATAATCCTTGACAAACTTGTAGTTGCGCTTGAAAAAACTATCTTCACAACACCATAACAGAGATGATGGGTCGGCATTTCCAGGCTGTGGTCCTCGGACCATGCAAGGGTAGAAGCCTTGAGCAATGGCTTCGGACTTGGACTTGGGTTGAAGATTTTTGTATAAAATATCTCCCCAAGGTCGCTTGATGGCATTCTTCTCAACATACTCAACAGTGAGGAATCTGTACTTGTACCATTCCTCTACCCAATATCTTCGAATCCACTGGATTCGTGTCTTGCGTTCACCATAGGTTTCTTCTGGGTCAGTTTTGTACATCTCAAACAGATCTGGTGGCAAATCTTTCGATGTATTCCCACGGCGCTGTCTGCCGCCCTTTCTTGCTGACTTTTCAGTGGCCATGTAGTTCAAACTGAATGGCTTCAAAGCTTGCAAAGGCTTTCGTCTGCTGGTCAGACAAGAACTGGCTTCGGGAGAATTGATGTGATGCTGTAAGAATTATGCAAATGAATGCAAACTATGAGAACCAAGGGATTCTCCCACGGACATGTACCTGTGACAGCATTAGAGATGCGAGGGAAGGGGAAGAGGTCATATGCATTCTCAAAAGATTTTGAAGATAAATCAGTTTGAAGACATTGACCTCATAGCTCGAAGACATTCACTTATATGTTGAGAGTTGGTTCTAGATTTGTACGAATCCAAGAATAGGTACAAGTGAGGAATCTAACTACGTGTGAAGCATAAGTGAATATACTAGGCATGTTATGAGATGCAGTACATGATAGATCCAAATTTGTAGACACAGAAGCCACTTTTGGTGGAGAAGGATGAATCTATCGGATCAAAAAGGCAGTAAACAATGAGATTTAATTACCACACGAAGAACTGCTAGATGGAGCAGAGAGGAGGCCGAGCAGTTCGATCTTCCATGCCCTAACTTGGCGATGGAAGACACCTACGGCGACGGCGGAGGAGACGAGGTCCGCGGCCGGCGTGAGGACGACGTCGGTGAGGTCGCGGCAGCTAAGCGCTTCGTCGCCGGTGTCGTCGGGAGCTAGCGGTGGCGCTAGGGTTTGTCGAGGTGGAGAGGTGGAAGAAAGATTTTGACCGCGATGCGATGTGTATTTATAAGGAGAGGGACAACACAACGCAATTACGCAGGTGCCCCTGGCCGTTCGCATCTGAGGGACACGTGGCGAACATGCAACACATTGGAAGTTGTTCCATGTTCCCACGCACGCCTGGACTGTCGGGTGGTCGTTCCGGCTTCTCCGGGTGTCAAGCAATAAGGATAAAGCTTTTAAAACAGATTCAATTTTTGTCTCTATATCTTCTGCTGACAAGGATGCAGAGAAGACATTCGTTAGTTTCAATAGAATGCATATTATTTGGATAGATAGAATTTGAGGTATAAGCATAGAAGAGGTTAGGGTCCGATCACATTCACTTAGTCCAAAAGATTCAAACAAAAAGACATAGCTATAAGTGAATGTTGTAGAGGACAGAACACAAATATATGTATATATCTGAGTAAGACCAAATCAACAAAGTCAAGATCAATATGAAGACAAATCAATGTTGACGATAAATCAAATGCGAAGACTTTGCAATTGTAACGCCAAGAGAAACACTTCAAACAAAAGTTTGGTGGTGGCGTTACCCACCGTATAGAAAGTATTAGACCCAGACACGGCGCACAATTATCGTGGCGCTCCGAAATCAAATTCCGCATTAATGTATTCACGCTTAGAGTGTATGTCTTCATTAACTGAAGATATACATTACTTCGTGTGTTGCACATCTAAATCATCAACATGCATAAGTGTTAGGATGTGTGCCTAATCACAGGACATTTGAGGATTCCAAGATATTTAGCTCACACCGCAACTTGCAAAACCTTTTCTCATCCAAGGGCTTTGTGAAGATATCAGCCAATTGCTCTTCAGTGTTGACGTGAATGATATCAATATCTTCCTTCATGACGTGATCTCTGAGAAAGTGATGACGAATTTCAATGTGCTTTGTCTTCGAGTGCTGAACTGGGTTGTTGGCAATCTTGATGGCGCTTTCATTGTCGCAGTAGAGTGGTACTTGTTTCAGATGGATGCCATAGTCCTTGAGAGTTTGCTTCATCCATAGAAGTTGAGCGCAGCAAGATCCAGCAGCAATGTATTCAGATTCAGCAGTGGAGAGAGACACATAGTTCTGCTTCTTTGAAGACCAACAGACAAGTGAGCGTCCCAGAAAGTGACATGTGCCTGATGTAGACTTGTGATCCACCTTGTCACCAGCATAATCAGCATCCAAGAATCCAACTAGATCAAACTCTGAGCCCTTTGGATACCATAATCCTAGTGTTGGGGTGTAAGCCAAATATCGAAGAATTCACTTCACAGCTAAGTGAGGCGATTCCTTTGGTGCTACTTGGAATCGGGCACACATGCAAACACTAAGCATGATATCTGGCCTAGATGCACATAAATAAAGTAAAGAACCAATCATGGAGCGGTATAACTTTTGATCGAACTCTTTACCATTGGCGTCAGGACCCAGATGACTTTTGGTTGGCATTGGCGTCGTGTAACCTTTGCAGTCTTGCATTCCAAACTTCTTCAGGCAGTCTTTGAGGTATTTATCTTGAGATATAAAGATGGCGTTGCTTTGCTGATGAATTTGAAGACCTAGGAAGAACTTCAGCTCACCCATCATGGACATCTGATATTGCTCTTGCATCATGTGTCCAAACTCATCACTATATTTCTGGTTAGTGCAGCCGAAGATCCACCTATATTTGGCACACAAACAATTCACCATCATATGTCTTCGTGAAGAGTGTGGGATCCGGGGAACCAGGTTTGAAGCCTTTGCTCTTCAAGAAGTATTTGAGTGTGTCACACCAAGCGCGAGGGGCTTGTTTGAGGCCATACAGTGCCTTGTTGAGCTTGTATACCATATCAGGGTGTTTTGGATCTTCAAAGCCAAGAGGTTGTGCAACATACACTTCTTCTTCAATCTTGCCGTTGAGAAAGGCACTCTTCACATCCATTTGATACAGAAGGATGTTATGATGGTTGGCATAGGCTAGCAGTAGGCGAATGGCTTCAAGCCTAGCCACCGGAGCAAATGTTTCATCGAAGTCAATTCCTTCAACTTGAGTGTATCCTTGAGCAACGAGAAGAGCCTTGTTTCTGACAACTTGACCATGCTCATCTTGCTTGTTGTGATATATCCATTTGGTGCCTATGATATTGTGCTTACGAGGATCAGGACGCTTGACCAATTCCCATACATTGTTCAGCTTGAACTGTTGAAGCTCTTCTTGCATAGCTTGAATCCATTCAGGTTCCATGAAGGCTTTAGCAACTTTCTTGGGTTCAGATATTGAGACAAATGCAAAGTGCCCACAGAAATTTGCCAGTTGCGTTGCTCTTGAACGAGTGAGTGGACCAGGTGCATTGATACTATCAATTATCTTCTCAATTTGCACTTCATTAGCAACACGAGGATGAACTGGATGAAGATTTTGCTCTTGTTGATCATTGTCTTCATTTTGAGCATTATCTTCAGGCTGAGCATTGTCTTCAGGTTGATTAGGTGCAGAAATGATAAGTTCTTCTTCAGCCTGAGCTTCAGACGGTATGATTTCTCTAGTTCCCATGAGCTTGATGGATTCACTAGGTGGAACTTCATCTAGCACATTTGGCAGGTGCTCTCTTTGCAAGCCGTTAGTCTCATCGAACCGCAAATCTACAGTTTCAACCACTTTATAGTGAAAGAGGTTGAAGACTCTGTAGGAGTGCGAATCCTTTCCATAACCAAGCATAAAACCTTCATGTGCTTTTGGTGCAAATTTTGAAGTGTGATGTGGATCCTTGATCCAGCACCTAGCACCAAATACTCTGAAGTAACTGACATTTGGCTTCTTACCAGTTAGGAGTTCATAGGATGTCTTCTTCAGAAGCTTGTGAAGATAAACACGGTTGATGAAATGGCATGCAGTATCAATGGCTTCGGGCCAGAACTTTCTTGGAGTCTTTTATTCATAAAGCATCGTCCGAGCCATCTCAATGAGTGTTCTATTCTTGCGCTCCATGATGCCATTCTGCTGAGGTGTGTATGAAGCTGAGAACTCATGAGTGATGCCCAATGTGTCCAGGTAAAGGTCGAGGCCGGTGTTCTTGAACTCTGTGCTGTTGTCACTTCTGATATGCTTGATCTTGACGCCATAGTTCGTCATGGCACGGTTGGCGAAGCGTCTGAAGACATCCTGCACTTCAGTCTTGTAGAGGATTATATGCACCCATGTATATCTTGAATAATCATCAACAATGACGAAACCATAGAGGCAAGCTGTGGTAGTGAGAGTAGAGTAGTGAGTAGGGCCAAATAAGTCCATGTGCAGGAGCTCGAAGGGTTGAGATGTCGTCATGATTGTCTTCGAGGGATGCTTGGCCCTTGTCATCTTTCCAGCTTCGCAGGCACCACACAGATGATCTTTCTTGAACTTGACGCCCTTGATGCCTATGACGTGTTTCTTCTTTGCGAGAGTGTACAGGTTCCTCATGCCAGCATGCCCTAGCCTCCGATGCCAGAGCCAGCACTCTGAAGCTTTTGCTAGAAGACATACGGCTAGCTGTGGTCCTGCTGAGAAATCTACCATGTACAAATCATCTTTCCGATACCCTTCAAAGACTAGAGACTTGTCGGATTCCATTAGAACAAGGCAACGATACTTTCCAAATATCACAATCATGTTCAAGTCACAAAGCATTGAGATAAACATTAAGTTGAAACCAAGGGATTCAACAAGCATCACTTTATCCATGTGCTGATCCTTTGAGATTGCAACTCTACCTAGACCCAATACCTTGCTTTTACCAGTGTCACCAAATGTGATGTGGCTCTTGTCAGATGGACGTAAGGTTGAGTCCATGAGAAGACTTCGATCACCAGTCATGTGATTAGTGCATCCACTGTCCATAATCCATTCTGAAGCATGTGGTGTCGTACCCTTGGCACCGCGTGCCATGAAGCAGTAGGTGGGAGCGAAGTCGTCCTTGTTATTAGCATCAGCGTTGGTGACGGAGCCATTGTCTTCAGTGTTGAAGATGAACTTGGCAACGTAGGCTGTAGCTAGAGCCAAACTTGCAACGCCAGAGTCGGAATCCTCCTCAGACTCCACATCCGCCTCCTCAGAAGCAGACTCCTCCTCTGAATCCATCTCCTTGCCAACAAAAGCACGAGCCTTGCCAGATGAGCTCTTCTTAGGTGATGAAGACTTGGAGAAAGACTTGAAAGAAGTCTTTGAAGATTTCCTATTCTTCTTGTCATCAGAATCATATTCCTTGCTCTTCTTCTTCTTGTTCTCATTGTCCCATTGTGGACACTCAGAGATGTAGTGACCAGGTTTCTTGCACTTGTGGCATGTTCTCTTCTTGTGGTCATGAGTGGAAGCTTCATCATTTCTCGAGTTGGATCTTGAAGACTTTCTGAAGCCTTTCTTCTTGGTGAATTTCTGGAACTTCTTCACAAGCATAGCAAGCTCCTTTCCAATGTCTTCAGGATCCCCAGAACTGCAGTCAGATTCTTCTTCAGATGAGAAAACAGCCTTTGCCTTCAAAGCGCGAGTTTGGCCATAGTTGGGACCATAGATGTCTCTTTTCTCAGATAGCTGAAACTCATGTGTGTTGAGCCTCTCAAGTATGTCAGACGGATCGAGTGTCTTGAAGTCATGGCGTTCTTGAATCATCAGGGCTAGGTTGTCAAACGAGCTGTCAAGTGATCTCAGGAGTGTCTTGACGATTTCATGCTTGGTGATCTCAGTGGCGCCGAGAGCATGGAGCTCATTTGTGATATCAGTGAGGCGATCAAACGTGAGTTGGACATTCTCATTGTCATTTCTCTTGAAGCGGTTGCGAAGGACACTGATCCTTTGATCTCTCTGGGTTGAGACGCCATCGTTCACCTTGGAGAGCCAGTCCCAGACTAGCTTCGACGTTTCCAGAGTACTCACACTGCCATACTGTCCTTTGGCTAGACGACCACAGATGATGTTCTTGGCAGTAGAATCCAGTTGAACGAACTTCTTGACATCAGCAGGGGTTACACCTTCACCAGTCTTGGGAACGCCGTTCTTGACGACATACCATAGATCGACATCAATGGCTTCAAGATGCATGCGCATCTTATTCTTCCAGTAGGGGTAATCAGTGCCATCGAAGACAGGGCACGCAGCGGAGACTTTGATTATCCCTGCAGTCGACATAGCTAAAACTCCAGGTGGTTAAATCGAATCACACAGAACAAGAGAGTACCTTGCTCTGATACCAATTGAAAGTGCTAGTTATCGACTAGAGGGGGGGTGAATAGGCGATTTTTATGGAAGTCTTCAAAACATGGGAGTTTCGAAGACAAACGATAGAAATGAACCTATTGACATGCAGCGGAAGGTAGACTACACTAGACAAGCCATAGTCAAGCAAGTAATGAAGCTAAAGCACGAAGACTATTAGCAGCTAGGCAGTATGGATCAAGATGGAAGAGAGTATGAAGCCAAACACAATAGTCGTCACACAGTGAAGTCAAACAGATCAGGCAAGCATGCAAATGACTTCACAAAGACAAACTGTAAGTAAAGAGAGGGAGAAGATAGAACCAGTTGCTTGATGAGGACAGTGATTTGTTGGACCAGTTCCAGTTGCTGTGACAACTGTATGTCTGGTTAGGGAGACTGAGATTCAACTCAGAAGACCGTGTCTTCACCTTATTCCCCTTGAGCTAAGGACACCTAGTCCCCGCCCAATCACTCTGGTAAGTCTTCAAGGTAGACTTCCAAACCTTCATAGACTTTGTTCACCGGCAATCCACAATGACTCTTGGATGCTTAGAACGCGACGCCTAACCGGCTGGAGGATTCACAATCCTCAAGTGTAACAAGTCTTCAGGTCACGCAGACAGAAAAACTTCAGTGATGCCAAACACTCTTTGGGCTCTGGGTGTTTTGGGCTTTGTCCTCGCAAGGATCTCTCTCTCTCAAATGTTTCGGAGGTGGGTTGCTCTCAAACGACAAAAGCCGTGCACTAACTCTGAGCAGCCACCAATTTATGGTGTAGGGGGTGGGCTTTATAGCCAGGAGGCAACCCGACCTGATTTGTCCGAAATGACCTTGGGTCACTAAGGAACTGACACGTGTCCAACGGTTAGATTTCAAACACACGCGGCAGCTTGACTTGGGCTACAAGTAAAGCTGACTTATCCGACTCTTGATAAGATTTGCTCTCATTGTCTTCGCTCGAAGACATAGGATTTGGTTGAGCGTCACTTCAGTCACTCTGACTTTGTTCACTTGGACCCCACTTAACAGTACGGTGGTTCCTATGACTCAACAAAGAAGAAACGGAAACTACGAAACAGCTATGTCTTCGCACTCCATAGTTTTCACGTGAATGTCTTCTCGAGTCATAATCTTTGTTGTGAATATCTTCACATACCACTATTGTTTTCAATGTCTTCACACATTTTTAGGGGTCATCTCCGGTAGGTAAACCGAATCAATGAGGGACCACTACCTGTGTTATCCTACAATTCTCACAAACACATTAGTCCCTCAACCAGGTTTGTCGTCAATACTCCAAAACCAACTAGGGGTGCACTAGATGCACTTACAGGTGTGCATCCAACTTGCTTGCTCACGAAGACCTAGGGCATTTGAGGAAGCCCATTGTTGGAATATACAAGCCAAGTTCTATAATGAAAAATTCCCACTAGTATATGAAAGTGACAAAACAAGAGACTCTCTATCATGAAGATCATGGTGCTACTTTGAAGCACAAGTGTGGAAAAAGGATAGTAGCATTGTCCCTCTTTTTTTGGGCCTTCTTTTTTTATTTGGCCTTTCTCTCTCTCTTTTTTGTTTGGGACAATGCTCTATTAATAATGATCATCACACTTCTATTTATTTATAACTCAATGATTACAACTCGATACTAGAACAAAATATGACTCTATATGAATGCCTCCGGCGATGTACCGGGATGAGCAATGAATCAAGAGTGACATGCATGAAATAATATGCATGGTGGTTTGCGACAAATACAATGTCAACTACATGATCATGCAAGGCAATATGACAATGATGGAGCGTGTCATAATAAACAGAACGGTGGAAAGTTGCATGTCAATATATCTTGGAATGGCTATGGAAATGCCATAATAGGTAGGTATGGTGGCTGTTTTGAGGAAGATATAAGGTGGTTTATGTGTGATAGAGCGTATCGTATCACGGGGTTTGGATGCACCGGTGAAGTTTCCACCAACTCTCAAGGTGAGAAAGGGCAATGCACGGTACCAAAGAGGCTAGCAATGATGGAAGGTTGAGAGTGCGTATAATCCATGGACTCAACATTAGTCATAAAGAACTCACATACTTATTGCAAAAATCTACAAGTCATCAAAAACCTAGCACTACGCGCATGCTCCTAGGGGATAGATTGGTAGGAAAAGACCATCGCTTGTCCCCGACCGCCACTCATAAGGATGACAATCAAAGAACACCTCATGTTTTAAATTTGTTACACAACGTTTACCATACGTGCATGCTACGAGACTTGCAAACTTCAACACAAGTATTCTCAAATTCACAACTACTCAACTAGCACAACTTTAATATCTCTACCTCCATATATCAAAACAATCATCAAGCATCAAACTTCTCTTAGTATTCAACGCACTTATATGAAAGTTTTTCTTAATCTTGGATGCCTATCATATTAGGACTAATTTTATAACCAAAGCACATTACCATGCTGTTCTAAAGGACTCTCAAAATAATATAAGTGAAGCATGAGGGATCAAATATTTCTATAAAATAAAACCACCGCCGTGCTCTAAAAGATATAAGTGAAGCACTAGAGCAAAACTATATAGCTCAAAAGATATAAGTGAAGCACAAAGAGTATTCTAATAAATTCCGAATCATGTGTGTCTCTCTCAAAAGGTGTATTCAGCAAGGATGATTGTGGTAAACTAAAAAGCAAAGACTCAAATCATACAAGATGCTCCAAGCAAAACACATATCATGTGGTGAATAAAAATATAGCTCCAAGTAAAGTTACCGATGGACGAAAATGAAAGAGGGGATGCCTTCCGGGGCATCCTCAAGCTTTGGCTTTTTGGTGTCCTTGGATTTAACTTGGGGTTCCTTGGGCATCCCCAAGCTTAGGCTCTTGGCACTCCTTGTTCTATAATCCATCAAATCTTTACCCAAAACTTGAAAACTTCACAACACAAAACTCAACAGAAAATCTCATGAGCTCCGTTAGCGAAAGAAAACAAAACGCCACTTTAAGGTACTGTAATGAAATCATTCTTTATTTGTATTGGTGTTAAACCTACTGTATTCCAACTTCTCTATGGTTCATAAACTCCGATACTAGCCATAGATTCATCAAAATAAGCAAACAACACACAAAAAATAGAGTCTGTCAAAAACAGAACAGTCTGTAGTAATCTGTATCTAACGCAAACTTCTGTAACTCAGAAAAATCTACCAAAATAGGAAGACCTAGGTAATTTTTTTATTGATCGACTGCAATTGGAATCAGTATTTATCACGTTCTGGTGATTTTTAACAATTGTCTTCGTGAGCAGAAAGTTTCTGACTTTTTTCAGCAAGATCAAATAACTATTGTCCAAGAAGATCCTATAGGTTTTACTTGGCACAAACACTAATTAAAACATAAAAAAAATATAACCAGAGGCTAGATCAAATATTTATTCCTAAACAGGATCAAAAAGCAAAAAACTAAAATAAAATTGGGTTGCCTCCCAACAAGCGCTATCGTTTAACGCCCCTAGCTAGGCATAAAAGCAAGGATAGATCTAGGTATTGCCATCTTTGGTTTTAGGGAAGAAAAGGGAAAACTTATTATCTATAGCATTAATCTTTCTATTTTGATAGAGCACATGTCCATTAATGGTGGAAGAAAGATTAAGTACGTTACGAAAATTTGCATCTAAGCTAGCCTTCATCTCTTTAACAGTTTCATTTTGATAAGAGAGCAAAAGAGAGGTAGATTCGACCTTCCTATTCATGGGGTGCCCTAATATGGCTTTCATCTTTTCATAGGTATCTACGGCATCCCCTTCAAGAAAACCTTCTTCAAAAATAGAATCTAAGACATGTTTAAACAAAGAAGGAAGGCCAACATAAAAGATTCTTAAGTATATTTCAATTTGGTATCCGGGCACATAGCTAGCTCTGATCCTTAATAGTCTATCCCACGCATCTTTCAAAGATTCATCAAGTAAATAACGAAAAATTTCTAGGTCATATTCATCAAAATTATTCAGATTCTCATTGGTAACTCCAGTAGGTTTTTCCATAGCATCATTATTTATGAGCTTAGAGAGGACAGAAGGACTATCCAAGGTATTGAGACCCAGGATAGGACCCCTATCTATTTTTGTTTCGACCATGGCAAAAGGAAGGCAAACGGGAAGAGAGCAAATAAAGTGGCAAGGGTGAAGTGGGGGAGAGGAAAACGAGAGGCAAATGGCAAATAATGTAATGCGAGGGATAAGAGTTTGTGATGGGTACTTGGTATGTCTTGACTTGTGCGTAGACTCCCCGACAACGGCGCCAGAAATCCTTCTTGCTACCTCTTGAGCACTGCGTTGGTTTTCCCTTGAAGAGGAAAGGGTGATGCAGCAAAATAGCGTAAGTATTTCCCTCAGTTTTTGAGAACCAAGGTATCAATCCAGTAGGAGGCCACACGCAAGTCCCTTGTACCAACACAAACAAATAAGAACCTTGCAACCAACGCGATAAAGGGGTTGTCAATCCCTTCATGCCACTTGCAAAAGTGAGATCTGATAAAGATGATAAGATAATATTTTTGGTATTTTTATGATAAAGATAAAAGGTAAAGATTGCAAAATAAACGGTAATAGAAATAACGGGAGATTAATATGATGGAAAATAGACCCGGGGCCATAGGTTTCACTAGTGGCTTCTCTCAAGATAGCATAAGTATTACGGTGGGTGAACAAATTACTGTCGAGCAATTGATAGAATTGAGCATAGTTGTGAGAATATCTAGGTATGATCATGTATATAGGCATCACGTCCGTGACAAGTAGACCGACTCCTGCCTGCATCTACTACTATTACTCCACACATCGACCGCTATCCAGCATGCATCTAGAGTATTAAGTTCATAAGAACAGAGTAACGCTTTAAGCAAGATGACATGATGTAGAGGCATAAACTCATGCAATATGATATAAGACCCATCTTTTTATCCTCGATGGCAACAATAGAATACGTGTCGTTTCCCCTACTGTCACTGGGATCGAGCACCGCATGATTGAACCCAAAGCTAAGCACTTCTCCCATTGCAAGAAAGATCAATCTAGTAGGCCAAACCAAACTGATAATTCGAAGAGACTTGCAAAGATAACCAATCATACATAAAATAATTCAGAGGAGATTCAAATATTGTTCATAGATAATCTTGATCATAAACCCACAATTCATCAGATCTAGACAAACACACCGCAAAAAGAGTTACATCGAATAGAACTCCAAGAAGATCGAGGAGAACTTTGTATTGAGATCCAAAGAGAGAGAAGAAGCCATCTAGCTAATAACTATGGACCCGAAGGTCTGTGGTAAACTACTCACACATCATCGGAGAGGCCATGGTGTTGATGTAGAAGCCCTCCGTGATCGATTCCCCCTCCGGCAGAGCGCCGGAAAAGGCCCCAAGATGGGATCTCACGGGTACAGAAGGTTGCGGCGGTGGAAATAGGTTTTCGTGGTGCTCCTGGATGGTTTCGGGGTACGTAGGTATATATAGGAGGAAGAAGTAGGTCGGTGGAGCCACGAGGGGCTCACGAGGGTGGAGGGCGCGCCCAGGGGGTAGGCGTGCCCCCCTTCCTCGTGGCCTCCTCCTTGATTGCTTGACGTCCACTCCAAGTCCTCTGGATCACGTTTGTTCCAAAAATCATGCTCCCGAAGGTTTCATTCCGTTTGGACTCCGTTTGATATTCCTTTTCTGCGAAACACTGAAATAGGCAAAAAAACAGCAATTTGCACTGGGCCTTGGGTTAATAGGTTAGTCCCAAAAATAATATAAAAGTGTATAATAAAGCCCATTAGACATCCAAAACAGAATATATAATAGCATGGAGAAATCAAAAATTATAGATACGTTGGAGACGTATCAGCGGCGGCTACGCGGCAGGGGCGGCGGCGGGTTTAGGCGGAAGCGAGGAAAGGGATCGGCGTGCTATCTGATACCATGTTAGTTGGAAAGAAGGGATTGCAAGTCGATAGTTCATTGACCATGTGCATGACGCACATATATAGGTACAGGGTGGACCGGCCTCTACTTGCCTCCCAAGATGTACAAATATACGAGGGGGAGAGAGAGAGAGAGATACAACGGTATAAATACAGACCCAAGTCCTACACACATGCGGTAGACAACGTACGCTCAACACAAAGGGAACATCACATGATAACCAAAGGTTCACTCGAATACCATTTGTGTGCTCATAGGGATCGATATGGATGCCCACAGTTCCGTTGTTGGGCATTGAACAAACAATTTCATTCATGTATATGAGTTACCGAAGCTACAGGGTCACAAGGTTAAGACAATCATGATCTGTTGAGTGTTACTAGGACGGGAGTGATGAGAATATAGTTGTGCAATTGTTTCATTAATATTTGAAATAGCTCCGAGAGGATCCGAAAGCGTTTTGAGGTCACCAAAAGGGTTGCAGAGAGTATCAGGTAATGCCGGGTATTACCAATAAATATATATAGGTGGAAAATGTTTCTGGAGCTGTTAAATTATATATAAAAGGGTCTAAAAATATTTAGAACACTTTTATATTTAGTTTAATATCAATGGGCCTTAAAAGGCCAAGTGGTGGAGGGCAACTTGGGCCACCAAGGCCCAAGTGGAGGTAGCGCCCACTTTCCTAGGAGGGGAGGCCGAATTGGACTAGGGGCCCTCTTGGCCGGCGACCCAAGGAGGGACTTTCCCTCCTTGGTGGCAGACCCTCCTCTCCCCTCAAACCTTTATATACTAGGTTTCTTTCTCTATTGGAACACACAAGTTTGGAGCCTCCTCTAGCCCCTCTAGCTCTAGTTCTAGTTGATCTAATTAGAGCTAGACAAATCCTCTAATCCTCATAATTAGAAGCCCAACGTGGTTCTAATCTCCTCCCTCTAATTCGCCCGCGACGATTAGCTCTGGATGGCGAAGTGCTGCCGGATTGTGAAGGCTGCAGGCTTGCAACCAAGAAGAGAGGCCATGCTTTCGGCCTTCAGTTCGAGCGACTGTTCGTGGGCGGTTCGCGGGATCGTTCATTGACGGTTTGAGGACTCCAAGTACGATCTGCACCGACACATTCCTCTTCCACTTCAACCGGTGACAGTAACGATTGTGACCCCAAACTGTTATGCATCTTCGTATTGATCTTGGGTGTGCGTAGGCGCGATTTTTTTGTTTTCTGCTACATTTCCCAACAATTTTACAACAAACCCTTGAAGATCCATGTGTCTTGGCCAACCGTCACCTCACTCTACCGTTGCCATGGCCTCGTCGAAGAGAGATGGGAAATGCTACCGCACCCAACCAGAAAGAGCACAATCGCATGTGATGGAGCCAAGTCTTTGTGCAACGATGGTCGGGGATCATCCCCATGTCTGCCAAATCCATGTTTCGTTGTCTTACCGAAGAAGGCTTTCGCTCCACTTTATAGATAAAGCAACTTCCGAGCCATACAACCGGTCGAACAAGAACAAGAAAAATAAATGAAACGGCAAAAGATACAAGATGCTAACTGATAGCTAACATGCTCCAAATGCACCAAGAACACTTCAGCATTGGAGCCCTCGGCGAACACGAGGTCAAGCCATAGAAGAGACTAAGTTAGGAGTGTTGCCTGCCACCGAAGGAAGACCTCGCTTCATCATCTCCCAAGAGGCCACCCGATATTGCTCCTCCGTCCGTCTCTACCTCTGAAGAAGACCTCCCTACCCTCTCGCCCTGGATCAAAAGGCATCGCGCCGTTGGCAGGTAGAAAATTGCTCACCTCCGAGCAAGAATGAACATGGCCAACTCGATGCCGGGGAGAAAACCGCAAGCACGACCACCTCAACTCGCGAGGCAAAACTCCTACATCGTCACCGCTTCCGACAAAGATAAACACATGCACCGCAAGCTGCCGAACGAGACCAGCACCAAAGATACACCGTCAACCGACCACCCACACCGAAGCCCCGCTACCACTCTAAAGTCCCAAAGGTTTAGAGTTTTCACCCGGGATGCAGAGGAGGGGGACAAGGGTCAAACCTAGATGCCGCCTACGGCAAGGAGAACGACACCCAGAGCATCGTCGACTGCATCCAGCCGATCAAGGGGGTTTCCCCCAATCTAAGCCCCCAACCCCGAACACCCCACCACCCGCCAGATCAGGATCACGGGTCGGTGAAGCAGTCCGAGGAGTGAGAGAGGAGGCCACCATCTTTGGCTCAGACGCCAAGGGCCCACGGGCAGCCCCGGGGACGAGATAAACGCTAGCCGCCATCTTGCCTCCTACGCGACCGAGGGAAAGCACCCAGCAGCACCCGTGCTAGTCACCCACCGCCAGGGTGGAGGCACACCACCACAGAGGATATCACGTAAGATCCGAGCACTGCACGCGCAGCACACCACCGCCCCGATGCGCCCAACCCCTCTATCGCACGCCAGCCCGCACGCACGACGGGGCCTCGCCGAGAGCTACCCCGCACCAGATTTGGACGCAGGAGCCCCTGCCACCTGATCAGGAGCACCTATGTAGTCGTCGCTGCACCGCAATGTTGTTAGCCCGGCCACGCGCGCTCCAACCACGACGCCCCACGCGAGCGTCGTATCCCCCGCATGCGGCTACATCCCGCATTGTTTCGTCGTGGTTGGGAGGAAGAAGGGTCCCCACTGTCGGCCACCGCGAGGGGATTTACCCCGACGGCTTGGGCGGGGGTGGGGGGGCTGGGGGGGTGGGGGTTGGGGGGAGGAGGGGCGAAGGCGTGGCTGGCTGGCGCGCCACCCGGTTTCCCATGGGGATGACACGAAGGTCTGGCTAGGTCTCCTGTACCAGGATCTCCCTGTCATCGTCTTCATCCAATGCAGTTGGAAAAGACAAGCACCACTGCACGCCACCGCATGCACAGCCTCCCAGCGATTCCGGGCGGCTGCCTGGGCCAGTCTAGAAAATTAGTGTTAATCTATGATTAGAAGGATTATTTCCTTGGGTAGGTGGCAGCTCACACTATCATAGTTAAGTCTTGCCCGGGCTGAATTCACGGGCTGGCTCCGCCACTGCGCATGCACCTCCATCAACTTTGTAATAGTTGACGGCACCACCACCCCGAGAGATGTTGAGCACCTGACCAACACAACCTAACGGCCACATGCTAATCGGAGCATCGCGGGGAAGAAGCAAAGACACATTTGCGCCGATGTGGCACCAATCTTGTCACCAATGCAAATGATTGTCGTACAAGTCTGACTTTCTGGGGTGATGGTTTTTTGCACATAAAATTACACCTAATTTTGCGGAAGTGTTCTTCTGATTTTGAGTTCAAATGCACCCTTGTGAACGATAAAATCATAACAATAGTAAAAAAATAATCTAAAATGTGTTCTTTATACGTGCGAAATTCTATGAAGAACAAACATTGCTAACATCAGTGCTTCAAAATGAATTCAAAAATTCTTTTTGGAGCATCTTCCTTCACAAGGGTGCTTTTGATCTTTCTGACATGTTCTTCCAACTCTAGACAGATCCACCAGAAAGAAAGTGTGTAGCCATGTAGGGATTTGTCGACACAAGGTCATTATGATGTCAGGTGCAAAATAGCCTAGACAGATTATCTATATTACTCTGAAAATGCGCAATGCACCTTTGGCTTAAAAGTACTAGGAGTAAGTGTTGCGTACTCTGCATTTTTCACAACGTTGGAAATGAATCGAATCGTGAATGACTAAATGGTAATCCTAAGCAAAATTGAAGGCCAGCATCTCGTCCCTATGCCTTACTCAAGAGGAAACAGATCCAGCCAGCCGCCCACGGCCTGTTCAGCCGATCCTTGTATTGTCCCTGCCGAAGACGAGCGTGGTGGCCCAGTTGACCGCCACGTAGAACCTGTTCCTCCAGCTCACCACCCTCGTCAGGTAAGCGGAGCGCCACATGACCCAGCTGAGGAAGCCGGCCATGGACACCCCCCTGGCGTCCTTGTTCTCCCGGAGGTCCACCAGCGCCTTGTACCGCCCCACGGAGGCCATGCTCCCGATGTGCTTGTACACGAAGGGCTCCCCCAGGTCCACCCTCTTGCCGCAGTGCGCCCTGCCGCCGCCGTTCTGCGCCGCCAGCTTCTTGAACAGCTGTGCCAGGTACTTGCCCTCCCTCTCGGCCACCTGCGCCAGCGCCGGGAGCACCGGCCTCTTCGTGCTCTCCAGGAACCCCGCGCAGTCGCCCAGCGCGTACACGTCCTCCACGCTCGGCACCCGGAGATACTCGTCGATGCCGATCCTGCGCCCCATTTCCCATGTCACATGTTCAGTTAGATTGCCACCAATGCCATGTGTTTCACTGTGTTTCGTGGAGAAAATGAAGGACTGGCGGCATGGACATGGACGTACCTTCCGCCGGGGGACTTGGGGAGGTCGAGGGACTTGACGAACTCCGACGGGCCGACGCCGGTGGACCAGACGAGGAGGCCGTAGGGGACGTGGGTGCCGTCGCTCAGCACGATCTCCGTCGGCAGCACCTCCTTCACCACGCCTTTCACCAGCTTCACTCCGTACTGCACACGCCATTGCCACCGGCCACCAGTAACTCCCAAATCAAATCACGAGGACAGATAGCAGAATACCATTGAGTATACAAGAACTGTTTCTGGTTAGTTACCTTTGAGAGGTGGTTCGTCGCGTACTGCCGCAGCCCGACGTCGAACGACGACAAGATCTCGTTGGCCTAGCAGTAACATAGGGGATGATCAATTCAGGTACACCATACACCATGGCCTGATGCTTAATAAGATCGAGAATTCGAGATGCATGTGTGTGCAAGTAGTGTACGTACCTCGATGAGGGTGACCTTGACGTAGTCCTTGACATGCGCGTACCTGTCCCGCACGTCGCGCATGATGAAGTCGCTGAGCTCGCCGCTGAACTCCACTCCGGTGGGGCCTCCGCCGACGACCACGCAGTGCAGGAGCCGCTTTTTCTCTGCCTCCGACAAGCCTGTTGATTCAGATCAACACAACAAGAATCAACAGCGTGTACCACATGCAACGGATGACCAAGATCGCCAACTACACTCTACTCAACAACAGATTTGCATGCAATGCATTTGATCTGGTTAGCTACCTGGGTTCTCGGAGAGCATGAGGTTGGTGAGGAGCTTGCGCCTGATCTGCTGCGCCTCGTTCACCTCGCGGAGGAAGATTGCGTTCTTTTGGACGCCCTTGATGTTGAAGGTGAGCGGCTCGGCGCCGCTGGCGATCACAAGCTTGTCGTAGGCCACCCTGAAGCGGTAGGGGTTGGTGGGCAGCTGCTCGTCGCCTGCCGCCACCGTGCAGTACACCTCGTGCTTCCGCGTGTCGATGCCGGTGCAGTTGGCAAGGAAGAAGTATGATCCGGGGCGGGTGGCGAGCGCCGGCTGGATGCGGCTGACGGGCTCCACCACGGACCGGAACTCCAGCGTGCCGACGCACGTCGACGCCAGCAGCGGCGTGAACACCATGTGGTTTCTCGGGGACACGCACACCACGTCGTAGACGGAGGTGTCAACGTCCTTGAGGAACCGGCACGCCGCCCACCCGGAGCCGAGCACCACGACGCGGGGCTTGTTCTTGAGGCCCGTTGGGCCCAGATCCGGCAACGCCGCCATCGCCTCAGCGGGGTCCTCGGTGTCGGAGCACTCCGCCGCCAGGGGCTCTGCTGCCGCGGGGAGCAACCTCGAAGGCGTCGCGCTGATGCCTCTGTTCTGGCCGTAGAGATGGGCCCCCGCGCCGGCGCCGCACTTGTCGGCGAGGCCGACGCACGCGAGGCTGTGGAACGACGACGCGGCGTGGCGGCTCCGTGGCCCCAGCGCCGCCGCACTGCGCAGCGCGGACGCCGCCGGGGTGGGCGCGCCGCCCTCGGACGCGATCCTCGAGAGCGACTGCGACAGCTGCGAGCTCCTGGCGATCCTGGACCAAGCCATCGAAGCGTGCGTGCGTACTGCGCTGCTTCTACCGCCTGTATCTCGTGCGAGTCGCTGCAGATGTCACTGCGATGATTCGGGAAGAAAACTCGAATCAGCAAAGCAAATCATCCAACACGCACATGGGTTAGCATACACAGCAATGCATAGAAACCGACGACAAAACTGCAAGAGAATATATAGATCGACGTCGAGGAACTGGGAAACCCCAAGGCGAAGAGACCAGCAGCTACTAGAACAGGGCGAGTCCATGGCGGCGTACGTACGTGGTACGTGGAACCGACTTGCGTCCGCCGCCGCCGTCTCGTTTGATGACTCCGAGCCCCGTGCGTCACGGCTTCCGTGCAAAGGCACCGCCGACGCACTAGAAGAAGAGGAGGAAGAAACAGCGAGGCAAGAGTCGAATCGAAGGATTACCGGGCGAGCGTGCGCGATCGAATCAGCAGGGCGGAGACGTCGTCGCAGGGCCCGCCATGGACGAAGAGGAAGAAGCCAAGGCGCGAGTCTCGGTCACCGGATCGGCGCGTGTGGGAAAGGGAGTTTTCTCTCTGGAGCGAAAAGGAAAGCGGAAAGATCTGGAGGAGAGAAAGAGTCGCGCGTGTCTTGGAGAGGAGAGTATATTTACTTTCCCCCGACTTGCCGGGAGGAGCCTGGCTTGCGCAGCAAGAAGAAACGAACCAACGGAACCCCGGGCCCAGTTAATTCTGCCGTGGGGATCCGCGGTTGAGCAATCCATTCTTCTTTCCTTTTCTTCCTCGGCACTGCATGCATGCCCGCCCTGCCTGCCTGGCTGCGACCCGGTCAGCGCCAGCAGTCACGTACCGGCCGCCCCATCCGCGCTGAGATACTCGCGGGCGGCGGCGCACGTCCGTACCGGTTCGGCTCCCGTGCACGCACTGTCTCGACCCGAACCCACCTGGCCAGCTGTACGTTGTAGAAAATGGGACGGAACTACGATTGATCGATGGTTGCATGACCGTAAACCCATCTCGCGTAGCTTCAGGGCCTGGCTAATACTTTCTCCTTCCAAAATGATATTGTCAAAAATGATCTTATATTTTAAGACGGAGAGAGTGAAAGATTGACGCAATTTTCGTAGAGCGTCCTTTGATTTATGTGAAGTTTGTCAGCAAGACAAATAATGATATGACAAAATATACTGAGTAAAGACAATAAAATGGTATATGGTGGTGACAAAGATTTTTTTAAGAAAAGGAGGATGACCCTCGGCCTCTGCATCTGGGAGATGCATGCGGTCACTTTATTGATTATTCTCGAGGACCTTATAAAGTATTACAACAATATGCATGAATTCGCTATCTTGGCAACATATGCCACTAGTCCTATCCATATGATAAAGGGATGCTGGTTGGGCCAAATACCCAGACCACTCACCTAAACCTATCATCAAAAGCCGGAAGCCCCAGCCGAGCCACATACCGGGTCTGGGGCACAAACCGGTCTGATTCACTCACATGTGCCGTCGCCGCCATCTTCCATAGGTCTGTCTTCAGAGCCGATATTGAGGCTTCTACCTTGTCAGGCCACTCTGCCATCGACGCCACCATGACGCCAGACAACAACCTCCTCCTGCGCGAGTCCATCTGCACGCATCGGGCGACGAGTCTCCGCTGCGCCACGCCGCCGAGATCCGCCGTCTTCGATGCGGAGGAGGAAACACCGCTCCACCTCTGGGCGCATCGCCGGCCACCTGTCGCGATGTCGTGCAGTCCAGCTCCGGGAAAGCACGCTGGGAATCACGATCTTCAAGACGACGCCCTCAGAAGGGGAAGCGACGTATCTTGTCATCGTCTGGTCCTGCACCGCAGGTCCTGGGCTTGCACCCGAAGAAAGTGACCCGAGAGTGGAGGAGGTCGGAGAGCTCCACAACGGCCCCCAGGAGGAGAGCGACATCCGCAGACACCGCGTCGTCGGCTTTTGCCTGGAGCAACCCTACCTCCGCACCCTCACGCTGCCGGACGAGGATGGGGGAACCCCAGCGCCGCCAGCATGCAAACCCACTGGCCCAAGCACCTCCTGCGCGGCGGCGACGCCATCACCACGCACGACCACCGACCTCACCGCCGGCCAAAGCTAACGGGCCAGATCGGTCGAGCCCGCCACGGCCAGATCTGAAACCTCGGGACGCCGTTGCGTCGAGGCAGCCACGCGCAGCCGGCAGCCCATCACCTGCGAGAGGACGAGGACGCCGTGTCGGGCAGCCGCCACACCGGCCGGAGACGCCGAGGACGAGTCTCCCACCACCACGGGCTCATGCCGGCAACCGAGGCCGCCGAGCGCGCGGAGATCCCCGCCGCCACCGTCCTTCGGCGCGGGCTCCGCCCGGCGGACTCATCCGGCAGCGGCGGGAGGGTGGAGGTGCTGTAGAGGAGGGCGGCGGCGGCGTATCTAGGGTTCCCCTGAGCCGCCCTGGTGACGACGCGGGGGTCTGTTAGGTGCCGTGGTGGTGACAAAGATGATCTCTGTTGCACCAAGAGCAAACAAAAAGATGATCATGATCGATTGATCGTGATGGCCTTTTGGCAAATTTGATCTGAACGGAACGACTGCACCTTCAGGAAAAAACGGCCGAGCCACATGGATGTAATCAGCGCACACAGAAGGGACATCGAGCAATGGAGAGCTGCCAGAGCAAAATGCATTGAGACCCCTTTCGAGGAGATTATGTGAGGGATCCATGTAGTAGCATAGAGAGAAAGAGCTTCTCTTTCTCTAGTGTAGGTCTCTGTATTTTCTCTTAGGCCACTTGGTCATCCCTTTTCGTAATCTCCGCTGCTAATCAGTGAAAAGCCACTGGATGTTGGATCTTAAAAAAAACTCTTGCGTATCTTTCACTCCTTGCTTGCTTCTGAAACAAAGCTTTCAGCTCCTAGATTATCTCATAAGCACCTTAATTTTTAGAGTGCTTTTGCCGATCGGATTCCATGGAAGCAGGTATGGCGTACTGATGAAACCGTTGCTCTTGAACTGAAAGACATGACACTAGTACGTAATCCGGCTTTGGAGGCGGTTCTCGTACATGGGCAGACGACAATTCCCTGTTCCGCCTCAAAGCCTATGTTGTTGTTGTGTGGAGGTGGATCTTGTAGCGCATAAGTCATTGCATGGAAAGAGGGGGTGTCATCCTCAGGTTTGTTTGGTATGTAAGAATTATGTGCAGGTTCTGGCTGAGATAGCTGGATATATGGCAAATAGTTTTGGTTCCTATTTGTAACTGTTTCTTGGTAGGGATGTGTAGGAAGCACAATAGAATTGACTCCTACAGGGTGCAGAGCTTGGTGTGGTGCACAATACATGGAATTCCCTGAGATGAAGCCAAATTAAAAATTCAACTTATTACAGTAGGAACATGAATGAAAAAAACAAAGGTTTATTTCATGAAGAAGAAGAAGAAACTGAAAGTACCTCTGACAGATGACATAGCTGAGATAAATTTCCACTGACTAGAGTTGAATTTTTCTTCTCTCCAATTTAGAATTTATGTTGCATTCAATTCCTTCCAGCTGGGTTCATTTCTTAGTGAATCCAGAATCACTCGGGATATGTACAAATTAAGAACAATAATTAAAACTTATTGATCGCTATGTTTTTAAAAAGAAAGAACTAGTGTTACTGAGAAAAATGGAAAGAATTTTAAAAATTATTGAGTAGATCTGAAAAAAGGACAAATATATTAGGAAAAAATAGTTAGATTGTATAAGAACAAAGATTACCTTCCGAAGGAGAAGTGACTGTACAATTGTTGATTTCGTTAACTTTTTCCCTGTTGAAAACTTCTAGAACAACTAAATCTTTAGTACTTGGTGATCCAGCAGGCGAAAGAAGGTCAAAGTTCATTGGGTCATCAATAGACATACATTCAGAGAAGTTTTGGATGAATGAATCAATTACCGCTTTCTGTATTCTGAATCAAAACTTGGAGGATAGATATGAGGCCCAGGAAAATCTAATAAATAAAGTGAAGAGAGGAATGAGTGCAAGTCTGGATGTTTTTCCTTTGGAAAATTGGGTATGATGGAATTACTTACAGCATTACCCAACTGCATCGTTGAAAGAGCTGGAACATTTAAAGTTGCATATTGATGGATATCTTAGGAAGGAATATTCAAGGTGAATGAGCTGAGTACATCATCAATGTAAGATTCCAGTGTTGGAAGAGAGTTGTTACAATTGTTTGCCAAAATTTCTGAGAGATGAACTCAACCTTTAACTTTTCCTGGTTCGAAGAAAAAAAGCATAAAAAGTAGGAAGAAAAAATGGATCAAAATAAATAACATAGTAGGTGCTTGCTACTTATGTGCTGCATTGGGATTTCCTTGAAGAGGAGAGGATGATGCAGTATAGTAGAGATAAGTATTTCCTCAGTTAAGAACCAATGTTATCAATCCAGTAGGAGAATCACGCAAAGCCTTGTGAACAACACCTGCACACACAAAAGCAAATACTTGCACCCAACACAAACAAGGGGGTTGTCAATCCCCTCGGTAGTTACTTGCAAGGATTAAACCTCGTAGTGGTAGGTAATAAAGTAAACTACAAAAGAAAATAAAAGAAATAAAATTGCAGCAAGGTATTTTTGTGTTTTTATATATGATAAAAATAGGCCCGGGGCCATAGTTTTCAATATAGGCTTCTTTCTTGAACACATAGCATACGATGGGTGAACAAGTTATTGTTGGGCAATTAATAGAAAAGCGCATAGTTATGACGATATTCAAGGCAATGATCATGTATATAAGCATCACGTCCGAGACAAGTAGACCGACTCTGTTGGAGATATGCCCTAGAGGCAATCATGTATGATAATATTTCCCATGTGTTTATGAATAAAGATAGTCCTTGGACGTTATCAGTGATGTGTATCAATAAGTATGTGACTTGTTTGTGGGACTATACATTGTATGGTGACTGTCCTAAAAGGTCCCTAGTCGAAAGGGTTGTGTGGACGCGCAGCCGACTAGACTAGCATATGACACGGTGGATGGCTTGGTCTCACTAGCCATGGAGCATTGGATGCTAGCCGTATAATATGGACTCGGAAGGATCTGGTCGGATTCAAAATAGTTGGATTCGAGTCGAGATAAGGTCTGAGTCAGACAAACCCGACAATGAGACGCAACGATATGTCATCTGTGAGTCTCTAGTACAACATACGTTCTATGTCCTAAGACCTGAGCTGGCGCATGTACTCGAGATGGTGACAGACCTGCTTTGGGCCGACCAAACGCTACTCCATGACTGGGTAGTTACAAAGGTAGGTTTCGGGCTTGTCCAGACCCATGCTGCGAGACATGGTCGAGCAAGATGGGATTTCCCGCTCCGATCGGGAGAGATATTCTACGGGCCCCTTGTGTGATCCGATCAAGATAAGAATGGCCATGCGACAAGGATTATGAGATAATCCGGTTTGTGGTCGGCATCACTAGAACGAGAAAGAGGTCGGGCTAGCACAAGGATGACAGACTCGCCTTGAGCCCGACAACATATATCATGTGGCAAAAGGAATAGAGGTGTGATGTACAGGTTCGCCTAACTAGCTTCATCGGACACTTGGAGTCGGCACGCTTTGCTAGAGGTCGTTACTGAGTAGCCGAGCTGGATGTGATCTGACTCGCGACCCAGTGAACGAGAACCTAAGCGGTCGTGCGCTTAATGTTGGGTAACGTAGTAATTTCAAAAATTTTCCTACGATCACGCAAGACCATGGTGATGGCATAGCAACGAGAGGATAGAGTGTCCGTCCACGTACCCTCGTAGACCGAAAGCGGAAGCGTTATAACAACGCGGTTGATGTAGTCGTACGTCTCCACGATCCGACCGATCCAAGCACCGAACGTCGGCACCTCCGAGTTACGCACACGTTCAGCTCGATGGCGATCCCGGACTCCGATCCAGCAAAGTGTCGGGATGAGTTCCGTCACAAGACGGCGTGGCAGGACGATGTTGATGCTCCACCGACGCAGGGCTTCGCCTAAGCTCATGACGATATGACTTCTCCGGCGCAGGCTTCTCCTAAGCTCGCGACGATATGACGAAGTGGAATATGGTGGAAGGGGCACCGCACACGGCTAAGGCAAGATCCGTAGATCAACTTGTGTGTCCTGGGTGCCCCTGCCCTCAGATATAAAGGACGGAGGAGGAGGAGGCCGCCAAGGCAATAGGTGCGGCCAGGGTGTGGAGTCCTACTAGGACTCCAAGTCCTAGTAGGAGTCCACCAAAAGGGGAGGAAGGGAGAAGGAATAGGAGGAGAAGGAGAGGTGTCCGGCCCCCTTTTCCCTAGTCCAATTCGGACTAGAGGGGAGGGGGGGCGCAGCAGCCTTTTTTTTTCCTCTTCCCACTAAAGCCCATCAAGGCCCATTACTTCTCCCGTAATCCCGTAACTCCCCGGTACTCCGAAAAATACACGAATCATTCGGAACCTTTCCGAACTCCGAATATAGTCGTCCAATATATCGATCTTTACGTCTCGACCATTTCGAGACTCCTCGTCATGTCCCCGATCTCATCCGGGACTCCGAACTCCTTCGGTACATCAAAACTCATAAACTCATAATATAAGCATCATCGAAACCTTAGCGTGCGGACCCTACGGGTTCGAGAACTATGTAGACATGACCTAGAACTATTCTCGGTCAATAACCAATAGCGGAACCTGGATGCCCATATTGGTTCCTACATATTCTACGAAGATCTTTATCGGTCAAACCGCATAACGACATCGTTGTTCCCTTTGTCATCGGTATGTTACTTACCCGAGATTCGATCGTCGGTATCCAATACCTAGTTCAATCTCGTTACGGTAAGTCTCTTTACTCGTTCCGTAATACATCATCTCACAACTAACTCATTAGTTGTAATGCTTGCAAGGCTTAAGTGATGTGCATTACCGAGAAGGCACGGAGATACCTCTCCGACAATCGGAGTGACAAAACCTAATCTCAAATACGCCAACCCAACAAGTACCTTTGGAGACACCTGTAGTACTCCTTTATAATCACCCGATTCGTTGTGGACGTTTGGTAGTACCAAAGTGTTCCTCCGTAAGCGGAGTTGCATAATCTCATAGTTATAGGAACATGTATGGGTCATGAAGAAAGCATTAACATACTAAGCGATCAACTGTTAAGCTAACGGAATGGGTCATGTCAATCAGATCATTCAACTAATGATGTGACCTTGTTAATCAAATAACAACTCCTTGTTCATGGTTAGGAAACATAACCATCTTTGATTAACAAGCTAGTCAAGTAGAGGCATACTAGTGACATACTGTTTGTCTATATATTCACACATGTATTATGTTTCCGGTTAATACAATTCTAGCATGAATAATAAACATTTATCATGATATAAGGAAATAAATAATAACTTTTATTATTGCCTCTAGGGCATATTTCCTTCAGTCTCCCACTTGCACTAGAGTCAATAATCTAGTTCACATCATCATGTGATTCAACACCAATATTCACATCTGTATGTGATTAATACCCATAGTTCACATCGTCATGTGACCAACACCCAAAGGGTTTACTAGAGTCAATAATCTAGTTCACATCGCTATGTGATTAACACCCAAAGAGTACTAAGGTATGATCATGTTTTGCTCGTGAGAGAAGCTTAGTCAACGGTCTGCCACATTCAGATCCGTATGTATTTTGCAAATCTCTATGTTAACAATGCTCCTGCACGGAGCTACTATAGCTAATTGCTCCCACTTTCAATATGTATCTAGGCGAGACTTAGAGTCATCTAGATCAGTGCCAAAACTTGTATCGACGTAACCCTTTACGACGAACTTTTTGTCACGTCCATAATCGAGAAACATATCCTTATTCTACTAAGGATAATTTCGACCGCTGTCCATTGATCTACTCCTAGATCACTATTGCACTCCTTGCCAAGTTTAGTGGTAGGGTATGCAATAGATCAGTACACAACATGACATACTTTATAGAACCTATGGTGATGCATAGGGAATGACTTTCATTCTCTTTCTATCTTCTTCCGTGGTCGGGTTTTGAGTCTTACTCAATCTCACACCTTGTAACACAGGCAAGAACTCTTTCTTTGACTGTTCTATTTTGAACTACTTCAAAATCTTGTCAAGGTATGTATTCATTGAAAAACTTATCAAGCGTCTTGATCTATCTCTATAGATCTTGATGCTCAATATGTAAGCAGCTTCACCGAGGTCCTTTCTTTGAAAAAACTCTTTTCAAACACTCCTTTATGCTTTGCAGAATAATTCTATATTATTTCCGATCAACAATATGTCATTCACATATACTTATCGAAATCTGTAGTGCTCCCACTCACTTTCTTGTAAATACAGCTTCACCGCAAGTCTGTATAAAACTATATGCTTTGATCACACTATCAAAGCGTTTATTCCAACTCGAGATGCTTGCTCCGGTCCATAGATGGATCGCTGGAGTTTGCACATTTTGTCACTCCTTTAGGATTGACAAAACTTCGGTTGCATCATATACAACTCTTCTTTAATAAATCTATTAAAGAATGTAGTTTTGACATCCATTTGCAGATTTCATAAAATGTGGCAATTGCTAACATGATTCGGACAGACTTAAGCATCGCTATAGTTGAGAAAATCTCATTGTAGTCAACACCTTGAACTTGTCAAAACCTTTTTGCGACAAGTCGAGCTTTGTAGATAGTAATGCTACTATCAACATCTGTCTTCCTCTTGAAGATCCATTTATATAATATGGCTTTGCCGATCATCGGGCAACTCCATCAAAGTCCACACTTTGTTCTCATATATGGATCCCATCTCAGATTTCATGGTCTTAAACCATTTCATGAATCTGGGCTCATCACCGCTTCCTCATAGTTCGTAGGTTCATCATGGTCTAGTAACATGACTTCCGAACATGATTACCGTACCACTCAGTGCGGATCTTACTCGGAAGACCTACGAGGTTTGGTAGCAACTTGATCTGAAGTTTCATGATCATCATCATTAACTTCCTCACTAATTGGTGTAGGAATCACTAGAACTGATTTCGTGATGAACTACTTTCCAATAAGGTACAATTACCTCATCAAGTTCTACTTTCCTCCCACTCACTTCTTTCGAGAGAAAACTTCTTCTCTAGAACGGATCCATCTTAGCAACAAAAAACTTGCCTTCGGATCTGTGATAGAAGGTGTACCCAATAGTTACCTTTGGGTATTCTATGAAGACGCACTTCTCCGATTTGGGTTCGAGCTTATCGGTGAAAACTTTTCACATAAGCATCACAACTCCAAACTTTTAAGAAACGACGACTTAGGTTTATTGCTAAACCATAGTTCATACGGTGTCATCTCAACGGATTTAGATGGTGCCCTATTAAACGTGAATGCAGCTGTCTCTAATGCATAACCCCAAAAACGATAGTGGTAAATCGTTAAGATACATCATAGATCGCACCATATCCAATAAAGTGCGGTTACAACGTTCGGACACACCATTAAGCTATGGTGTTCCAGGTGGCGTGAGTAGTGAAACTATTTCACATTGTTTTAGCGAAGGCCAAACTCAGTAACTCAAATTTTTCCTCTGCGATCATATCGTAGAAACTTTTATTTTCTTGTTACGATGATTCTTCACTTCACTCTGAAATCCTTTGAACTTTTCAAATGTTTCGGACTTGTGTTTCATCAAGTAGATATACTCATATCTGCTCAAATCATCTGTGAAGGTCGGAAAATAACGATACTTGCCGTGAGCTTTAACACTCATTGGACCGCATACATCGGTATGTATTATTTCCAATAAGTCATTTGCTCGCTCCATTGTTCCGGAGAACGAGTCTTTAGTCATCTTGCCCATAAGGCATGGTTCATAAGCATCATGTGATTCATAATCAAGTGATTCCGAAAGTCCATCAAGCATGGAGTTTCTTCATGCGTTTACACCAATATGACCTAAGCGGCGATTGCCACAAATAAGTTGCACTATCATTATTAACTTTGCATCTTTTGGCATCAATATTATGAATATGTGTATCACTACGATCGAGATCCAACAAACTATTTTCATTGGGTGCATAACCATGAAGGTTTTCTTCATTTAAGCAGAACAACAATTATTCTTTGACTTTAAATGAATAACCGTTTTGCAATAAACATGATCAAATCATATTCATGCTCAACGCAAACACCAAATAACATTTATTTAGGTTTAACACTAATCCCGAAAGTATAGGGAGTGTGCGATGATGATCATATCAATCTTGGAACTACTTCCAACACTCATCGTCACTTCCCTTCAACTAGTCTCTGTTTATTCGTAACTCCGGTTTGAGTTACTAATCTTAGTAACCGAACAAGTATCAAATACTCAGGGGCTACTATAAACACTAGTAATGCACACATCAATAATCAGTATATCAAATATACTCTTGTTCACTTTGCCATCCTTCTTATCCACCAAATATTCAGGGCATTTCGCTTCCAAAGTGACCATTTCCTTTGCAGTGTAAACACTCGGTTTCAGGCTATGGTCCAGCTTTGGGCTTCTTCGCAAGAGTGACAACTTACTTGTCTTTCTACTTGAAGTTCCTTTCTTTCCCTTTGCCCTTTTCTTGAAACTAGTGGTCTTGTCAATCATCAACACTTGATGCTCTATCTTGATTTCTACCTTCGTCGATTTTCAACATCACGAAGAGCTCGGGAATCTTTGTCGTCATCCCTTGCATACTATAGTTCATCACGAAGTTCTACTAACTTAGTGATGGTGACTAGAGAATTCTGTCAATCACTATCTTATCTGGAAGATTAACTCCCACTTGATTCAAGTGATTGAAGTACTCAGACAATCTGAGCACATGCTCACTAGTTGAGCGATTCTCCTCCATCTTTTAGCTATAGAACTTGTTGGAGACTTCATATCTCTCAACTCGGGTATTTGCTTAAAATATTAACTTCAATTCCTGGAACATCTCATATGGTCCATGACGTTCAAAACGTCTTTGAAGTCCCGATTCTAAGCCGTTAAGCATGGTGCACTAAACTATCAAGTAGTCTTCATATTGAGCTAGCCAAGCGTTCATAACGCGTGCGTATGCGCTCATATTGAGCTAGCCAAACGTTCATAACGTCGCATCTGCTCCTGCAATAGGTCTGTCACCTAGCGGTGCATTAAGGACATAATTCTTCTGCGCAGCAATGAGGATAAACCTCGGATCACGGATCCAATCCGCATCATTGCTACTAACATCTTTCAATACAATTTTCTCTAGGAACACATATAAAAACACAGGAAGCAACAACGCGAGCTATTGATCTACAACATAATCTGCAAAATACTACCGGGACTAAGTTCATGATAAATTAAAGTTCAATTAATCATATTACTTAAGAACTCCCACTTAGATAGACATCTCTCTAGTCATCTAAGTGATTACGTGATCCAAATCAACTAAACCATGTCCGATCATCACGTGAGATGGAGTAGTTTCAATGGTGAACATCACTATGTTGATCATATCTACTATATGATTCACGTTCGACCTTCGGTCTCCGTGTTCCGAGGCCATATCTGTTATATGCTAGGCTCGTCAAGTTTAACTGAGTATTCGCGTGCGCAACTGTTTTGCACCCGTTGTATTTGAGCGTAGAGCTTATCACACCCGATCATCACGTGGTGTCTCAAAGACGAAGAACTTTCGCAACGGTGCATACTCGGGAGAACACTTCTTGATAATTTTAGTGAGAGATCATCTTATAATGCTACCGTCAAACAAAGCAAGATAAGATGCATAAAGGATAAACATCACATGCAATCAATATAAGTGATATGATATGGTCATCATCATCTTGTGCTTGTGATCTCCATCGCCAAGCACCGTCATGATCACCATCGTCACCGGCGCGACACCTTGATCTCCATCGTAGCATCGTTGTCGTCTCGCCAACTATTGCTTCTCGACTATCGCTATCGCTTAGTGATAAAGTAAAGCAATTACATGGCGTTGCAATTCATACAATAAGCGACAACCATATGGCTCCTGCCGATTGCCGATAACTCGGTTACAAAACATGATCATCTCATACAATAAAATATAGCATCACGTTTTGACCATATCACATCACAACATGCCCTGCAAAAACAAGTTAGGCGTCCTCTACTTTGTTGTTGCAAGTTTTACGTGGCTGCTACGGGCTGAGCAAGAACCGTTCTTACCTACGCATCAAAACCACAGCGATACTTCGTCAAATAGACTCCGTTTAACCTTCTCAAGGACCGGGCGTAGCCACACTCGATTCAACTAAAGTGAGAGAGCAGACACCGCCGGTCACCTTTAAGCAACGAGTGCTCGGAGCGGTGAAACCAGTCTCGCGTAAGCGTCGCGTAATGTCGGTCCGGGCGCTTCATCTCACAATACCGCTGAACCAAAGTATGACATGCTGGTAGGCAGTATGACTTGTATCGTCCACAACTCACTTGTGTTCTACTCGTGCACATGACATCAACGCATAAAACCAGGCTCGATACCTTTGTTGGGTAACGAGTAATTTCAAAAATTTTCCTACGATCACGCAAGACCATGGTGATGGCATAGCAACGAGAGGATAGAGTGTCCGCCCACGTACCCTGAGACCGAAAGCGAAGCGTTATAACAACGCTGTTGATGTAGTCGACGTCTCCACGATCCGACCGATCCAAGCACCGAACGACGGCACCTCCGAGTTACGCACACGTTCAGCTCGATGGCGATCCCGGACTCCGATCCAGCAAAGTGTCGGGATGAGTTCCGTCAAGACGACGGCGTGGTGACGATGTTGATGCTCCACCGACGCAGGCTTCGCCTAAGCTCGCGACGATATGACTTCTCCGGCGCAGGCTTCTCCTAAGCTCCGCGACGATATGACCAAGTGGAATATGGTGGAAGGGGCACCGACACGGCTAAGGCAAGATCCGTAGATCAACTTGTGTGTCCTGGGTGCCCCCCTGCCCCGTGATATAAAGGACGGAGGAGGAGGAGGCCGGCCAAGGCAATAGGTGCGGCCGGGTGGAGTCCTACTAGGACTCCAAGTCCTAGTAGGAGTCCACCAAAAGGGAGGAAGGAGAAGGAATAGGAGGAGAAGGAGAGGTGTCCGCCCCTTTTCCCTAGTCCAATTCGGACTAGAGGGAGGGGGCGCAGCAGCCTTTTTTTTTCCTCTTCCCACTAAAGCCCATCAAGGCCCATTACTTCTCCGTAATCCCGTAACTCCCGGTACTCGAAAAATACCGAATCATTCGAACCTTTCCGAACTCGAATATAGTCGTCCAATATATCGATCTTTACGTCTCGACCATTTCGAGACTCCTCGTCATGTCCCCGATCTCATCCGGGACTCCGAACTCCTTCGGTACATCAAAACTCATAAACTCATAATATAAGCATCATCGAAACCTTAAGCGTGCGGACCCTACGGGTTCGAGAACTATGTAGACATGACCTAGAACTATTCTCGGTCAATAACCAATAGCGGAACCTGGATGCCCATATTGGTTCCTACATATTCTCTGAAGATCTTTATCGGTCAAACCGCATAACGACATACGTTGTTCCCTTTGTCATCGGTATGTTACTTACCCGAGATTCGATCGTCGGTATCCAATACCTAGTTCAATCTCGTTACGGTAAGTCTCTTTACTCGTTCCGTAATACATCATCTCACAACTAACTCATTAGTTGTAATGCTTGCAAGGCTTAAGTGATGTGCATTACCGAGAAGGCACGAGATACCTCTCCAGAGCAATCGGAGTGACAAAACCTAATCTCGAATACGCCAACCCAACAAGTACCTTTGGAGACACCTGTAGTACTCCTTTATAATCACCCGATTACGTTGTGACGTTTGGTAGTACCAAAGTGTTCCTCCGTAAACGGAGTTGCATAATCTCATAGTTATAGGAACATGTATGGGTCATGAAGAAAGCATTAACATACTAAGCGATCAACTGTTAAGCTAACGGAATGGGTCATGTCAATCAGATCATTCAACTAATGATGTGACCTTGTTAATCAAATAACAACTCCTTGTTCATGGTTAGGAAACATAACCATCTTTGATTAACAAGCTAGTCAAGTAGAGGCATACTAGTGACATACTGTTTGTCTATATATTCACACATGTATTATGTTTCCGGTTAATACAATTCTAGCATGAATAATAAACATTTATCATGATATAAGGAAATAAATAATAACTTTTATTATTGCCTCTAGGGCATATTTCCTTCACTTAAGGGAAGGAACCTGTGAGGCTGGACCTGACTCCACGAGTCAGGTGTGATCCTACTCGGACTTGGATCCAGGCCGAACAGACATTGGGTTTTAGGATCCATGCGAGGCCCAAGAGTTGAGCCCGCGATGGATGCCTATATATAGTGGGGGTGCGACACACTCGTTCGGCTGATCGCTTCGGCGTTGTCGCTGCTAGGGTTTGCTGTTGGGGAACGTAGCATGCAATTTCAAAATTTTCCTACGATCACACAAGATCTATCTAGGAGATGCATAGCAACGAGAGGGGACAGTGTGTCCACGTACCTTCGTAGACCGAAAGCGGAAGCGTTTGGTTAATGCGGTTGATGTAGTCGAACGTCTTCACGATCCAACCGATCAAGTACCGAACGTACGGCACCTCCGAGATCAACATACGTTCAGCTCGATGACATCCCTCAAACTCTTGATCAAGCAAAGTTTCGAGGGAGAGTTTCGTCAGCACGACGGCGTGGTGACGGTGATGGTGAAGTAATCCGCGCAGGGCTTCGCCTAAGCACTACGTGAATATGACCGGAGGCGTAAACTGTGGAGGGGGGCGTCGCACACGGCTAACAATGTTTGTTTTGTGTTCTAGCGGTGCCCCCCTTCATATATATAGGTTGGAGGGGAGGAGAGGCAGCCAAGGGGGCGCCCCAAGTAGGAGGAATCCTACTTGGGGTCCTCCCAATTCGGCTTCCCCCCTTTCCTATTCCTATTCGGAGTAGGAAGGGAAGAGGGGGAAGGGGGAATCCTATTCCCTTTTTCCTTTCCTTCTTCCCCTTTCCTTCTCCAATTTGGCCAGCCCATATGGGGGGGGGGTGCACCAGCCCCTTTGTGGCTGGTGTGTTTCCCCTCTTGGCTCACAAGGCCCATATAGTTTGCCGGGGGTAGCCGGGGACCCCTCACTACAAAAAAATACACTTCTGTGATGATATGTGTTTGTCACAGTACGTCATGTTTTCTGTCATGCATGTACATCCATGACGATTTTATGACAGAATCAAGATAGTCATACCTGTGCTGTCGTAGAAGTGTTCCTTGACATTACCAAAATTATCATCACGGAAGTGTCCACTTCCATGACGATAAATGGCGCGTCATGGAAGTGTTTTCGTCAAGGGTAACCGACACGTGGCATCCACCGTAATGGGTCGCCGTTAAGCTATCAGGTCCGGTTTTGGATCCGATAACATGTTAACAGCCCGAACCAATGAGGATTTTCCACGTGTAAAATTCTCATTGGCTGGAGGAAACACGTGTTCGCTCACCGTTGGGACATATGTCATCCATTCATTGGACAGGAGGCGCCTATGATACATCGACACGTGGCACGGCCCAACAGAGGCCCATTCTGGTGAAAAGTCCGACCCATTTGACTTGGTCAAAAGGTAACAGGCCGGCCCACGGAAAGCCTGTTAATGGCATGTTCATATATAGCCCATTTACGGCCCGCTAACTCACGGCCCATTACGGCCTACCGAAATTAAGTCCAGTAGCTTCATCTGGTCCATCCAATATGATTCCAGCCCATTGTAACTTCCGGCTCATGTATGGCCCATGATGTATTTCAGCCCATACGAGGCCATTTGTAACTCTTGGCCCATTAACGGCCCATGGTGAATCTGCCCCACAATGAACAATGTACCGCTTTATACCCATTAACGGCCCATTATTCCATTGGGCCGTTTCCAACCCGTGTTATTTTTTGACCTTCTCAGGGCCCATTTATTCTTGGGCTCATTTCCAGCATTCGGTTACTTACGGCCTGTTACTGGCCTTTTCTGCTTGTGGGCCAAATTCAGCCCGTGGTTACAACCAACCCATTTGCGGCCCGTTAATCTGTTGGGCCGTTTTCATAGCGTCATAAAATACCGCCGATTAATGACGACTCGTTATGGTCGGCCCATGAATGGACGATTCCAAATCTAGCCCGTTTACGGCCCATAATGCGGTATGTTATTGGCCCATGTTTGGCCGATCGATCATACGTCCCGTAGAAGGCCCATTGATGCTACGGCCCGTAGAAGGCCCATTGTTTCTACGGTCATAATTAGAAGGCCCATTGTTTCTATGGCCCGTAGGAGGCCCATGGTAACTACAGTAAATATGCCCATGGTTATTGTGGCCTAGTTTTAAAAAATAGGTTATTGCGGCCACTAGCAAACCGCGGAAAAAGAACTGCACTGACTACAAGCAAAAAAATAAAGAAGACAACAAGGAAATAAATAAGCAAGCAACTTACGCTATGCTATCACGGCTATTACACATATTACATCCACTGAGCATCAAAGTTCGCCACCATTGCAAATATAGGGAACAAAGCAGCATATCATATACACTGGTTGTCAAAGTTGCGACCGGTGCAAATAAACACCGCAGCAAAACAAGTCCAGAATGAAAACCACTTCAGAAGAGCTCAAGAAACAATTTCCTGGGTACCCATAATGCTGGCAAGATGCTTAGGAAGCTTATTAACTTTCTCTTGTTTGGCGCTTAAATCCTCCAAAGACTTCTTTGTTGCACTAGAAAGTATGCATCTGAATTGCGGGGACTTCCTCGGTCCTTGACTTCTGTTGCATAACATCGATCGATGTCTTTCAACTTGAAGTTGAGACTCAAGAAGTCGAACTGATTCAGCAATGAGTTTGAAGAGCTGGTGCCTGCAGTAGTAGCGAGAACTTCGAACACTACATCAAGACAGGACTTTGGGGTTGTCTCGGTGTCTTCAATATAGTTTTTATCAGCTTTCTTGGAGACCAACAGGGATGTCTCACTATCTTGAACCTTATCTGCATTACTTCCTTTACAATTGCATAATGGGGTACTCTTCTCCAATATTTTATCCGCGTTCTAAAAGAGAAACAAACAAACACATCACAGGTTTACCATGTTGTATATGAAACTCATTTTGGTAAACCAGTTCAGTAGTAAGGTGGACAGGATAACAGCATGAAACAAACATATATCTATGTAGTATGGTCACTGTATGGTCTATATCATTCTAGTTTGTGTTCCCAAATAAAGATAGAGACAGTTCAAATCATATATATTTAAGACAAAGCAGCATAGACAGAATATAAGTGTGGGAAACTACACAGCAATAACAACACTTGTAATGTGCATGGCATGAAAACATAACTGTTTATTCAATTGAAACTGAAATCAATATAGAGCAAGTTACAACAGCAAACACGTTAAAGAAACACGTTTAAAACATACCTGTTGCGCCATTGGAGTTTCAATTGCATCCTTCAAATTTGAAATTAGTTGGTATGAGTAATTACAGTGATGCAAGAGCAAAGTAGTATGAACCATAGCTATGGAACCTAACCTAAGAACAATTCTTCTTCTGCTTTAAGCGTTGACTTGGGGTTCCGAGTGGTGGTCCTCGTTCTTTGGGCACTACAGTTGCCTTACTAACTACTCGTGTTTGGGTGCTCTGTGGTGGAGACGGTGCTGTGTCAACTGGAACTGGGTTACTATCTACTGGGTTGGGTTTAGAAGGGGTGTAGCTAGTTCTCTGTCCAACTGGGTAGGGGGACAATCTGTGTGAGTCTGGGTTATGTGTGGTGGGCCTGGTTCTTGGGAAAGTACAACCGTGGTTCTATCTGCATCGACAGGTAGCACGATCTTTTCTGAAGACCGTGTTTTTACTCCCATAGATACTGCCATCACCCCTCCAATTGAAATGGCTGATAAACAAGAAGAGTAATTGAATGTACTGACATTGTAAGATAGATAGGTGCAATGGATAGTAGGGAAGAAAACAGGGCATGAAATAATTCACATTTATGTTGTCTAACCAAATAGAATAGCAGGACATAATTTCACATATATCATGTCTAATTAATCAGGATAGCATGACACAATTTCACATGTATGATGACTAACTAAACATGATAGAATGACATACTTCAAAATATGATGACTATGTAAATAGGATGACATGATATAACTATACAATGTGTCTATTAAAGTAGTTGGCATGCCATAAATCACAAACATGTCGTCGATGGAAACATGATGGCATGATATAATTCACGGATAGAATGACATAATTTAAAATATGATGACTATGTAAACAGGATGAGATGATATAACTATATCATGTCTTTAGAAAATGGGTTGGCATGCCATAATTCAGATACATGTTGTCTATGTAAACATCATGGCATGATATAATTCAAATATATGATTTATATACTAAGCAAGTGAGCAGAGAGCAATCGCATATATGATGTGTCAGCTAAGGAGATGGCATTCAATATTGTGTATATGATGTAAAAACTAAGCATTGCAATACAACATATGCATGATATGAGTAATATAACCCTGCCAAGTTTGAGCATACACCTCGGGGATAATAGGACTGGTCATCGCCTCTGAATCCTCCTCTCAAGAGCTATCTATAACCAGCAAGATATCTCGCTTCAAGCAGTAGCATTGTTTGTTCAAGACCTTGTTTCATCCAGATTTCTCCATCACCAATTCAAATGGCTGATGCACAGAAGAGCGATTGAATATACAAACATTGTCGACAAATGCAATGAGAAATACAAAAAAAGGATGGCATGATGTAATTCACATATATGATGCTTGGCTAAACAGCATGGCATTGCATAATTCACATATATAATGCCTTGCAACAAGATAACATTGCATAATTCACATATATAATGTCTTGCAACAAGATGGCATTGCATAATTCACATATATGGTAATTAGACACTAAACAGGTGGCATTCACACAAAGCATGTCTAAACTAAGCAAATGACATAGCAATGCAAGATACCATACGCACGATATGAGCAACACAACCCTGCCAGGTTAGAGCATGCACCTCGGGGGGGGGGGGATAGGACTGGTCATTTGTCTCTAAATCCTCCTTTGAGGAGCTATCCGTAACCAGCAAGACATGCGCTTCGTCAGATAGCATTGTCTGCTCTAAAGACCTTGTTTCCACTCCAGATTTTTCCATGACCATGCTGAATGGCTGATGCACAGGAAGAGTAATTGAATGTACTAAAATTGTTGATAAATTTAATACGTAATAAAAGAATGATGGCATGGTATAATTCACATATAAGATGACTAGCTAACCAGGGTGGCATTGCAAAATTCACATATATGATGCCTGGCTAAACAAGATAGCATTGCATGATTCACATATACGATAAAGAAACTAAACAGACGACATTCACACAAAGCATGTCTAAACTAAGTAGATGACATATTTGATGTATAAAGTAAGCAATGCAAGGCACCATATGCATGATATTACCAACAACAGCATGCCAAGTTAGAGCGAAGACCTCAGGGGGCAAATAGGAGTGGTCTTCTCCTTCTGAACCCCCCTCAGAATAGTTATGTTCCTCTTGATTACAATCCGAAATGGGTGGAGGGCAGCTGGCTTTGTGCCCACCATGGAGCAACGTCTGCATGAAATTTTATTGCCATGCAAGGCTTGTCTATTTTGCTCTACATGTTCAGTTCCATTGTGTACAATAATTGACATGCATAGGAATAAAACATAGTGAGATTATGTAAGGAGTGCATGAACAAATCCAGAGTGATGGTAGCAAACTGTGGATAGACCCAAAACCAATGATAGCAGGCAGATAATATCTTTAGTTAAAAAATATAGATAATGGCTCCTTTAATGTTTGTTTGCACCCAACATGAAACTCATAGTAGATACCTGAGATTAACCAGAAAGTAGACAAATAGTACTGATTGCTGCCCCAATATGTACCCCACAACCATTTAAAAACTCAAGTTTCAGCATTAGTTTGGACCTGACTCGGAGTTTAATAGGTGAACACGATGATAAAGTAGCATGTCATCATATTAAGCAATGCATAAAGTAAGCAGACACGGAAGAGTGCGGCCTCTCTTGCGGACCCGTGTAGCCCTCAAGGTCATCCACTCAGTTGATGATGGTAATGCAGTTGTCGTGGCTGCCGACAGCGGGGAAGAAGATCTGAAGCAGCGAAAGACAGTCTGGAGAGCGGATCCCTGCTGTGGCGAACCCTTCCGTTGTTGGAGCAGCTGAGCTGGGGTGGAACACAGCGCAGCAGGAGCGGGACAAACCACACAAGGTTTTCTTTGACACATATCTGTAAAAGAAGTAATTGTGTAAGGGCTTGTTCGAATTTGAGGATTCTAACAATGCATGGATAGGAAATACACAGGAATAGGATAGGAATGCACATGCAAAACAGAGAATTTAAAAACATAGGATTTCTGCCAATCTGGGTGTTTGGTTCACAAGAATTGGAAGATCACAGGATGCAAAAGGAGCATGGTGAGATTAAGTCAAACCACAAGAAAATGTACGGTTATGATGCTATTATGCTACTATCTCTTAGTCTTGTGCTTCATGAATAAGAATTTGGAAAGGAGGACAAGTGGATATTAAAAATTCCTATGGTTCTTCTTTCAAGGAGACACTAAAGGAACAAATCCTACAGTTTTCCTTTGCTCCATTTCTTTGAACCAAATGCATGAATAGTAGTACCATAGGAAACTTTCCAATTCCTATGTTTTTCCTTCACTTTTCCTTTTAAGCACTGGCGATTCTAGTAGGCAGGCTTGAGCAAGGAAAAGCCTACACTCAACTTTTTTTTGTGCTACTTCTACTACTTTGGACCTAGGCCACTGCCCTACTAGCTCAACTCCCAGGCCCATCGACAAATGCATAGCTCAAACGCATATAGATAAACAATGATGGCGTTCAAGAGAGTCCATCACGGATAGCTAAGTTGCCTGGTACCTCATGATGACCCACAAGTATAGGGGATCAATTGTAGCTTTTCGATAAGTAAGAGTGTCAAATCCAACGAGGAGCAGAAGGAAATGACAAGTAGTTTTCAGTAAGGTAATGTATGCAAGTGCTGAAATTATAAGTAGCAAAGTAGTTTGATAGCAAGATAAATTGTAACAAGCAAGTAACAATAGTAGTAACAAAATTGCAGCAAGGTAGCCCAATCCTTTTGAGGCAAAGGACAGGCTAAAACGGTCTCTTATGATAAGCAAAGTGTTCTTGAGGGTACACGGGATTTTCATCTAGTCACTTTCATCATGTTGGTTCGATTTGTGTTCGCTACTTTGATAATTTGATATGTGGGTGGACCGATGCTTAGGTGTTGTTCTTACTTGAACAAACCTCCTACTTATGATTAACCCTCCCGCAAGCACCCGCAACTACGAGAAAAGTATTAAGAATAAATTCTAACCATAGCATTAAACTTTTGGACCCAATCGGTCCCTTAGGGAATAGCACATAAACTGGGGTTTAAGCTTCTGTCACTCTCGCAACCCATCATCTAATTGCTACTCCACAATGCATTCCCTTAGTCCCAAATATGGTGAAGTGTCATGTAGTCAACATTCACATGACACCACTAAGGGAATCACAACATACATACTATCAAAATATGGAACACATATCAAGTTCACATGATTACTTGCAACATGATTTCTCCCGTGACCTCAAGAACAAAAGTAACTACTCAGAAATGATAAACATGCCCATGATCAGAGGAGTATTAAATAGCATATTGGATCTGAATATATAATCTTCCACCAAATAAACCATATAGTAATCAACTACAAGATGTAATCAACACTACTAGTCACCCACAAGCACCAATCTATAGTTCCGGTAACAAGATTGAACACAAGAGATGAACTAGGGTTTGAGATGAGATGGTGCTATTGAAGATGTTGATGGAGATTGCTCTCCCCAAGATGGGAGAGTGGTTGGTGATGATGAGGACGATGATTTCCCCTCAGGAGAAGTTCCCCGGCGGAATCGCCCACGGAGGGCAAAAGTGCTCCTGCCCAAGTTCCGTGATCGAGGCGGGCGCGCTCGTCCCAAAGTCCTCCCTTATTTTTTTCTTGGTCAAAATGACCTATATACCAGAAGATGGGCACTGGAGGTCGGCCTGGGTGAGCACAACCCACCAGGGCGCGCCTGGGCTCCCTGGCGCGCCCAGGTGGGTTGTGCCCACCTGGTGGGCCCCCTCTAGTAGTTATTTGCTCCAATAATTCTTAAATATTCCATAAAAAACTCCGTGAAGTTTTAGCTTGTTTTGAGTTGTGCAGAATAGGTGGCCCGACATAGCTTTTCCAGGTCCAGATTTCCAGGTGCCGAAATTCTCCCTCTTGGTGTGTACCTTGCAAATTATGAGAGAAAAGGTATTAGAATTACTCCAAAAAGCATTATTATGGATAAAAACATTATAAATAACAGCAAGAAAACATGATGCAAAATGGACGTATCAACTTCCCCAAGCTTAGACCTCGCTTGTCCTCAAGCGAAAACCGAAATCGAAAAACATGTCACATGCTTTGAGAGAGAGGTGTCGATAAAAACAAAATACAGACATAGAAGCATCATGTTGATTATTATAACTGTAAAAAAATTAAACATAGGACTTTTATCATAGAACTTTCATCATATACTTCTCATGAATAAGTAATAGTTCATCACACAATCGAAGTATAAAGCAAAAACTCTATTAAAACCAACAAACTATGTTCTCAGTCAACTTTGCAACTACAATTCATCATCTTTCCAGGAAGGGTCACGTATCGGAGCCTTTAGGCAAGTCCACATACTCAACCATCATATAGTCTTCTATGATTGCTAACACTCACCTCGTACCCATGAGCAAAGTGTTTCAACCGGACACATAGAAAGATAGGGGCTTAAAGTTTTACCTCCCAACATATTCACCTCAAGGGTGATGTCAACAATAATAACTCATGCTATCTATATTCAACTGGACATATGTGCCTAGATCTTTCCTCACCACATGATGCTTGCCAACGGAGAAAAATAAAAAGGAATAGAAGGAAAACTTTGACTCTTTGCATAATGGTAAATACATAAAAGTAAAAGATAGGCCCTTCGCAGAGGGAAGCAGAGGTTGCCATGCGCTTATTTGTTTGTATGCTTAACCCCTTAGTGCAAAAGAACGTCACATTGTATTGCCCCTTAAGATGACAACCTTTATTATGCAGTATGTCGCTTTTATTCTTTGTCATCCAAGTTCGTACAATGCTCAATTTTCTCTTACACTAAATGATCTCACACTTTAGAAGAAATTTTTATTTCCTTTTTGCACCGATGACAACTTACTTGAGGGATCTTGCTCAATCCCTAGGTAGGTATGGTGGACACTTGAAAATAAGATTTGGGTTTAAGGGTTTTTGGATGCACAAGTAGTATCTCTACTTAGTGCGGAATTTTTTGGCTAGCAAAGATAGGGGGCAAGCATCACATGTTAAAGGATCTAAGACAATATGATTTCTATGTAAATATAAACAAACATAAATCATTAATTTGTCTTCCTTTCCCAACGTCAACAATTTTGGCATATAATATTTTGATGAGGGCTCACAATCACAAAAGATTTCTAGGATAGTATATTTATATGTGAATCTTCTCTTCCCTTATTAATTGTTTCATGAGTTGCATCATTGACTAATGCTATGTTTGTCAATCTCTAATAAAATTTTCTACTTATACTTTTCCTTATGTGGTGCTATCACCTACCATAGGATTAGTATATGATCTTATTGATTTATTTCCTTTCTTTTATTTATTTCCTTTCTCTTTTTCCTTCTTTATTTGCAACATGAAAGTAAATAAAGCAAAAACTCCAACTAAACTTTATTATATAACTTGCACACGATTACAAGGATAGATCACTAAGCAAACTCTCAAGGAAGAAAGGATCGAACTAACTTTTATTTCATCTAATGCAAAAGATCAAACTAAAATAACTAAAGGCAAAAAGATAGTGGGATCATACGATACCGGGGCACCTCCCCCAAGCTTGGCGGAAGCCAAGGGGAGTGCCCATACCCGATACTCAATTCTCCTTTAGTGGTGAAGATGATGATGGTGGTGATGAAGAAGAGATCTTGTCCTCGGATTTCCATGGCAGAGCTCCGCCATCATAAGAGGAGGAGTGAGTCTCACGGGTTCTGCAACTAGCAGCCAAACTCATCCTTTAAACCTCGCCTCATATTCAAAGACTTGGTTTTGGAGGTCATAGATATGGCTTTGGAGGAAGTTGATTTGCTCGTTGAGGGTGAAGACGATGTCCTTCATGGGCTTGCCATCCACCTTGAGATCATGGGAAAGGTCCGTGATCATGAGGTGATTGGCATTGAGCCCACGCTCCACCATCCCCTTGCACCGGAAGACTTCCTACTCCATGGCTTCAAGCCTGGCCTCCATGGTCCCCGTGCCCTTGGGACCTTGCTCATCACGGATGTACAGCACCCCCTCATGCATTTGGATGGGTTGAGGGTGCTGCACCATCTCTCGCAGATATGGGTTGATGACGTTCTTGAAGAACTTATCCTTGGAGGAACTTGAAGAGGCCATGGTAGATGGGATCTAACAGAAAACAGCAAGAAAAGAGGACATAGGATTTCTTCGCGATACGGTGATCAACAGGTTCGGGAAGTATATATAGATTTTTTATCTTGAAGGACAAGCATACGGGAGAAAAACAGAGTACAGAAGGTGTCCCAGGTGGGCACAACCCACCTGGGCGCGCCTGTCTTGTGCCCACCAGGGGACGCTTCTTGGAAGTTTCTGTATTTCCAAAATTCTTAAATATTCCAAAACTAATAAAAAATATTTTTGCGGATTTTTCGGAGTCCGTTTTCTTACCGTATCACGTACCTCCTTATTTTCACGAATCTGGAGTGTTCCGGAAGGACTCTTTTATGTGTTCTTCTGGTGTCAAAGTTTGGATAATATTACTTTCAACGTTAATGGGCGTACCTGAGATATGATGATTTATTCGTTGCCCATTAACAACCTTCAGGTTAGTACCTTCGGGATTATTTATTTTGATGGCTCCAGACCGATAAACCTCCTCGATGACATATGGGTCTTCCCATTTTGAGAGGAGTTTTCCAGTAAAGAATCTGAAACGAGAGTTGTACAAAAGAACATATTCTCCGACTATAAACTCACGCTTTTGGATTCTTTTGTCATGCCATCTTTTAACTTTTTCTTTGAATAATTTTGCATTTTCATAAGCTTGGGTTCTCCATTCATCTAGAGAGCTAATATCAAATAACCTATTTTCACCGGCAAGTTTGAAATCATAGTTGAGTTCTTTAACTACCCAAAATGCTTTATGTTCCAACTCAAGAGGCAAATGACAAGCTTTTCCACAAACCATTTTATAAGGAGACACACCCATAGGATTTTTATATGATGTTCTATAAGCCCAAAGTGCATCATCTAATTTCTTAGACCAATTCTTCCTGGACCTATTGACAGTCTTTTCCAAAATTAATTTTATTTCTCTATTCCTAAGTTCAACTTGACCACCAGACTGAGGATGATAGGGTGATGCAATTCTATTGTTAACATCATACCTGGCAAGCATCTTATGAGGAGCACCATGAATAAAGTGTGAACCACCATCAGTCATTAAATATCTAGGTACTCCAAACCTTGGGAAAATAACTTCCTTAAGCATTTTAATAGAGGTGTTGTGATCAGCACTACTAGTTGGAATAGCTTATACCCATTAGAGGAAGGAAAAGGTCCCATGTAATCAAATCCCCCAAAATCAAATGGTTCAACAGCAAGTTGATACGTCTCCAACGTATCTATAATTTTTGATTGCTCCATGCTATATTATCTATTGTTTTAGGTAATATTGTGCTTTATTATCCACTTTTATATTATTTTTTGGACTAACCTATTAACCGGAGGCCCAGCCCAGATTTGTTGTTTTATGCCTATCTCAGTGTTTCGAGGAAAAGGAATATCGAATGAGTCAAACGGAACGAAATCAAGCTGGAGAAGTTATTTTTGGAAGGAAAGCCACCCGATGGACTTGGAGTGCGTCGCCAGAAAGAAGGAGGTGCTCACGAGGGTGGGGGCGCCTCACCTCGTGGCCCCCCTTCGGTCACCGACGCACCTTGCACCCATATGTACCTACGATCGTAAAACTTCCGTAACAGAAGATAGATCGGGAGTTCCGCCCGCAAACCTCTGAGCCACCAAAACCTCTCGGGAGCCCGTTCGGCACCTCACGGAGGGGGAACCCATCACCGATGGCCATCTTCATCATCCCGGCGCTCTCCATGAAGAGGAGGGAGTAGTTCACCCTCGTGGCTGAGGGTATGTACCAAAGAGCTATGTGTTTGATCTCTCTCTCGTGTTCTTGATTTGGCACGATCTTGATGTATCGCGAGCTTTGCTATTATAGTTGGATCCTATGTTTCTTCTCCCCCTCTACTCTCTTGTAATGAATTGAGTTTTCCCTTTGAAGTAATCTTATCGGATTGAGTCTTTAAAGATTTGAGAACACTTGATGTATGTCTTGCCGTGCGTATCTGTGGTGACAATGGGATATCACGTGATTCACTTGATGTATGTTTTGGTGATCAACTTGCGGGTTCCGCCCATGAACCTATGCATAGGGGTTGTGTAACACCCGCAGTGTCGTGCTACAGTAATCTCTGTTAATGGTGCCATGTCATCACTGTTACTGTTGCCAATCTCACGTTGATTCAAAACCAATTCAAATTTAATTTTAAAATAAAGTCAAATAAATTATTCCTCCAAACAGTAAAAGAAAAATGTTCGCTGGGTTGAAAATATCCACTGACTAAATTTCATGAGTGATTCAACATCATTTGAGATAGCTAATTTCCCCTGGGAATTAAAGCAGTTCCAAATCAGCATTTTTAAATGCTTTTCCAATTGTAAAAAATCCAAATTATTTCAAACTCCTCCCAAACTTTTTGTGGCAGGTGCCAAATATTGTAATGCATTTATTTGGCCAAGTCCCACATTTTTCAGAACTCCTTTTGACAGCTCAAATATTGCATAGCATTTTTTCTGTAAAAAGAAAAGAGCAAAAGAAGGAAAAGGGGAGAGAGAGAGAAAAGGCCCCTGACCCCCCTGGGCCTAACCCTCCGGGCTAAGCCCAACAGGCCATGTGGCCCACTACCCCTCCCCTGTCGTCTCCCACCTCCCACTGTTCGACCGACCGGGCGCCTCGGCACTACCCGACCACCTCGCCGGCCTCGCCGGGAGAGGATAAGGGCGACGCCTCGGGCTCCCTCCCCACTCCCCACTCCCACTTGAGCCTTTCCTCCCCCAGATCCACCCCTTTCCCCTCTCCCTCGCGCGCTCACTCCTCCCGAGCGCCACCGTCACCGCGTCGATCCCGCGGCCACCGTCATCGCCTGCAGATCGCCGACATGCCATAGGCGCCCCGCCGTCCTCCTCCCGACCGTGGTGCCCGCCGTTGGAGCCGGAAGGCACCACAGCGCCGGATCCACCCCGTCCTCCTCCTCGGGACGCTCGAGCTCGCCGCCGTCGATTCGCTCCGCCGAGCCTCCCCCGAACCCACGATTGCACATCCGCAGGCTCATTGTGAGCTACACTCCTCCCCCTCCCTTTTGCTCCCGTACGCGCCCAGAGCGGCTGGACCCGCCATGGCCGAGCCGAGCTCCGCCGTTGAGCTCATTGTCGTCGCCCTGATGCTCCTCGCGCCGCGCTAACACCACCACCGAGCTCCTGGAGCCCCTAGCTTCTCAACGCGCCCCTCCGCCACCCTTGTCGTGCCCTGGACGCTCGAATCCATCGACATCCGAATTCCGCGCCGCTTGATTCCGGCCGCTGCGGGTTTCTAGGCCATCCCAAAGACGCAGACCGCCAAGTGTTGGATGCGCGCGGCTCCTCGCTCGAACAGGCGTCACCGCGCTCATTTTAACCGCCCCGTAGGCTTTTCCCGACACGCTCCAGAAAGCCACCGCCGCCCCACTCGTCGCCGGCGCAGTTCCGGTCATACCTGAGGCCAACCCGTAGCACTGTGCGACGCGCGACGTCGCTAGCTTTCGAACGCGAGTAGCCACGCCCGTTTTGGGCCACCGTAGCGAAATCCCGAGGCTCGCCGGCGCCCTCCGTCGCGTTTTGGTCGCCGGAGCTCTCTCCGGCGCCGACGCCGACGTGGCACATGGGCCCGCCTGGTCGTGACCGATGGGCGGATGGCCCGATTGACTTGGTTGACCCAATAATCACGATCTGGCTGCCAGTGAAACTGACGTGTGGGCCTCCCCTGTTTAAAACGTTTTAAAAATAAATAAATCTGCTAACAAAAATTTGTTAATTAATTAGTAATTTAGTTAGTCAGTGACACCTGGGGCCCACCCCTCTAATTAGTCTTTTAGTTTAGTTAAATTGCTGTTAGAACTAACAGAGGCTGACATGTGGGTCCCACTGGACCCACAGGTCAGGTTTGACCCTGGTCAGCGAGTCTGTTGACTGCTGACGTCATCCCAAGCAATGCTGACGTCATGATTCCATTTCTGTAATATTAATAATTCCAGAAAAGGCTTTAAACTTTGAATATTCATAGAAGATAAACCGTAGCTCGGATGAAAATGTTTTCTATATGAAAGTTGCTCAGAAAAATCCAACAAATCCGAATATGCGGTCCGTTCACCTGTCAAATGCCTCTAGCATGCTGAACATGGAACATTCCGCCTCCGGTCATCTGTCGACATTAAGTCCGAACCGGAATACATTCTGCTGAATTGCCCTTCACCTTTATCGTGTAGCCTTATGTTAGGTCACACCCGGCACCGCATATTGCCACGTTAAGCTTTGTGATGCTAAGTTTGCTTTATATTTACTGTTTCTTCCCCCTCTTCTCTCCGGTAGACCCCAAGACCGATGCTGCCCCTGTGATCGACTACGTCGATGACGACCCCTCCTTGCCAGAGCAACCAGGCAAGCCCCCCCTTTGATCATCCCGATATCGCCCATTCCATTCTCTCATGCTTGCATTAGATTTTGCTACTGTTATTGTTTGCTCCAATTCTGATGCATAGCCTGCTTTTGTATCTACTGTTGTACCTTACCTGCTTATCCTAAACTGCTTAGTATAGGTTGCTCGACACTACTGGGTTACTATCGACTACCGAGGGTGAAACCTCTACAGCACTTCTGATATTAACCCTGTAGTATAGCTATCTGGTCGTGGTCATCGAGGGTGATTTCCTCTTTAACCACTTCCGATACGAGTCTGTCGTGCAACCCCTCAAGTGTGGACCTCGAGGGTGAATCCTCTTACGCTCACCTTGATGACTACATCGAGTGGAATTCACGGGGGTGATCTCGGGTTTTCCCTTGATGTTTAGACACACCGCTACTTTGATTACTATGACTTTACACCGAGCCATGTTACTAAAGATGGGTCGACCTTGAGGGTGCCCGCGAGCTTAATTGCAGTGATGTGGAGTCGGGTTGACCGGAGGGTGCCCGCGAGATAATTACGAGGCGTGGCGGGCATTCCTAGCCCTTGCCGCAAGTCCTCGAGACGGGCAACGGGTCACATCTTCGTGAGTCTCTTCTTGTTACCGCGTTCCTAATCCACTCACGATTTGGATATTTGATCCGAGGGGCCTCGCCCGATAGCACTAACCATCACGTGGGCATAGTATGGGCGCTCTGCGTCGTATACATCAGCCGAAGCTTAATAGACGTCGGCGATCGAAAGCGGCGGCCGGGTTGGACTGCGTAAGCACCTGCCTTGTTGAAGGAGGTAGCTAGGTCTGCTCACCGCCGCGTCACATAACGTCAAGGAGTTCCCGGGAGATGGCCCATGACCCCTGGGGCATAGGTTTAGTCCGCGCGTCTGGCCTCTCTATTAAGCCTAGGTCGGGTTGCGGCGTATTGTTTGGCCGAGGCCAGGCATGACCCAGGAAAGTGTGTCCGGCCGGAGTTAAGCGAGCGTGGTGGGTAAGTTGGTGCACCCCTGCAGGGAAGAAAACATCTATCGATAGCCTATCCTATGGTAACGGACACTTGGAGTTGTATCCCGGTCGATACAACTAGAATTGGATACTTGTGATGAGACTGGATGGTGATGAGGATTGGTTTGTGATGATAACTGGATAGTATGGCTCTGGGATTGCTTTCTCGCATGGTGTCGAGAAAGGATCTCTGGCCGAGGTTGATAACACTACTACTACTTTACTTTATGCTACTCTACTCCCTCCTATTTGCTGCAAGAAGGTGGGTTCCAGAAGATGCTAGTCTTTGATAGGACTAGGCCTTCTCTCTATTCTGGAATTTCTGTAGCCCAGTCCACATATACAGCCTTCCTTTGATAATGTTGCATATGTAGTGTAGATCCTTGCTTGCGAGTACTTTGGATGAGTACTCACGGTTGCTTTGCTCCCCCTTTTCCCCCTTTCTTCTTCTTTCCAGTTGATGCAACGAGATGTTGGAGCCCGGAAGTCAGATGCCACCGCCGTTGCCTACTACTACGTGGAGACCGCTGACGACCAGGAGTAGTTAGGAGACTCCCAGGCAGGAGGCCTTGCCTTTTCGATCAATGTTGCTTTTGTGCTAGCCTTCTTAAGGCAACTTGTCTAACTTATGTCTCAGATCAGATATTGTTGCTTCCACGACTCTTTTGTTTTCGAGCTTATGTATTCGAGCCCTCGAGGCCCCCGGCTTGTAACATAAAGCTTGTATTATTTTATTTTGTGTCTAGAGTTGTGTTGTGATATCTTCCCGTGAGTCCTTGATCTTGATCGTACACATTTGCGTGTATGATTAGTGTACGATTGAATCGAGGCGTCACAAGTTAGAATCGAGCCCATTGCTGTAGGTAGCCCCTTTCCATCTCCTTGGCAAGTTGAGTCTAGTCACTTGAAAAACTTTTACTAACATTGGCTGTGTGTCTTACGGGCCCACGTCGCCATTGGGTGGTATTAGGATCTTTTATTCCTCGTCTATACTCGGGATTCTCGATCTCTTCCATTCGGGTTAAACAATTTTTGCTAACTCGACATTAGGTTCTCGTATCCACTTCCTCCCGGAGAGCCCGACATTACCGATGATCGCCGCTTCACCATAAGACTTCGAGGTTACTCTCCGATGTTCTCTCGAGACTTGTACCATCGCTTTTTGAAATTCCCTTCCATCGATAAATCTCTAGGGATAGCTACATACACCCGTCGTTAATACATCATTTTTTCCAGTTGCTCTTGTTATTACAAGATGCATCGAAATACACTCTGATGTTTCGAGAATCCATTGTGCCTGCTGCCTTGCAGCTCCTTTTCCATATGAATACATCTAAGGATAATTCCTCACACTTATCGAGGATTTGTTCATTCCTAGTTGAGAAAGTGATTCACAAGATGCTTTGAAATACTATCCGATCTTCCAAGAATCCTCTTCAAACTATTGCTCTGCAAATACTTGTCTGCTTGCATTATGGATGCTTTCCATATGTGTAGCAATATTCATTAGTATCCTTTGACACCATAATTTTGATCCTATCGATTCAACATGTGTGTGAAAGCACGCAATCATCACTTGATCCTTCTAAATTATCTTTCTGGCTCATACGTCATTTCGAACATGAGCTGGTTCTTGACCAATCTATCTGTCGTCAATTGTGCCCCTGGGTCTATTCTACTTATCCATCCTTGATCAGAGCATTTGCTTCTGATCCTTCATTTTGTAAATCATAATTCCTTTGTTATCTAAGCATCTAATTATTCAGATGTTCTATAACCCGATGCCTTTGCATTCTTTCTTCCTTGGATTGAGTACCGATACTCACATCAGCTCCATTTTGGACCGACGGGCACATTGTCGGCTTATTATCCGATAGTATCCTTCACATTCAAAATTCTTGTGAGTTATTCCCATGATATATAATGTCTTTGACAATTTGTACCCTCTGCTTTTGTCAACCATGCTCTGCTTTGAACATGTGTTAATTGATCCTAAAGTTCATGGTATATGTCCTAAGATGCCCCGATGGGTTGGACCTATGCCTTCCTTAATGTGTGAACCCGAAAGGTTTCATGGGTCATACTCCTCTGGTAATTCACCATGTAGGTTTTTGACACTGAAATCATTTTTTAGAGCAGTGAACGAAAGGTTATGCATTGAAGAAGTGGGAGTCGACCTTGAACTTTGTGTTCATGCCCATAGACACGATGTAGATCTTATCATGGAAGCTTCTCTTATAATCAAATGTTCCCTTGGTATAAGCTCATCTTGCATCTTTAAATTGATTCTTTGCAATCGTGTTTCCGACCATATTTTCTCCTTGATTCCATTTTCCGGACAAGTTAAAATACTTGTCTTCTGCAGATCATTTCATCTGTCCAACCTCTATTTTGATCTACCTCGAGTATTGCCCTCGTTATCTCGATGATATTGTTTCATTGCACTACCTCTTGTGAATTCTCATTGAATGATACTCCATCACATCATTCCTAGCCCGATCAGCTATATCATTATCGTATTAAATTTTTTAACTGTGCTACCTGGTCCTTCTTCCCGGAGCACAACTTCCAACGATGAGCTAAGCCTACGTTGATCTTCCTCATCTTATCATTTCACCTCAAGCACTAAGCTTGACTTCGAGCTTGTGTCGAATCCGTGGTTCTCATAGCCTTTCACTTCATCCTTCCTTTTCTGCTCGATGGCATCGTCATAGAGTCTCTCGACAAAAATCTGTCGTGATCGCCGCCAACACTTTGGCTTCTTGGAGATGTCAATTGAATTCATGGCTAGAAATACCATCCCGCCCTCGATGATTTGTGATATCATCGATGACATCTTGACTTTCTGCCAACACAAACCTGGTTGTGCTTGGTTATTCCTTACGTTCTGAGATATCTTGGGATTGTTTCTCGATATCTCTTGAGATCTTTGAACCCAATCTTTACTTGACACCATATCATTCCCGCATCAAAGCATGACTGTGGTATTCCGAATATCAACACAACATTGGAAGCACATTGTCGAATGTTTCTTGATCTATTATCCAGACACCGTTGTATGGGTAATATCATGATTCTTCCCTCGCCCCCTTTATCTAAATGCTTTTGAACTTGTTGTCGTATCATGTATATCCTGCTCCGCTTCCCCTTGCTGAGGATATACTCCCAATTCTTGTGTTTAAACACATTTTCCTTTCCAATGTTCTTATTAATCTAATGATCACCTTTTCTTTCCATTGTTTTGTTTAAACCTTTCTGGTGGTTTATGAGATCTAAGCAGTAATAGTTCCCGGCTTATGAAAACACCTCGGTATGCAATTTGTTAGTAAGACCTTGTTATTATTGCAGTTGATATCCCGGTAACCACCGATGGACGAGAACTTTGCCTATTGGTCCGCCTCATTCAACGAGCAGGAAAATAGTTCTCTTCGTCCCTTGCCCTTGGTACCAACGTTGTTGGCAACATAACTGACAGACTACCATCTGACATGCCTTGCTATCGGCCCCCTTTCTACTTTTTATCCCACATGGTGGGCCCATAACCCACAGTTCCACAGGATCAAAACCTGACTCCCCTATATATCTTTGATTCTGAAATATTCTTGCATTTGGCTTCATATCATATCACGAGCCACCTTCCGAGAGATGATCTATTCCCGATGCTCTGAACCCCCTTCTCACACTCTGTTCAGGTATCGATCGTTTGTCCATTCGCTTGAAACTTCCTATTGTACCTTCATATTTGCTCTCGATGTTTTCTTAAGTTTCAACTCGAGAGATACTTCTGCCACATTCCCTGAATTGTTCTCCAGATAATTAACCCTATAAGTGTCAGATCTTCTAAAGTTGCTCTTTACTTCCCCACCTAAATCTCGGGACGAGATTTCTTGTAGTGAGGAGATTTGTAACACCCCAAAGGTCGCGTACAAGTAATCTCATTAATGGCGCCATGTCATCATCTTTATTCTTGTTGCCAATCTCACGTTGATTCAAAACCAATTCAAATTTAATTTTAAAATAAAGTCAAATAAATTATTCTCCAAACAGTAAAACAAAAATGTTCGATGGGTTGAAAATATCCACTGACTAAATTTCATGAGTGATTCAACATCATTTGAGATAGCTAATTTCCCCTGGGAATTAAAGCAGTTCCAAATCAGCATTTTTAAATGCTTTTCCAATTGTAAAAAATCCAAATTATTTCAAACTCCTCCCAAACTTTTTGTGGCAGGTGCCAAATATTGTAATGCATTTATTTGGTCAAGTCCCACATTTTTCAGAACTCCTTTTGGCAGCTCAAATATTGCATAGCATTTTTTCTGTAAAAAGAAAAGAGCAAAAGAAGGAAAAGGGGAGAGAGAGAGAGAGAGAGAGAAAAGGCCCCTGACCCCCCCTGGGCCCACCCCTCCGGGCTAAGCCCAACAGGCCATGTGGCCCACTACCCCTCCCCTGTCGTCTCCCACCTCCCACTGTTCGACCGACCGGGCGCCTCGGCGCCACCCGACCACCTCGCCGGCCTCGCCGGGAGAGGATAAGGGCGACGCCTCGGGCTCCCTCCCCACTCCCACTTGAGCCTCTCCTCCCCCAGATCCACCCCTTTCCCCTCTCCCTCGCGCGCTCATTCCTCCCGAGCGCCACCATCGCCGCGTCGATCCCGCGGCCACCGTCATCGCCCCGCATCGCCGACATGCCATAGGCGTCCGCCGTCCTCCTCCACGTCGACTGGTGCCCGCCGTTGGAGCCGGAAGGCACCACAGCGCCGGATCCACCCCGTCTTCCTCCTCGGGACGCTCGAGCTCGCCGCCGTCCATTCGCTCCGCCGAGCCTCCCCCGAACCCACGATTGCACATCCGCAGGCTCATTGTGAGCTACACTCCTCCCCCCTCCCTTTTGCTCCCGTACGCGCCCAGAGCGGCTGGACCCGCCATGGCCGAGCCGAGCTCCGCCATTGAGCTCATTGTCGTCGCCCTGATGCTCCTCGCGTCGCGCTAACACCACCACCGAGCTCCTGGAGCCCCTAGCTTCTCAACGCGCCCCTCCGCCACCCTTGTCGTGCCCTGGACGCTCGAATCCATCGACGTCCAAATTCCGACGCCGCTTGGTCGGGCGCTGCGGGTTCTAGGCTATCCCAAAGACGCAGACCGCCGGCGTTGGATGCGCGGCGGCTCCCTCGTTGAACGCGTCACAAAGGTTTCGTTTTAACCGCCCGTAGGCTTTTCCCGACACGCCTCGAAAGCCACCGCCGCCCACTCGCCGCGGCGCAGTTACGTCATCCACGAGGCCAACCCGTAGCACGTGTGGACGCACGACGTCGCTAGCTTTCGAACGCAAGTAGCCACGCCCGTTTTGGGCCACCGTGGCGAAATCCCGAGGCTCGCCGGCGCCCTCCGTCGCGTTTTGGTCGCCGGAGCTCTCTCCGGCGCCGACGCCGACGTGGCACAAGGCCCATACTGGTCGTGACGATGGGCGGATGGCCCAGTTGACTGGGTTGACCCAGTCAACTGCTGAATGGGCTGCCCAGTGAGACTGACGTGTGGGCCTCCCCTGTTTAAAATGTTTTAAAAATAAATAAATCTGCTAACAAAAATCTGTTAATTAATTAGTAATTTAGTTAGTCACTGACACCTAGGGCCCACCCCTCTAATTAGTCTTTTAGTTTAGTTAAATTACTGTTAGAACTAACAGAGGCTGACATGTGGGTCCCATCGACCCCTGTGTCAGGTTTGACCCTGGTCGCGAAGTCATTGACTCAGCGACACAATCTCGACGTCATGATTCCATTTCTGTAATATTAATAATTCCAGAAAAGGCTTTAAACTTTGAATATTCGTAGAAGATAAACCGTAGCTCGAATGAAAATGTTTTCTATATGAAAGTTGCTCAGAAAAATCCAACGAATCCGAATATGCGTTCCGTTCACCTGTTAAATGCCTCTAGCATGCTGAACATGGAACATTCCCCTCGGTCATCCGTTCGACACAGTCCGAACCGGAAATACATTCCTGCTGAATTGCCCTTCACCTTTATCGTAGCCTCACGTTAGGTCACACCCGCACCGCATATTGCCACGTTATGCTTTGTGATGCTAAGTTTGCTTTATATTTACTGTTTCTTCCCCCTCTTCTCTCCGGTAGACCCCGAGACCGATGCTGCCCCTGTGATCGACTACATCGACGACGACCCCTCCTTGCCAGAGCAACCAGGCAAGCCCCCCCTTGATCATCCCGATATCGCCCATTCCATTCTCTCATGCTTGCATTAGATTTTGCTACTGTTATTGTTTGCTCCAATTTTGATGCATAGCCTGCTTTTGTATCTACTGTTGTACCTTACCTGCTTATCCTAAACTGCTTAGTATAGGTTGCTTAGAGATCCATCAGTGACCCCCACTCTGTCCGACCGCCATTGGATAGTCGAAGACCCGATCAACGGATCAAGACCAAGCCCGACACTGCACATCACTTCCCCTTAGTTGCTCGACACTACTGGGTTACTATCGAGTACCGAGGGTGAAACCTCTACATCACTTCTGATATTAACCATGTAGTATAGCTATCCGGTCGTGGTCATCGAGGGTGATTTCCTCTTTAACCACTTCCGATACGAGTTCTGTCGTGCAACCCCTCAAGTGTGGACCTCGAGGGTGAATCCTCTTACGCTCACCTTGATGACTACATCGAGTGGAATTCACGGTGGTGATTCCTCGGTTTTCCCTTGATGTTTAGACACACCGTTACTTTGATTACTATGACTTTACACTCGAGCCATGTTACTAAAGACGGGTCGACCACGAGGGTGCCCCATGAGCTTAATTGCGAGTGATGTGGAGTCGATTGACCGGAGGGTGCCCGCGAGATAATTACGAGGAGTGGTGGGGCATTCCTAGCCCTTGCCGCAAGTCCTCGAGACGGGCAACGGGTCACATCTTCGTGAGTCTCGCTTGTTACCGCGTTCCTAATCCACTACGATTTGGATATTTGATCCGAGGGGCCTCGCCCGATAGCACTAACCATCACGTGGGCATAGTATGGGCGTTCTGCGTCGTATACATCAGCCAAAGCTTAAAAGACGCGTCGATCGGCGGCGGCGCGTGCGGGTTGGATCATGTAAGCACCGCCTTGTTGAAGGAGGTAGCTAGGTTCGCTCACCGCTGCGACGCAACGTCTTGAGGAGTTCGGGAGATGGCCCATGACCCCGGGGCATAGGTTTAGTCCGCGGTTGGCCTCTCTATTAAGCCTAGGTCGGGTTGCGGCGTATTGTTTGGCCGAGGCCGGGCATGACCCAGGAAAGTGTGTCCTGCCGGAGTTAAGCGAGCGTGGTGGGTAAGTTGGTGCACCCCTGCAGGGAAGAAAACATCTATCGATAGCCTGTCCTACGGTAACGGACACTTGGAGTTGTATCCCGATCGATACAACTAGAACTGGATACTTGTGATGAGACTGGATGGTGATGAGGATTGGTTTGTGATGATAACTGGATAGTATGGCTCTGGGATTGCTTTCTCGCAGGGTGTCGAGAAAGGATCTCTGGCCGAGGTTGATAACACTACTACTACTTTACTTTATGCTACTCTACTCCCTCCTATTTGCTGCAAGATGGTGGGTTCCAGAAGATGCTAGTCTTCGATAGGACTAGGCCTTCTCTCTATTCTGGCATCTCTGCAGCCCAGTCCACATATACAGCCTTCCTTTGATAATGTTGCATATGTAGTGTAGATCCTTGCATGCGAGTACTTTGGATGAGTACTCACGGTTGCTTTGCTCCCCCTTTTCCCCCTTTCTTCTTCTTTCCGGTTGATGCAACCAGATGTTGGAGCCCAGAAGTCATATGCCACCGCCGTTGCCTACTACTACGTGGAGACCGCTGACGACCAGGAGTAGTTAGGAGACTCCCAGACAAGAGGCCTTGCCTTTTCGATCAATGTTGCTTTTGTGCTAGCCTTCTTAAGGAAACTTGTCTAACTTATGTCTGTACTCAGATATTGTTGCTTCCGCTGACTCTTGTGTTTTCGAGTTTATGTATTCGAGCCCTCGAGGCCCCTGGCTTGTAACATAAAGCTTGTATTATTTTATTTTGTGTCTAGAGTTGTGTTGTGATATCTTCCCGTGAGTCCTTGATCTTGATCGTACACATTTGCGTGTATGATGTAACATCCCAAATTTTCAATTTGGCATGTTATACATAGGTCATCCATGCATACCATATTTATTTGCATTCTTGTTTGCCATCCTCGAAAATCCTAAGCAACTCAAGGACCCTCGGAGAGAGTTGGGGATTTTTCGATTTTCATATTTGAATTTTATCAAATAATGAAAGACGAGGATGTTGGATTTTATTATTTTTCTCTCCGGAAAAATATTTCATTTAAAATAAATGAGGGGAGATAATATGACTTCTCCAAAATAATTGAAATAACGGAGGAAAAATGTTAAAATCATTTTTTGGGTTTTATTTGATTTTATTTGGAATTTTAATTGCCCTAGAAATTTTGCATGCTTTAAAAGTTGCATTTTAGGGTCAAGAAAAGTTCATCTAGTTCTAAATATTTTATTTAGACGGAGAAAACTTATTTTGGAATTTTTAGATTTTATTTATTTTTCTAGAAATTTTTCTTTGTGGAATGATTTAAAAAATGGACCCATACCGATCGGGCCAAAGGCCCACCGAGCCAGCCGACCATGAGCGCCGCCGCTTTTCCCAGCGGCGCAGGCGAGGCACGGACGCCGAGGAGTCCGAGCGGACTCCACCCGGGTGCCCCTTCCCAAGCCGAGCCCGCCTCGCCCCTTTATATGCCGCCGCCCGCCTCGCCACCACCCGCCACCACAACCCGCCGGAGCCCGGAGCCCCGAGCACGGACGCTTATTTTCGTCGGTTTATTTAATTAGCGAACGTCCGTTCGTCCATTCGTTTTAACGAACGCGTTCACTGTTTAGGTTCTGTTAACGAACGTTCGTTCGTTTAGCAGTTCGTCGCTTTTCTTTTATTCGATTTATTCCGCGGTTATTCTGATCGTGATTTCAGATCCAATTTTCAAACCTGTTTATCTTTTCGCTCGTTTATCGGAATCAGGCGATTCAAGCGCCTGGAGTTTCATCTCGAAACCCTCTTTCCGAATAATCAACTTAAACCAGTTTTTATCATTGCAAAATTTGACTCTAGTTCAGATTATTAAACGCACCCTATTTTTTTCGCCGTTTGAGTTTCGTTATTTCGTTTGGTTTGATTCTTTTTTGCAAACCGGAGTTCTTAAGTTGAACTCTCCGGTCAACCTCTTACAGTTGAAGTTTCGTTTGCGCATCTTTGTTGGTTGCTTATGTATGTATTGTTTGCTTGCGATAGAATTCCCGGAGTGCGAAGCGTGTTACTACGAGTCTCTAGGATTCACGGATCGTCAGCAAGGCAAGTAACACTTGATCATATCTTTTCATACCCAGTTTTTATGCATTAGCTCAATCCTCAAACATTGCATGATTAGGATGTCATTAAATTGTGGGTTGGGAAGTAGATGATGAGGTAGGAACCTATTGCCCTGTTACTTTCAAACCTTGGGAGTTACTTCTACGTTATGCTTATATTGCCATGCTATGCTCGTAGACGTGGTTTGGGTTTGAGAGATATTCACGACAGATGTGAGATTGTTAATTAATGGTTTACTCTAAGGTGGCAACTTAAATACACATCTGGGTGGATTGAGGCACCTGGGAACCCAGTGTTGTCTTTTTTTTTTGGAAATCCGGGGTATCCGTGTGATCTTCCTAAGGACCGCCACCAGTGCTCAAAGGGAACTGAGATTATTCATGCTAGAAACTTCCGTGTGCAGCCACAAGCTATTATGGGCTCTAGCATAGTTGAGTAAGTTACGTGAAGCTCTCAAGAGGTAGGTCAGCAGGTAGTGGGTTTTATAGGTTTGGTATGATCTATCCGAGTAGAGAGTTAATGTTTCGAAGATCGTGTCTCGGTCATCCGTCTATCAAACACCATGCAGTGCGAGAAACCAACGGAGGCGATCGAGTCTTGTGGGGAAAAGTGTGCAAACCTCTGCAGAGTGTACAATCTAATCATGGTTAGCCGTGTCCCCGGTTATGGACAATTCTGAGTATCTAGTACTTGAGTATTCACATGTATCTCATCACCCTAAATTAATACTGTTGGGTTGTTAATCACTTTAATTGGGATTGAGTTGGGGTTACACCTTCTCAATGATGTTTCAACCACCATGATAGTTAAAGTAAAAATTATTCCTTTGATGTAGGGAAAAAAATTGGCTTTTCGCAAAACTATAAACATAGAGCTTTCCACCAGCCATATATGCATGTAGTATAGCTTATTTTTCTTTCACTACTCTATGTGTTACATTGCCAGCATATTCCATGTGCTGGCCCGTTCTCGGGCTGCAACGTATTATGTTGCAGACTTTTCAGAAGAGGAGTAAGGATTGTAGGTCGTTGCCGTGCAGCTCAGTTATGCCGTTGGAGTTGATGGACTCACTTTATCTTCCAAGCCTTCCGCTGTTATCGCATTAGATGGCCTTAAGCCATATTATTGTAGTAAGTTCTCTTTTGAGACATTCGATGTAATAAGTGTGCGATTGCTACTCTGCTTCTAAATCCTTCGAGTATGTGTGTGTCAAGATTACCGATCCAGGATGACATGAATACGTAGACTTGACCATCGAGGTCGGTCGCTACAAGATGGTATCGAGCACACGCTGAGTGTAGGACACGACCACTAAGATAAAACCATAGGTCACTCCTCTCTACTCATTTCTGACTCTCTCCATTTTTCCACTCTTTAGGATGACGGAGATGAAGTACAAGTTTGCACAACCGGATGAAGACACACCTTTGGACGCCACTTGAAGGAAGTCACTAGGTACTGAATATTGGAATACCAAGCTTCACCGGACGTACAATGCCACCTTACCGTAAGAAGAATGCTGGAAGATTCAAGCTCTAGTTCCGGAAGGACGCTTATGCCAAGCACAGAGCCCATAGTATGTGTTTTAAATGCACCAACATGGAGTTTAGGAAAGAGTATGGCAGCTCACATTACCATGGGACACATTGGAGAAGTCTACAAGAAGGAGCTTAAAGACACCATATACCAAATATGTGGGCGCCGGACGAGCAATGGGAAGTAATTAGCACCAAGAAGGATAGATCCATTGCAGCTTACATCCAGAGCTAAACCAGCACATTCAACGTCATGAGAACCGGACAAAGCAGACATGCTGGATTTGAAGAAGGCGAAAACTAAGATCATCGAATTGGAGGAAGAACTCAAGTCTACACGCGATGGATATGAGGAAGAAATCAAGATATTACTGGAGAAGAACGACGACCTAGTCAAGAAGATTGGAGTTTTCATGGGAGGACCAGCACCCAAGGAAGAGGAGCAAGAAGAGGAAGAAGACCCCGCTTGTCCAGAAAACTACACCATCATTGACGACACCGACTCAGATCCAAGTGATGATGACTATGAAGACGAAGCTGGAGCAGACATCATGGAGTCTTCCACCGATCAAAATTTCTAGATGACCACCAAATATTAGTAGTATTTTTCCCCATGTAACTAGTAGTAGTTGAGCACTTATGCGATAGTCCTAGATCGTTTTGTATGCCCTTGCTTGCTTGATTGAATGAATGTGTGTTTTGCCTCATGTGCATATGGGTAGTGTTTTCTCACTAGACCTCTTTCTATTTCTAATCTCTTCCCTCTAAACCCTCAGATGCCTCCGAGACGTGACCCGGTTTTGCTTTCCCACGGAGCTCACTCATTGATCCAACAGCAGAATACTTTGATGCAACTGCTAGTTCGTAACCAGGAAATGCCAACAACAACAACAACAACCCGCCGCCAGTGGACAATTTAGCCCGTTTTCTAAGGTTACAACCGCCGGTGTTTTCCAGAGCACCGACCCAATAGTTGCGGATGACTGGTTACGCCGAATTGGAAGGAGTTAACCACCGCAGGATGCACGGATGCTGAAAGAGTGCGCTTTGCCGCACATCAATTGGATGGACCAGCAGCCGCATGGTGGGAGAATTACGGCTACTTTTCCTATAGCCAATGTCACTTGGGACCAGTTCCAACAAGCCAGACGCCCATGTTTCAACCGGAGCCATGCAGATAAAGCGCGAGTTTCGCAACTTACGCCAGGGAACCGTCTTGTGGCCAAAGACGTGGATGAGTTTAGCAAGTTATCACGCTATGCCCCGATGATGTGGCCACGGATGCATGAAGCAAGAGAAGTTCATGGAAGGGCTGAATGATGAGATGAGTATGCAGTTGATGGTGGCAACTTTCAACAACTACCGTGAGTTGGTAGATAAGGCCCTAATGATTGAAGGAAGCAGCAGCAAATTGAGAGTCGTAAGAGGAAGTATGGACAAGGGAAGTATAACTCAGAGCTCACCGAAACCTCGCTTAACCCCGAACTCGGGAGGACTAGTTCATAACCATGGAGGACATAACCATCTATCGAGGAGGATCGCAAAATGGTGCGAAGAATGGGAATGGAAATGCAGCCAACAATCATCGAATCGCTCTAACCCGCTACACCCGCTAAGAGAGACTTGATCCAAGTTATTTGCTTTAAGTGCGGGAAGACAGGCACTATGCCAATGACTGCCTCAAGGAAAGAATGGAAACGGAAATGGGAGCGGGAAGAAGCCCAATCCATTCAACAAAGGACAAGTGAACCACGTTAACGTGGAGGAAGTTGAAGAGCGATCGGATGCGTAATAGGTAAGTTTTGGTTCATCATTTACCGCTATTGTTCTTTTCGATCTTGGTGCATCGCATTCATACATATCAAGGGATTTGTGGATAAGTTTAAGTTGCCAACCTGCACCCTTAGGACCCTCTTTAGTGAGCTACGCTCAAGCGAGTATATGGCTAGCAGATGGTGCACCCAGATACCCCTAATCATTGGCACGCATGTTTTTCCGTCTGACCTAATTATCTTGGAGTCGCAAGGATTGGATGTGATATTAGGTATGGATTGGATGTCGAAGTTTGGAGGAAGTATCGACTGTGCTAGCAAGTCAATTTATCTTACCACCCCAGAGGGAAAAAGGATTAAGTATGTATCTAGGCATGTGCCTAGGAGGAGCCAAGTGAATACCCTCACGGGAGTTGTACAAGAGGAAGTACCTGTAGTGAAGGATTATCCAGATGTTTTTCCAGAAGAGTTACCAGGTATGCCACCGGATCGAGACATCGAGTTCTTGATAGAACTATTGCCAGGTACAGGACCAATATCCAAGAGACCCTATCGGATGCCCGCAAATGATCTGGAAGAAATTAAAAAGCAGATCAAGGAGTTATTGGAGAAAGGTTATATTCGAAGAAGTTCATCACCTTGGGGAGCACCAGTACTTTTGGTGGAGAAGAAGGATAAATCCCTGAGGATGGTTGTTGATTACCGCGCTCTGAATGAAGTAACGATAAAGAACAAGTATCCCTTACCGATGATTAATGATATGTTTGATCAGTTGCAAGGAGCTAAGGTGTTTTCTAAGATTGATCTACGATCAGGATACCATCGATTGAAGATCCGAGAGAAGGATATACCAAAGACAGCATTCACCACACGATATGGATTATATGAGTATACGGTCATGTCGTTTGGGTGACTAACGCCTCGCCTATTTTATGAGTATGATGAACAAAGTGTTCATGGAGTATTTGGACAAGTTTGGTGTGGTGTTTATCGATGATATTATGGTTTACTCGAAGAACGAAGAGGAGCACGCAGAACACCTACGTTTGGTTCTTGAGAAACTCAGGGAACACCAGTTATATGCCAAATTCAGCAAGTGCGAGTTTTGGTTAAATGAAGTTGGATTTCTTGGGCATGTTATATCGAGAGAGGTATAGCGAAGAGATCGCAGATAAAATTCAGTCGATCCATCGAATGGTTGGCACCCACTTGATCAATGAGATTCGCGATTTCCTTGGGTGGCAGGTATTATCGGAGATTCATTGAGAATTTTTCCAAGATTGCTAAACCAATGACAGAGTTACTAAAGAAGGATACCAAGTTCAAATGGACAGAGGATTGTGAGACAAGCTTCCAAGAGTTGAAGAAACGGTTGACTACAGCCCCAGTGCTGACATTGCCAGATATACATAGGGAGTTTCAAGTGTATTGTGATGCCTCTCGCTTGGGACTTGGATGTGTTCTTATGCAGGAAGGAAAAGTTGTTTCGTATGCCTCACGACAACTGAAGCCTCATGAGTTGAACTATGCCACGCATGATTTGGAGTTAGCAGTTGTGGTACATGCGTTGAAGACCTGGAGACATTATCTCATGGGAAACCGTTGTGATGTGTACACGGATCATAAGAGTTTGAAGTACATTTTCACACAGAAGGAGTTAAACCTCAGACAAAGGAGATGGTTGGAACTTATAAAGGATTACGACATGAAGCTACACTATCATCCGGAAAAGCCAACGTTGTAGCAGACGCTTTAAGTCGGAAGAGTTATGCCAATATCCTTAAAGGTAGAGGACTACCAAAGGAGTTAGCAGAGGATATTATGGAACTTCAGTTGGAGATTGTTCCAAGAGGTTTTCTTGCAACAATGGAGGTTCAGTCGGCCTTGTTAGACAAGATTCGAGACGCTCAAAAGGAGGATAAAGAGATTGCTGAGATAAAGGAAAAGATGGGCAAAGGAAAAGCCAAAGGTTTTCGCGAGGATGAGCACGATACCTTGTGGTTTGAGGATCGGATTTATGTGCCGAACAATTTGGAGATCAGGAAGTCAATACTTGAAGAGGCTCATGACTCACCATACTCGATTCGCCCCGGAAACACCAAGATGTATTTGGACTTGAAGGAACGCTTCGGTGGTGGTATGAAGAAGGATATTGCCGAGTATGTAGCCGTTTGTGATGTATGTATGAGAGTGAAGGCGAGCATCAAAAGCCGGAGGACTGTTGCAGCCTATGCCAATACCGAATGGAAGTGGGACAAACTTGGCATGGATTTTATCACGGATTACCCGTAACCAAAGCAGGATATGATTCAATATGGGTAGTAGTGGATCGGTTGACCAAAGTAGCTCACTTTATGCGGTGAAAACAACTTATACAAGTGCCAAGTTGGCCAAGATATATATGACCAGGATCGTATGTTTGCATGGAGTTCCGAGGAGTATCGTGACGATAGAGGAACACAGTTTACTTCAAAGTTTTGGCATCAACTACACGGACTTTGGGTACCAGATTGGAGTTTAGTACGCGTTCCACCCATGACGGATGGATGACAGAGAGAGTCAATCAGATTTTGGAGGACATGTTGAGAGCACATGCGCTAGATTATGGATCCAGTTGGGATGACAATTTGCGATGCAGAATTCTCATACAACAACAGCTACCGAGCCAGTTTGAAGATGGCGCCGCTCAAGCTCAGATGGACGCAGATGTAGAACATCATTAATGTGGGATGAGGTTGAGACCGTCAGTTGTTTGGACCAGATTTGATCAAAGACTCAGAGGAGAAGGTTAAAGCGATCGAGCGGGCTAAAATTGCTCACCTAGATGAAGAGTTACGCAGATTCAAAACGCAAGGAAGTAACCTATGAAATCGGAGATGAGTATATCTGCAGTATCACCCCGAGGGGAGTGAAACGTTTTGGAGTAAAGGAAAGTTAGCCCCAAGGTTTGTAGGACCATATCGTGTTTTGGAACGGATGGGAGAAGTTGCCTACAAGCTGGAGTTACCAAGGATTGTCGAGTTCATGATGTGTTTCACGATCAATCAAGAAGTGCCACGCTGAGATGGCCGACATACCGTTGAACGATCTGATACTTTGGAGGCGATTCAATTGAATGATAATCTAACTTATGAGGAGAAGCCAAGTAAAGATTTTGGAGTTTGATAGCGAGTCACTCGCAACAAGGTGATCAAGTTTTGCAAAGTTCAGTGGAGCCACCATACCGAGGAGGAAGCCACCTGGGAGCGAGAAGATGATATTCGCAAGGACCATCCGCACCTATTTTCTAGCCAACCCGAATCTCGAGGGCGAGATTCATCTTAAGGGGGGTAGGTTTGTAACATCCCAAATTTTCAATTTGGCATGTTATACATAGGTCATCCATGCATACCATATTTATTTGCATTCTCGTTTGCCATCCTCGAAAATCCTAAGCAACTCAAGGACCCTCGGAGAGAGTTGGGGATTTTTCGATTTTCATATTTGAATTTTATCAAATAATGAAAGACGAGGATGTTGGATTTTATTATTTTTCTCTCCGGAAAAATATTTCATTTAAAATAAATGAGGGGAGATAATATGACTTCTCCAAAATAATTGAAATAACGGAGGAAAAATGTTAAAATCATTTTTTGGGTTTTATTTGATTTTATTTGGAATTTTAATTGCCCTAGAAAAATTTGCATGCTTTAAAAAGTTGCATTTTAGGGGCCAAGAAAAGTTCATCTAGTTCTAAATATTTTATTTAGACGGAGAAAACTTATTTTGGAATTTTAGACTTTTATTTATTTTTCTAGGAATTTTTCTTTCGTGGAATGATTTAAAAAAACGGATTCATACCGATCGGGCTAAAGGCCCACCTGAGCCAAGCCGGGCCCTTGAACCGCCGCCGCCTTCCCAGCACACACAGGCGAGGCACGGACGCCGAGGAGTCCGAGCCGGACTCCACCCGGCGCCCCTTCCCAAGCCGAGCCCGCCCGCCCCTTTATATGCCGCCGCCCGCCGCCGCCACCACCCCGCCACCACAACCCGCCGGAGCCCCGAGCCTCGAGCCCGAGCCCCGAGCCACCTGGAGCCTCGCCGCCGCCAGCGCCGCCGCCGCCGCCCTCCCGCCGAGTCGCCGCCGCCCTCGCCGACCCCGTCCCACCGGAACCCGCGAACCGCCCGCCCGCCGGACGCGCCTCGCCGGAGGTACCCGACCCCGCCGCCGGTTTTTTTTTTTGAAAACTCTTCGGTTTTTTTTAAACCCTAGATCGTTTTTTTATATAGATCAGTTTATTTTCGTCGGTTTATTTAATTAGCGAACGTCCGTTCGTCCGTTCATTTTAACGAACGCGTTCACTGTTTAGGTTCTGTTAACGAACGTTCGTTCGTTTAGCAGTTCGTCGCTTTTCTTTTATTCGATTCATTCCGCGGTTATTCTGATCGCGATTTCAGATCCAATTTTCAAACATGTTTATCTTTTCGCTCGTTTATCGGAATCAGGCGATTCAAGCGCCTGGAGTTTCATCTCGAAACCCTCTTTCCGAATAATCAACTTAAACCAGTTTTTATCATTGTAAAATTTGACTCTAGTTCAGATTAGTAAACGGACCCTATTTTTTTCGCCGTTTGAGTTTCGTTATTTCGTTTGGTTTGATTCTTTTTGCAAACCGGAGTTCTTAAGTTGAACTCTCCGGTCAACCTCTTACAGTTGAAGTTTCGTTTGCACATCTTTGTTTGTTGCTTATGTATGTATTGTTTGCTTGCGATAGAATTCCCGGAGTGCGAAGCGTGTTACTACGAGTCTCTAGGATTCACGGATCGTCAGCAAGGCAAGTAACACTTGATCATATCTTTTTCATACCCAGTTTTTATGCATTAGCTCAATCCTCAAACATTGCATGATTAGCATGTCATTAAATTGTGGGTTGGGAAGTAGATGATGAGGTAGGAACCTATTGCCCTGTTACTTTCAAACCTTGGGAGTTACTTCTACGTTATGCTTATATTGCCATGATATGCTCGTAGACGTGGTTTGGGTTTGAGAGATATTCACGACAGATGTGAGATTGTTAATTGATGGTTTACTCTAAGGTGGCAACTTAAATACACATCTGGTGGATTGAGGCACTGGGGAACCCAGTGTTGTCTGTTTTTTTGGAAATCCGGGGTATCCGTATGATCTTCCTAAGGACCGCCACCTGTGCTCAAAGGAACTGAGATTATTCATGCTAGAAACTTCCGTGTGCAGCCACAAGCTATTATGGGCTCTAGCATAGTTGAGTAAGTTATGTGAAGCTCTCAAGAGGTAGGTCAGCAGGTAGTGGGTTTTATAGGTTTGGTATGATCTATCCAGGAGTAGAGATTTAATGTTTCGAAAGATCGTGTCTCGGTCATCGGTCTCTCAAACACCATGCAGTGCAAGAAACCAACGGAGGCGATCGAGTCTTGTGGAGAAAAGTGCGCAAACCTCTGAGAGTGTACAATCTAATCATGGTTAGCCGTGTCCCCGGTTATGGACAATTCTGAGTATCTAGTACTTGAGTATTCACATGTATCTCATCACCCTAAATTAATACTGTTGGGTTGTTAATCACTTTAGTTGGGATTGAGTTGGGGTTACACCTTCTCAATGATGTTTCAACCACCATGATAGTTAAAGTAAAAATTATTCCTTTGATGTAGGGAAAAAATTGGCTTTTCGCAAAACTGTAAACATAGAGCTTTCCACCAGCCATATATGCATGTAGTATAGCTTATTTTTCTTTCACTACTCTATGTGTTACATTGCCAAGATATTCCATGTGCTGACCCGTTCTCGGCTGCAACGTATTATGTTGCAGACTTTTGACGAGGAGTAAGGATTGTAGGTCGTTGCCGTGCAGCTCGCTTATGCCGTTGGAGTTGATGGACTCACTTTATCTTCCAAGCCTTCCGCTGTTATCGCATTAGATGGCCTTAAGCCATATTATTGTAATAAGTTCTCTTTGAGACATTCGATGTAATAAGTGTGTGATTGCTACTCGCTTATAAATCCTTCGAGTAATCGTGTGTGTCAAGATTACCGATCCAGGATGACAAGCACGTAGACTTGACCATCTCGAGGTCGGGTCGCTACAAGATGGTATCGAGCACACGCTGAGTGTAGGACACGACCACTAAGATAAAACCATAGGTCACTCCTCTCTACTCATTTCTGACCTCTCTCCATTTTTCCACTCTTTAGGATGAAGGAGATGAAGTACAAGTTTGCACAACCGGATGAAGACACACCTTTTGGACGCCACTTGAAGGAAGTCACTAGGTACCTGAATATTGGAATACTAAGCTTCACCGGACGCATAACGCCACCTTACCGTAAGAAGAATTTGGAAGATTCAAGCTCTAGTTCCGGAAGGACGTTTGCGCCAAGCACAGAGCCCATAGTATGTGTTTTCAATGCACCAACATGGAGTTTAGGAAAGAGTATGGCAGCTCACATTACCATGGGACGATTGGAGAAGTCTACAAGAAGGAGCTTAAAGACACCATATACCAAATATGTGGGCGCGGGACGAGCAATGGGAAGTAATTAGCACCAAGAAAGATAGATCCATTGCAGCTTACATCCAGAGCTAAACCAGCACATTCGACGTCATGAGAACCAGACAATGCGCAGACATGCTGGATTTGAAGAAGGCAAAACTAAGATCATCGAATTGGAGGAAGAACTCAAGTCTACATGCGATGGATATGAGGAAGAAATAAGGATATTATCGAGAAGAACGACGACCTAGTCAAGAAGATTGAGTTTTCATGGGAGGACCAGCACCCAAGGAAGAGGAGCAAGAAGAGGAAGAAGACCCCGCTTGTCCGGATAACTACATCATCATTGGCGACACCGACTCAGATCCAAGTGATGATGACTATGAAGACGAAGCCGAGCAGACATCATGGAGTCTTCCACCGATCAAAATTTCTAGATGACCACCAAATATTAGTAGTATTTTTCCCCATGTAACTAGTAGTAGTTGAGCACTTATGCGATAGTCCTAGATCGCTTTGTATGCCCTTGCTTGCTTGATTGAATGAATGTGTGTTTTGCCTCATGTGCATATGGGTAGTGTTTCTCACTAGACCTCTTTCTATTTCTAATCTCTTCCTCTAAACCCTCAGATGCCTCCGAGACGTGACCCGGTTTTGCTTTCCCACCGGAGCTCACTCAGTTGATCCAACAGCAGAATACTTTGATGCAACTGCTAGTTCAGAACCAGGGCAATGCCAACAAGAACAACAACAACAACCCGCCGCCAGTGGACAATTTAGCCCGTTTTCTAAGGTTACAACCGCCGGTCTTTTCCAGTAGCACCGAGCCAATAGTTGCAGATGAATGGTTACGCCGAATTGGAAGGGAGTTAACCATCGCAGGATGCACGGATGCTGAAAGAGTGCGCTTTGCCGCACATCAATTGGATGGACCAGCAGCCGCATGGTGGGAGAATTACACGGCTACTTTTCCTATAGCCAATGTCACTTGGGACCAGTTCCAACAGCTTTTCGACGCCCATGTTTCAACCGGAGCCATGCAGATAAAGAAGCGTTAGTTTCGCAACTTACGCCAGGGGAACCGTACTGTGGCCCAGTACGTGGATGAGTTTAGCAAGTTATCACGCTATGCCCCTGATGATGTGGCCACGGATGCCGCGAAGCAAGAGAAGTTCATGGAAGGGCTGAATGATGAGATGAGTATGCAGTTGATGGTGGCAACTTTCAACAACTACCAGGAGTTGGTAGATAAGGCCCTAATGATTGAAGGAAGCAGCAGCAAATTGAGAGTCGTAAGAGGAAGTATGGACAAGGGAAGTATAACTCAGGAGCTCACCAGAAACCTCGCTTAACCCCGAACTCGGGAGGACTAGTTCATAACCATGGAGGACATAACCATACTGGAGGAGGATCGCAAAATGGTGCGAAGAATGGGAATGGAAATGCAGCCAACAATAATCAGAATCGCTCTAACCCGGCTACACCCGCTAAGAGAGACTTGATCCAAGTTATTTGCTTTAAGTGCGGGAAGACAGGCACTATACCAATGACTGCCTCAAGGAAAGAATGGAAACGGAAATGGGAGCACGGGAAGAAGCCCAATCCATTCAACAAAGGACAAGTGAACCACGTTAACGTGGAGGAAGTTGAAGAGCAGCCGGATGCGGTAATAGGTAAGTTTTGGTTCACCATTTACCACTATTGTTCTTTTCGATCTTGGTGCATCGCATTCATACATATCAAGGGATTTGTGGATAAGTTTAAGTTGCCAACCTGCACCTTAGGACCCTCTTTAGTGAGCTACTTCAAGCGAGTATATGGCTAGCGAGATGGTGCACCCAGATACCCCTAATCATTGGCACGCATGTTTTTCCGTCGACCTAATTATCTTGGAGTCGCAAGGATTGGATGTGATATTAGGTATGGATTGGATGTCAAGTTTGAGGAAGTATCGATGTGCTAGCAAGTCAATTTATCTTACCACCCCTGAGGGAAAAAGGATTAAGTATGTATCTAGGCATGTGCCTAGGAGGAGCCAAGTGAATACCCTCACGGGAGTTGTACAAGAGGAAGTACCTGTAGTGAAGGATTATCCAGATGTTTTTCCGGAAGAGTTACCAGGCATGCCACCGGATCGAGACATCGAGTTCTTGATAGAACTATTGCCAGGTACAGGACCAATATCCAAGAGACCCTATCGGATGCCCGCAAATGATCTGGAAGAAATTAAAAAGCAGATCAAGGAGTTATTGGAGAAAGGTTATATTCGAAGAAGTTCATCACCTTGGGGAGCACCAGTACTTTTGGTGGAGAAGAAGGATAAATCCCTGAGGATGGTTGTTGATTACCGAGCTCTGAATGAAGTAATGATAAAGAACAAGTATCCCTTACCGATGATTAATGATATGTTTGATCAGTTGCAAGGAGCTAAGGTGTTTTCTAAGATTGATCTACGATCAGGATACCATCAGTTGAAGATCCGAGAGAAGGATATACCAAAGACAGCATTCACCACACGATATGGATTATATGAGTATACGGTCATGTCGTTTGGGTGACTAACGCCTCGCTATTTTATGAGTATGATGAACAAAGTGTTCATGGAGTATTTGGACAAGTTTGTTGTGGTGTTTATCGATGATATTATGGTTTACTCAAGAACGAAGAGGAGCACGCAGAACACCCACGCTTGGTTCTTGAGAAACTCGGGGAACACCAGTTATATGCCAAATTCAGCAAGTGCGAGTTTTGGTTAAAGGAAGTTGGATTTCTTGGGCATGTTATATCGAGAGGGTATAGCAAGAGATCCCAAAAAATTCAGTCATCCTTTGAATGGTTGGCACCACTTCACCAATGAGATTCGTAGCTTCCTTTGACGGTGGTATTATCGAGATTCATTGAGAATTTTTCCAAGATTGCTAAACCAATGCCAGAGTTACTAAAGAAGGATACCAAGTTCAAATGGACAGAGGATTGTGAGACAAGCTTCCAAGAGTTGAAGAAACGGTTGACTACAGCCCCAGTGCTGACATTGCCAGATATACATAGGGAGTTTCAAGTGTATTGTGATGCCTCTCGCTTGGGACTTGGATGTGTTCTTATGCAGGAAGGAAAAGTTGTTTCGTATGCCCTAGAGTTCGTACTAGAATAACACCTTAAGATACAAATCAACCAAAACCCTAATGTCACCTAGATACTCCAATGTCACCTCAAGTATCCGTGGGCATGATTATACGATATGCATCACACAATCTCAGATTCATCTATTCAACCAACACATAGAACCTCAAAGGGTGCCCCAAAGTTTCTACCGAAGAAACACGACGAAAATGTGTGCTAACCCCTATGCATAGGTTCATGGGCGGAACCCACAAGTTGATCACCAAAACATACATCAAGTGAATCACGTGATATCCCATTGTCACCACAGATACGAACGGCAAGACATACATCAAGTGTTCTCAAATCTTTAAAGACTCAATCCGATAAGATTACTTCAAGGGGAAAACTCAATCCATTACAAGAGAGTAGAGGGGGAGAAGAAACATAAGATCCAACTATAATAGCAAAGCTCACGATACATCAAGATCGTGCCAAATCAAGAACACGAGAGAGAGAGAGAGAGAGAGAGAGAGAGAGAGAGATCAAACACATAGCTACTGGTACATACCCTCATCCCCGAGGGTGAACTACTCCCTCCTCGTCATGGAGAGCGCCGGGATGATGAAGATGGCCACCGGTGAGGGTTCCCCCCCCAGGTGCGTAACAGGTCCCAATTAGTTTTGGTGGCTACAGAGGCTTGCGCGGAGGAACTCCCGATCTATTCTGTTCCCCGAAGTTTTTAGGGTATATGGGTATATATAGGAGGAAGAAGTACGTTAGGGGAGCCACGAGGGGCCCACGATGGTGGAGGCGCATACAGGGGGTGGGCGCGCCCCCGCCTCGTGGCTCCCTCGCTTCTTCCCGACGTGCACTCCAAGTCTTTCCGGTAGCTTTCCTTCCAAAAATAACTTTTCCAGTTGGTTTCATTCCGTTTCGACTCCGTTTGATATTCCTTTTCTTCAAAACACTGAAATAGGCAAAAAAACAGCAATTCTGGGTTGGGCCTCCGGTTAATAGGTTAGTCCCAAAAGTAATATAAAAGTGGATAATAAAGCCCAATAATGTCCAAAACAGTAAATAATATAGCATGGATCAATCAAAAATTATAGATACGTTGGAGACGTATCAAGCATCCCCAAGCTTAATTCCTGCTCGTCCTCGAGTAGGTAAATGGTAAAAAGATAATTTTTGATGTGGAATGCTACTTTGCATAATTTCAATGTAATTCTCTTTATTGTGGCAAGAATATTCAGATCCATAAGATTCAAGACAAAAGTTTAATATTGACATAAAAATAACAATACTTCAAGCATACTAACTAAGCAATTATGTCTTCTCAAAATAACATGGCCAAAGAAAGTTATCCCTACAAAATCATATAGTCTGGCTATGCTCTATCTTCACCACACAAAGTATTTAAATCATGCACAACCCCGATGACAAGCCAAGCAATTGTTTCATACTTTTGATGTTCTCAAACTTTTTCAATCTCCACGCAATACATGAGCGTGAGCCATGGACATAGCACTATAGGTGGAATAGAATGGTGGTTGTGGAGAAGACAAAAAGGGATAAGATAGTCTCACATCAACTAGGCGTATCAACGGGCTATGGAGATGCCCATCAATAGATATCAATGTGAGTGAGTAGGGATTGCCATGCAACAGATGCACTAGAGCTATAAGTGTATGAAAGCTCAAAAAGAAACTAAGTGGGTGTGCATCCAACTCGCTTGCTCACGAAGACCTAGGGCATTTTGAGGAAGCCCGTCATTGGAATATACAAGCCAAGTTCTATAATGAAAAATTCCCACTAGTTTATGAAAATGATGACATAGGAGACTCTCTCTATCATGAAGGTCATGGTGCTACTTTGACGCACAAGTGTGGTAAAAGGATAGTAGCATTGTCCCTTCTCTCTTTTTCTCTCATTTTTTTATATATTTTTTTATTCTTTTTTTGGGCCTTTTCTCTTTTTGTATGGCCTCTTTTCTTTTCTTTTCTTTTCTTTTTCGTCCGGAGTCTCATCCCGACTTGTGGGGGAATCATAGTCTCCATCATCCTTTCCTCACTGGGACAATGCTCTAATAATGATGATCATCACACTTGTATTTACTTACAACTCAAGAATTACAACTCAATACTTAGAACAAGATATGACTCTATATGAATGCCTCCGGCAGTGTACCGGGATGTGCAATGACTCATGAGTGACATGTATGAAAGAATTATGAATGGTGGCTTTGCCACAAATACGATGTCAACTACATGATCATGCAAAGCAATATGACAATGATGGAGTGTGTCATAATAAACAGAACGGTGGAAAGTTGCATGGCAATATATCTCGGATTGGCTATGGAAATGCCAAGATAGGTAGGTATGGTGGCTGTTTTGAGGAAGGTATATGGTGGTTGTATGATACCGGCGAAAAGTGCGCGGTATTAGTGAGGCTAGCAATGGTGGAAGGAAGTAGAGTGCGTATAATCCATGGGCTCAACATTAGTCATAAAGAACTCATATACTTATTGAAAAAAATCTACAAGTTATCAAAGCAAAGTATTACGTGCATGCTCCTAGGGGGATAGATTGGTAGGAAAAGACCATCGCTCGTCCCCGACCGCCACTCATAAGGAAGACAATCAATAAATAAATCATGCTCCGACTTCATCACATAACGGTTCACCATACGTGCATGCTACGGGAATCACAAACTTTAACACAGGTACCTCTCAAATTCTCAACTACTCAACTAGCATGACTCTAATATCACCATCTTTATATCTCAAAACAATTATGAAGCATCAAACTTCTCATAGTATTCAACACACTCATAAGAAAGTTTTACAAATCTTGAATACCAAGCATATTAGGACTATTTAAGCAAATTACCATGCTATTTAAGACTCTCAAAATAATCTAAGTGAAGTATGAGAGTTAATCTATTTCTTCAAATTAAATCCACCGTCGTGCTCTAAAAGATATAAGTGAAGTACTAGAGCAAACAACAAACTACTCCGAAAGATATAAGTGAAGATCAATGAGTAGTCGCATAATTATGCAACTATGTGAAGACTCTCCCATTTAATAATTTTAGATCTTTGTATTTTATTCAAACAGCAAGCAAAGCTAAATAAAATAAAATGACGCTCCAAGTAAAACACATATCATGTGGTGAATAAAAATATAGCTCCAAGTAAAGTTACCGATGAACGAAGACGAAAGAGGGGATGCCTTCCGGGGAATCCCCAAGCTTAGACGCTTGGTTATCCTTGAATATTACCTTGGGGTGCCTTGGGCATCCCCAAGCTTAGGCTCTTTCCACTCCTTATTCCATAGTCCATCGAATCTTTACCCAAAACTTGAAAACTTCACAACACAAAACTTAACAGAAAACTCGTAAGCTCCGTTAGTGAAAGAAAACAAAACACCACTTCAAGGTACTGTAATGAACTCATTCTTTATTTATATTGGTTTTAAACCTACTGTATGCCAACTTCTCTATGGTTTATAAACTATTTTACTAGCCATAGATTCATCAAAATAAGCAAACAACACACGAAAAAACAGAATCTGTCAAAAACAGAACAATCTGTAGTAATCTGTAGCTAACGCAAACTTATGGAACTCCAAAAATTCTAAAATAAATTGGTGGACCTGAGAAATTTGTCTAGTAATAATCTTCAAAAAGAATCAACTAAATAGCACTCTCCAGTAAAAAGTTTTAGCTAATCTCGTGAGCGCTAAAGTTTCTGTTTTTTACAGCATGATCATAAAGACTTCACCCAAGTCTTCCCAAAGGTTCTATTTGGCAAAAACACTAATTAAAACATAAAACACATCTAAACAGAAGCTAGATGGATTATTTATTCCTAAACCAAACCAAAAAGCAAGAAACTAAAATAAAATTGGGTTGCCTCCCAACAAGCGCTATCGTTTAACGCCCCTAGCTAGGCATGATGATTTCAATGATGCTCGCATAAAAGATAAGAATTGAAACATAAAGAGAGCATCATGAAGAATATGACTAGAACATTTAAGTCTAACCCACTTCCTATGCATAGGGATTTTGTGAGAAAACAACTTATGGGAACAGTAATCAACTAGCATAGGAAGGCAAAACAAGCATAACTTCAAAACTTTAAGCTCATAGAGAGGAAACTTGATATTATTGCAATTCCTACAAGCATATAATCCTCCCTCATAATAATTTTCAGTAGCATCATGAATGAATTCAACAATATAACCAGCACCGAAAGCATTCTTTTCATGATCTACAAGCATAGAAATTTTATTACTCTCCACAAAAGCAAATTTGTTCTCATTCGGAATAGTGGGAGTATCATAAGAGACTTGAATACTATAATATGTTTCCACATTAAAAGAGTAATGTTCAGAAAAAGGGTAATCACAATCATGATAAGTTTTATAAATATAATCATCACTACTTTTTATAGCATAAGTTTTATCACAATAATCATCATAAGTAGCAACTTTGTTTTCATCATAATCGATTGAAACCTCTTCCGAAATAGTGGGTACATCACTAAATAAAGTCATGACCTCTCCAAATCCACTTTCATAAATATTATAAGATTCAATATCCTCCAAGATAGTGGGATCATTACCTCCTAAAGTTGACACTCTTCCAAACCCACTTTTATCAATATAATCATCATAGGTAGAAGGCATGCTATCATCATAACAACTTTGCATATCAAAATTTGGGAAGCTAAAAATATCATCATTATGAAACATAGCATCCCAAAGCTTGGGACAAACATTAATTGCAGCAAATATATTCTCAAATATGTCATCCTCATCAAACATAGCTTCCCCAAGCTTGGGCCTTTTCATATCATAAGCATAATCACTCTCATCGTCAATAGTATGGATAGCACCAATAGTATAGCAAACATTATTATCATATTCTTCCAAGCAAGTGACAAAAAGATTTTCAAGATCATAAGAAGTATCACTATCTTCCCAATCATAATCATGACAACAAGCAATAGGCATAAGGAGATCATCATCAAGTGCATCATCTTCCACAATTATTTTTGATTCATTTTCATGAGGAACAACAATAATAGTAGCAACTTTATTTGGGAGAGATATATTTTTACCTCTCTTCCTTTTTCTTTTCTTATTCTTCACCTCATCATGTGTGGGTTCAATCCTCTTTTTGGAGCTCCTTATTAATGAGATTGGTTGAATAGAAGGCTCCTCCTTGTTACCTGATTCATCATAAGAAATAATAGGAGGATATTGGGAAGTATCTTCCCTTTCATTAGTATTCTCTTCATATTCTATTTGTTTTCTTTTCTTTATGTAGTTGGCAATATAAGGATTTTCAATGCAATTCACCGCACAATACATATAAACCTTCTCTAGATCAATATCAAGGAATTTCTCAAGGTTATATTCTGGAATATGCTTAGTTTGACGTTTCAATTCTTCATAACCCAAAAGCAAACTTAGTTCATTATAATGCGCAAGGGAAATCAAGTCATCACAATTTTTGGACACGATTCGATCATGAAACAATTCGCATTTGATATTTAAATGACCATGTTCATTGCAAAGTTCACAAGTACGGTAAAGATATTTTAAATTTTCAGCACTAACATTTAGTCTTTCTTGCAACCATTTAGTTTCTAAATACTTATGCCTCTTGCAATATCTATCTTCCCTATTTGGTGTGTGCTTGCAAACCCAATACACTCCACAAAAATTGACATGTTTGTAGGAGAGATTTTCATCGTAACTAGTGCAATCATCATTAGTACTATGGATATTCAAGGAGTTCATACTAAAAACATTACAATCATGCTCATCATTCAAAGATTTAGTGCCAAACATTTTAATGCATTCTTCTTCTAACACTTTGGCACAATTTTCCTTTCCATCATACTCACGAAAGATATTAAAAAGATGAAGCATAAGTGGTAAACTCAATTCCATTTTTTTGTAGTTTTATTTTATAGACTAACTAGTGATAAAACAAGAAACAAAAAGATTTGATTGCAAGATCTAAAGATATACTTTCAAGCACTCACCTCCCCGGCAACGGCGCCAGAAACTACTTGATGTCTACTACGCAACCTTCTTCTTGTAGACGTTGTTGGGCCTCCAAGTGCAGAGGTTTGTAGGACAGTAGCAAATTTCGCTCAAGTGGATGACCTAATGTTTATCAATCCGTGGGAGGCGTAGGATGAAGATGGTCTCTCTCAAACAACCCTGCAACCAAATAACAAAGAGTCTCTTGTGTCCCCAACACACCCAATACAATGGTAAATTGTATAGATGCACTAGGTCGGCGAAGAGATGGTGATACAAGTGCAATATGGATGGTAGATATAGGTTTTTGTAATCTGAAAATATAAAAACAGCAAGGTAGCAAGTGATAAAAGTGAGCGTAAACGGTATTGCAATGCTAGGAAACAAGGCCTAGGGTTCATACTTTCACTGGTGCAAGTTCTCTCAACAATAATAACATAATTGAATCATATAACTATCCCTCAACATGCAACAAAGAGTCACTCCAAAGTCACTAATAGCGGAGGACAAACGAAAAGATTATGGTAGGGTACGAAACCACCTCAAAGTTATTCTTTCCAATCAATCCGTTGGGCTATTCCTATAAGTGTCACAAACAGCCCTAGAGTTCATACTAGAATAACACCTTAAGACACAAATCAACCGAAACCCTAATGTCACCTAGATACTCCAATGTCACCTCAAGTATCCGTGGGCATGATTATACGATATGCATCACACAATCTCAGATTCATCTATTCAACCAACACATAGAACCTCAAAGAGTGCCCCAAAGTTTGTACCAGAGAATCACGACGAAAACATGTGCCAACCCCTATGCATAGGTTCATGGGCGGAACCTGCAAGTTGATCACCAAAATATACATCAAGTGAATCACGTGATATCCCATTGTCACTACAGATACGCACGGCAAGACATACATCAAGTGTTCTCAAATCTTTAAAGACTCAATCTGATAAGATTACTTCAAGGGGAAAACTCAATCCATTACAAGTGAGTAGAGGGGGAGAAGAAACATAAGATCCAACTATAATAGCAAAGCTCACGATGCATCAAGATCGTGCCAAATCAAGAACACAAGAGAGAGAGAGAGAGAGAGAGAGAGAGAGAGAGAGAGAGAGAGAGATCAAACACATAGCTACTGGTACATACCCTCAGCCCCGAGGGTGAACTGCTCCCTCCTCGTCATGGAGAGCACCGGGATGATGAAGATGGCCACCGGTGAGGGTTCCCCCGGCAGGTGCCTGAACAGGTCCCGATTGGTTTTTGGTGGCTACAGAGGCTTGCGGCGGCGGAACTCCCGATCTATTCTGTTCCCCGAAGTTTTTAGGGTATATGGGTATATATAGGCGGAAGAAGTACGTCAAGGGAGCCACGAGGGGCCCACGAGGGTGGAGGGCGCGCCCCCCTGCCTCGTGGCTCCCTCGTTTCTTTCCTAACGTGCACTCCAAGTCTTTCGGGTAGCTTTCCTTCCAAAAATAACTTCTCCACTTGGTTTCATTCCATTTCGACTCCGTTTGATATTCCTTTTCTTCAAAACACTGAAATAGGCAAAAAAACAACAATTCTGGGCTGGGCCTCCGGTTTATAGGTTTGTCCCAAAAGTAATATAAAAGTGGATAATAAAGCCCAATAAGGTCCAAAACAGTAGATAATATAGCATGGAGCAATCAAAAATTATAGATACGTTGGATACGTATCAGCCGCGGAGCAGCGCGCGTGGGAGCTCCAAGCCTGGAGCGCCTCCTTGGAGCGGCAAGTGGAGGCGCGCAGAGCCTCCCTTGCGTCGCTGAGGGGGTCGCCCGCCGAAGAAGAAGAAGAGATCCGGAGGCGAGAGGAGGCATTGGCACTGGAAGCCGTGGAGCGTAGCCTCGAGCTTGAGCGGTTGGAGACGAGGGAGCATCAAGTTGCCCAAGCGGAAGATGTCGTTTGTGCACGCGAGGACAAGGCTCAGGAGGAGGTCGATCACCGGGTGGCCGAGGTTTGTGCGGGTCTTGAGGGTAGGCATGACCTGAAGCTGCAGCTTGCGGAGACGGAGGCTGCAGGTAGAGCCGCTGCCCTTAGGCCCAGGCTAGCCGAGGTAGAGAGGCGCGAGGAGGCCACGGCAGCCGCCTTGGTCACGGTGCAGGCGAAACTGGCCTCCGCCCGTGGCGAGCTGCTCTCTCTTCAGAAGCGGGTTGCTGTCGCCGAGGCCATCGCACGGTAGAACATGGAGGAAGTGCTTCAACGGCGGACATTGGAGCGCGAGCATGCCCCCATGCTCCAGGGTCTCAGGAACAGGGCCAACACCGCACTGGGCAATATCTGCGACGAGAATGCCCCTCATCCTCATACGGATGACTACGCCAGCCATCTTCGCTTCTTCACCGAAGTGGTGACGTGCCTGGAGAGCCGTTCCGAGAGGGCTCGCCAGCTTGTCGAAGAGAGGAGTCGCAGCTTGCTCGGGCGTGCATTCTCCCGTGTCTTCAGCCATCTCCAGAACACCTACCAGGATGTTGACTTTGACACCGCCATCGCTCCAGTTCCGCAGGCCATCCGGGGCGACCTAGCATGGTGGGTGGAGGACAATGTGGACGCTCTGGTTAGGGCCTTCACTTCCGAAGACGACGCGGTGGTGGTCGCGGCAGATGAGGGCGACGTGGTCGACGACGATGATGGTGGCGCCGTCGAAGGCGATGATGATGCCGGCGAAGGTGACGACAATGCCAGCGATGCGTCCAAAGGCGATGCGGCGAGCGACATGTCCGACTGATCCCCGCGTTTCCAAGCTGTTTGTCCTGCACGCAGAGGCTCGGGCGTGGCCCTAGAGGTTGTAAGAGCATTTTGAGAGGGGGGGGCTCATGTAAACAAACCGTAGCCTTTATTCTTTTATGTCTAGCTGAGTGTGCGCCTTTGAGAATCCACGGGTCTGGCGGCAAGTTTGTTGTTACGGCTTACCTCAGCCGGGTAAGCCCCGAACTGGATCGTTAGGTCGTGAGCTCTCGAGGAACTCCTGAAGAGTCTGTTGATTCGCCCAAGAGGGCCTCGCGAGAATCAGGCGCCGAACATGGTGTCGACTGCTACGTCTTGAGCTTGCGTTGGTTTTCCTCGAAGAGGAGAGGGTGATGCAGCAAAGTGTAGCGTAAGTATTTCCCTCGGTTTTGAGAACCAAGGTATCAATCCAGTAGGAGGCTCCTCAAAAGTCCCACGCACCTACACAAACAAACTGAGAACTCACAACCAACGCAATAAAGGGGTTGTCAATCACTTCACGGCCACTTGCGAAAGTGAGATCTAATAAAGATAGTATGATAAGATAAATATATTTTTGGTATTTTATAATATAGATGCAAAAAGTAAAGATGCAAATAAAAGTAGATTGGAAGTAAATATGATAAGAGATAGAACCCGGGGCCATAGGTTTCACTAGTGGCTTCTCTCAAGATAGCATAAGTATTATGGTGGGTGAACAAATTACTGTCGAGCAATTGATAGAAAAGCGCATAGTTATGAGATTACCTGAGCATGATCATGTATATAGGCATCACGTCCATAACAAATAGACCAACTCCTGCCTGCATCTACTACTATTACTCCACACATCGACCGCTATCCAGCATGCATCTAGAGTATTAAGTTCATAAGAGCAGAGTAACGCATTAAGCAAGATGACATGATGTAGAGGGATAAACTCATGCAATATGATATAAACTCCATCTTGTTATCCTCGATGGCAACAATACAATACGTGCCTTGCAACCCTTTCTGTCACTGGGTAAGGACACCGCAAGATTGAACCTAAAGCTAAGCACTTCTCCCATGGCAAGAAAGATCAATCTAGTAGGCCAAACCAAACTGATAATTGGAAGAGACTTGCAAAGATAACTTAATCATACATAAAAGAATTCAGAGAAGATTCAAATATTATTCAAAGATAAACTTGATCATAAACCCACAATTCATCGGATCTCGACAAACACACCGCAAAAAAAGATTACATCGAATATATCTCCACAAGAGAGGGGGAGAACATTGTATTGAGATCCAAAAAGAGAGAAGAAGCCATCTAGCTAATAACTATGGACCCGTAGGTCTATGGTAAACTACTCACAACTCATCGGAGGGGCAAGGATGTTGATGTAGAGGCCCTCTGTGCTTGATTCCCCCTCCGGCAGAGTGCCAGCGAAGGCTCCAAGATGGGATCTCGCGGATACAGAAGGTTACGGTGGTGGAAATTGTGTTTCGTGGGACCCCTGGATGTTTTCGGGGTGCGTAGGTATATATAGGAAGAAAAAGTACGTCGGTGGCTGCCCGAGGGGCCCACGAGACAGGGGGCGCACCCTATAGGGGGGGCCCTCCTATCTCGTGGAGGCTCCGGTTGCTTCTTGACATGCACTCCAAGTTCTTTGGATCACGTTCGGTGAGAAAATCACGTTCATATTGACATAAAAATAATAATACTTCAAGTATACTAACTAAGCAATTATGTCTTCTCAAAATAACATGGCCAAAGAAGGTTATCCCTAAAAAATCATATAGTCTCGCTATGCTCCATCTTCCCCACACAAAATATTTAAATCATGCACAACCCCGATGACAAGCCAAGCAATTGTTTCATACTTTTAACATTTTCAAAACTTTTTCAATCTTCACGCAATACATGAGCGTGAGCCATGGATATAGCACTATATGTGGAATAGAATGGTGGTTGTGGAGAAGACAAAAAAGGAGAAGATAGTCTCACATCAACTAGGCGTATCAACGGGCTATGGAGATGCCCATCGATAGATATAAATGTGAGTGAGTAGGGATTGCCATGCAACGGATGGACTAGAGCTATAAGTATATGAAATCTCAACAAAAGAAACTAGGTGGGTGTGCATCCAACTCGCTTGCTCACGAAGACCTAGGGCATTTGAGGAAGCCCATCATTGGAATATACAAGCCAAGTTCTATAATGAAAATTTCCCACTAGTATATGAAAGTGACAAAATGAGAAACTCTCTATCATGAAGATCTTGGTACTACTTTGAAGCACAAGTGTGGTAAAAGGATAGTAACATTGCCCCTTCTCTCTTATTCTCTCATTTTTTTTCTTTTTTTTTCTTTGGGCCTTTTCTCTCTTTTTTTATGGCCTCTTTTTTCCGTTCAGAGTCTCATCCCGACTTGTGAGGGAATCATAGTCTCCATCGTCCTTTCCTCACTGGGACAATGCTCTAATAATGATGATCATCACACTTTTATTTACTTACAACTCAAGAATTACAACTCGATACTTAGAACAAAATATGACTCTACATGAATGCCCCCGGCGGTGTACCGGGATATGCAATGAATCAAGAGTGACATGTATGAAAGAATTATGAATGGTGGCTTTGCCACAAATACGATGTCAACTACATGATCATGCTAGCAATATGACAATGATGGAGCGTGTCATAATAAACGGAACGGTGGAAAGTTGCATGGCAATATATCTCGAAATGGCTATGGAAATGCCATAATAGGTAGGTATGGTGGCTGTTTTGAGGAAGATATATGGTGGGTGTATGATACCGGCGAAAAGTGTGCGGTATTAGAGAGGCTAGCAATGGTGGAAGGATGGGAAGAAGTGCGTGTAATCCATGGACTCAACATTAGTCATAAATAACAATATACTTATTGAAAAAATCTAGAAGTTATCAAAGCAAAGTATTACACGCATGCTCCTAGGGGGATAGATTGGTAGGAAAATACCATCGCTCGTCCCCGACCGCCACTCATAAGGAAGACAATCAATAAATAAATCATGCTCCGAGTTCATCACATAACGGTTCACCATACGTGCATGCTACGGGAATAACAAACTTCAACACAAGTATTCTTTAAATTCACAACTACTCAACTAGCATGACTCTAATATCACCATCTTCATATCTCAAAACAATTATCAAGCATCAAACTTTTCTTAGTATTCAACGCACTCAAAAGAAAGTTTCACATATCTTGAATACCAAGTATATTAATATTTAAGCAAATTACCATGCTATTAAAGACTCTCAAAATAATCTAAGTTAAGCATGAGAGATCAATTGTTTCTTTAAAACAAATATACCACCATGCTCTAAAAGATCTAAGTGAAGCACTAGAGCAAAATTTATCACACTCAAAAGATATAAGTGAAGCACTATGAGCAAAACTATCAAGCTCAAAAGATATAAGTGAAGCACATAGAGTATTCTATCAAATTCCAATTTATGTATGGCTCTCTCAAAAGGTGTGTACAGCAAGGATTATTGTGGTAAACTAAAAATCAAAGACTAATACGACGCTCCAAGCAAAACACTTATCATGTGGTGAATAAAAATATAGCCCCAAGTAAAGTTACCAATGAACGAAGACGAAAGAGGGGATGCCTTCCCGGGGCATCCCCAAGCTTAGGCTTTTGGCTATTCTTGAATATCTTGGGGTTCCATGGGCATCCCCAAGCTTAGGCTCTTGCCACCCTTTATTCCATAGTCCATAAAAGCTTTACCCAAAACTTGAAAACTTCACAACACAAAAACTCAATAGAAATCTCGTGAGCTTCGTTAGAGAAAGAAAACAAAAGACTACTTTAAGGTACTGTAATGAACTCATTCTTTATTTATATTGTTATTAAACCTACTGTATTCCAACTTCTCTATGGATTATAAACTATTTTACTAGCCATAGATTCATCAAGATAAGCAAACAACACACGAAAAACAGAATCTGTCAAAAACAAAACAGTCTGTAGTAATCTGTAACTAACGCAAACTTCTGGGACTCCAAAAAATCTACCAAAATTAGACGACCTCGACAATTTGTTTATTGATCAGCAGCAATTGGAATCACTATTTTATCACGTTCTGGTGATTTTTAACAATTCGAGCACTAAGCGCAAAGTTTCTGGAAATTACAGCAAGATCAAATAACTATCATCCAAGAAGATCCAATAGGTTTAACTTGGCACAAACACAAATTAAAAGATAAAGCCACATCTAAACAGAAGGTAGATGGATTATTTATTCCTAAACAGAAACAAAAACAAAAAACATAAAGAAAATTGGGTTGCCTCCCAACTAGCGCTATCGTTTAACGTCCCTAACTAGGCATAAAAGTGAAGATAGATCTAACGAGTGCCATCTTTGGCACTAAACTCATAAGTAGCACGCATGATAGATTCATAAGGTAATTTAACTTTCTTTCTTGGAAAGTGCTCCATTCCTTTCTTTAAGGGAAATTGGAATCTAATATTCCCTTCCTTCATATCAATAATCGCACCAATCGTTCTAAGGAAAGGTCTACTAAGAATAATAGGACATGAAAGATTGCAATCTATATCAAGAACGATAAAATCTATGGGCACCAAATTTCTATTTGCAACGATAAGAACATCATCGATCCTTCCCATAGGCTTTTTAATGGTGGAATCCGCAAGGTGCAAATTTAAAGAACAATCATCAAGATCATGGAAACCTAGTATATCACATAAAGTTTTCGGAATCGTGGAAACACTAGCACCCAAATCACACAAAGCAAAACAGTCATAATCTTTAATTCTAATCTTTATAGTAGGTTCCCACTCATCATTAAGTTTTCTAGGTATAGAAACTTCCAAATTAAGTTTCTCATCATAAGATTGCATCAAGGCATCAACAATATGCTTGGTAAAAGCTTTATTTTGACTATAAGCATGAGGAGAATTAACAACGGCTTGCAACAAGGAAATACAACCTTTTAAAGAGCAATTATCATAATTAAATTCCTTGGAGTCCGAGATAGTGGGTTAAACATTATTAGAAGTTGAGGATTCTCCAATCTCACTTTTACCAAATTTATCATTAAGATCAAAAGATTCCGAATTCTTGGGACGCCTTCTAGGCAAAGTTGATTCATCATCGGTCCCATAATCATCAAAGTTCATATTGCAAAACATAGATCTAATTGTAGATGCATCAATAACTTTAAGATCCTCATCATTATTTTCATGTAATTTTTCTTGTTTAGCGGCCATCTTATTGACTAAGGTGGCTTGCTTGTCAGAAATTTTGGCTATAGCATTTTCAAGCCGGGTAATTTGAGCGTTAACACCATAACATTCTTTATTCATATCATCAAGCTCTTTGTTCATAAACCCCAAAAAACTTTTTTGTTCCTTGAGCTCTTTTCTAAAGAAATTATTATGCTCAAATTGCAAATTCATGAAGCTCCTAATATTTGATTCAATCTCATCCATCCTTCTGAGAAGGTGGTCAGGACCCTTAGGCGCAGCCATAAGGTCAAACAAGCAAACAAGCACACGTAAGAAGGCGTTTAAGAGAGAGGAGACTGGAAAGAGAGGGCGAATAAAACGACAAGGGTGAAGTGGGGAGAGGAAAACGAGAGGCAAATGGCAAATAATGTAAATGCGAGGGAGATAGGTTTGTGATGGGTACTTGGTATGTCTTGACTTGAGCGAAGACTTCCAAGCAATGGCGCCGAAATCTTTCTTGCTACGCCTTGAGCTTATGCTGGTTTTCCTCGAAGAGGAGAGGCTGATGCAGCAAAGTGTAGCGTAAGTATTTCCCTTAGTTTTGAGAACCAAGGTATCAATCCAGTATGAGGCTCCTCAAAAGTCCCACACACCTACACAAACAAACTGAGAACTCGCAACCAACGCAATAAAGGGGTTGTCAATCCCTTCACGGCCACTTGCAAAAGTGAGATCTAATAAAGATAGTATGATAAGATAAATATACTTTTCGTGTTTTATAATATAGATGCAAAAAGTAAAGATGCAAATAAAAGTAGATTGGAAGTAATTATGATAAGAGATAGACCCGGGGGCCATAGGTTTCACTAGTGGCTTCTCTCAAGATAGCATAAGTATTACGGTGGGTGAACAAATTACTGTCGAGCAATTGATAGAAAAGCGCATAGTTATGAGATTATCTAAGCATGATCATGTATATAGGCATCACGTCCATAACAAATAGACCGACTCCTGCCTGCATCTACTACTATTACTCCACACATCGACCGCTATCCAGCATGCATCTAGAATATTAAGTTCATAAGAACAGAGTAACGCATTAAGCAAGATGACATGATGTAGAGGGATAAACTCATGCAATATGATATAAACCCCATCTTGTTATCCTCAATGGCAACAATACAATACGTGCCTCGCAACCCTTTCTGTCACTGGGTAAGGACACCGCAAGATTGAACCTAAAGCTAAGCACTTCTCCCATGGCAAGAAAGATCAATCTAGTAGGCCAAACCAAACTGATAATTGGAAGAGACTTGCAAAGATAACTTAATCATACATAAAAGAATTCAGTGAAGATTCAAATATTATTCATAGATAAACTTGATCATAAACCCACAATTCATCGGATCTCGACAAACACACCGCAAAAAGAGATTACATCGAATAGATCTCCACAAGAGAGGGGGAGAACATTGTATTGAGATCCAAAAAGAGAGAAGAAGCCATCTAGCTAATAACTATGGACCCGTGAGGTCTGTGGTAAACTACTCACAACTCATCGGAGGGGCAAGGATGTTGATGTAGAGGCCCTCCGTGCTTGATTCCCTCCCAGAGAGTGCCGGTGAAGGCTCCAAGATGGGATCTCGCGGATCTGAAGGTTACGGTGGTGGAAATTGTGTTTCGTGGTGCCCCTGGATGTTTTCGGGGTGCGTAGGTATATATAGGAAGAAGTACGTTGGTGGTTGCCCGAGGGGCCCACGAGACAGGGGGGCGCGCCCTATAGGGGGGGCACCCTCCTATCTCGTGGAGGCTCCGGTTGCTTCTTGACTTGCACTCCAAGTTCTCTGGAACACGTTCGATGAGAAAATCACGTTCCCGAAGGTTTCATTCCGTTTGGACTCCGTTTGATATCCCTTTTCTTCGAAATACTGAAATAGGCAAAAAAACAACAATATGGGCTGGGCCTCCGGTTAGTAGGTTAGTACCAAAAATGATATAAAAGTGGAAAATAAAGCCCAATAAAGCCTAAAACAATAGATAAAGTAGCATGGATCAATCAAAAATTATAGATACGTTGGAGACGTATCATCGACGCGCGTGCGGCGCGTATGCTGCGCCCAGCCCCGCTCGCGAGGAGCCCGCGAAGGGGAGGCAGCGAGTGTGAGCTCCGGGATAAGGCAAGAACCAGATAGCAAGAAACCGCTTGAACGATAAAAGGCACCCCCCGCATGCATCAATGAAAATTCAACTTCAACTCAAATCCAAATCCAGAAGGCAAATCTACATAAAAGAGATCCAAAGCAAATGGCCGCGTCCGGTGCCTAGTCTAGTCTTCTTGTCTTCGAGTCTTCTCACCAGCGCGGAGCTAAGTGCTACCACTAGGACGTGGGAGGGAGCCCCCGAGGCCCGAGGGCGGCACTCCTGACACTCTGGGGCGTGTACAGCCCCACTCGTCATTACGTGAGAGTGTCACGGTGGCGACCTTCACAGGCGTAAGCCTTACTTCATATCGCCAGACGAGGGGACCGCCTTGCACCACCTTCCACCACCGTTGGGACGACCGAAGACCAGGACGACACCAAAGGGTCAGAGGGGACGCCAGCGGCGCCCTCGGCGACCACGGGTCCTCTGTCGGGGTAGGGCTCACCGGCGCCTCCCCGGCAGAGGGCCTACCTCCGGGTAACGCCTTGCTCCGTGCGACGCCGGGAGGGGCCTTGCTCCTGGCTCCTCCCGCGCAGCACCCAGTGGGTCTCTCCTGATGGGGCGGACACCACCATGCCGGAACCATCACCTGGTGCTGTGACCTGGTTCACCTGTGACTCATGGTTAGCGTAAGCTTGCCCCTAAGGGATTAGTGGTACCCTGTATCTGCTGTCGTTGGCGCGGTTGGTGGGGCTCTCTGGCGGCTCCTGGAAGGCTTCAGCTCCTAACGCCTCCTCCTCCCAACCTGGTCCGAGTAACGATTCGGGGTTGTCCTCCGGTGTGTACTCCTGGTCCATCATGCGGGGCACGTAGGCCTCCGAGGCCGCTGCCCCGAAGACCTCGCCGAAGTGCCCCACGCTCCATGTCGCCCGGCCTGTCACGCCGTCCTAAGGATGGCAGGGCAGTGCTCCGATGGGGCCGTATGCGGCAACCCTCGCGTCCGCACCCATCTGGGGTGGTGCGGGTGCCACAGGGCGCCCTCCACCGTGGATCGTGTTGATGTCGACGAGGCCCCTGGGTGCACCAGGGAGCACGCGGGCGCGGCGAGGCCCGCCGTGGGATCCAGCCGCCGCATGAGGCATGAGATGATAGCAGAAGGGCGGCGCTCCCGTGGCCGCTGCGTCTAGTAGCTCGGCGACGCGTTCCAGCAGCGCATCCCGGCCGCTCTCCATCAGTCGGCACCGCAGCAGCTCCCGCGCCACTGTAAGTGCCGCCCGCATGTTTGCCTGCTCCCGCCGGGTGTGTGGCACCGTTGCCGCGGCGTGGCTTGCGGCCCTTGCAGCGGCTCGCTCTTGTCGTGGAGTAAAGGTGGACGGCACCTGGCCGCGCCGCCCGCGCCCAACAGCGTTAGGTGGCGCCCGTGTCACCTGGAGCACGGGGTTGAGGTCTTCCTGGGCAGGCGGCGCCGCCCGGGCGGGCTAGGCTGCCCAGTGGTCTGCGTCAGCCCTCGGGTCGCCGGACATCGGAATCGCGGGGTGTCGGTGGATCAACTGATGGGGAAAAGGCTTCGGCGCACCCCTACCTGGCATGCCAAATGTGGGATCACGGGTTCCGGCAAAACACTCAAGGTTCGAACACTGGGGTGCGCACGAAGATCTCCCCCTACCGATCCATGTCCTAGCTTCGCTAAGATCTCAAGGTCTAACTCGACGAACTCGCAACACAAGGGACAAAAGATTTATACTGGTTCAGGCCACCGTTGTGGTGTAATACCCTACTCCAGTGTGGTGGTGGTGGATTGCCTCTCGGGCTGAGGATGAACAGTTACAAGGGGAAGAACAACCTCCTGAGGTTGAGGTGTTCTTGTGCTCGGTGTGTGGCTAAGGCTAGGCTCAAGATCAGATGCCTCCTACTGTGGTGGCTAGTCCTATTTATAGAGGCCCTGGTCCTCTCCCCAATATTGAGCAGGAAGGGAGCCAACAACGGCCAATTTGAAAGGCGACAGCTAGTACAGCTTATCCCTGACAAAAGCGGTCTTCGCCTGCAAAAGGCTCTAGTGGTGACGCCTCCTTGGGCTCCATGGTGACCTCCGTCTTGCTGTCCTGCTGGTCTTGGTCTCGTTGCACCGATATGGAAACCTTTGCTTGATGCCTCGGTACTCCGCGACTGCGCTCACCTTCTTAGCACCAAAGAGGAAACAAGGACACTATGCGCGCTGGCGCTGATAGGTCTCCAACGTATCTATAATTTTTGATTGCTCCATGCTATATTATCTACTGTTTTGGGCAATATTGGGCTTTATTATCCACTTTTATATTATTTTTGGGACTAACCTATTAACCAGAGGCCCAACCCAGATTTGCTGTTTTATGCCTATTTCAGTGTTTCGAGGGAAAGGAATATCAGACGGAGTCGAAACGGAACGAAATCAACTGGAGAAGTTATTTTTGGAAGGAAAGCCACCGGATAGACTTGGACTCTACGTCAGAAGATACGGAGCTGGCCACGAGGGTGGGGCGCGCCCACCCCTAGGGCGCGCCCGCCTCGGCGGCCCCGTAGCTCCACCGACGCACTTCGCACCCATATATACCTACGATCGTAAAACTTCCGAACAGAGAATAGATCGGGAGTTCCGCCGCAAGCCTCAGAGCCACCAAAACCAATCGGGACCCTATTTCGCACCCGGCCGAGGGGGGAACCTCACCGTGGCCATCTTCATCATCCCGGCGCCTCCATGATGAGGAGGGAGTAGTTCACCCTCGGGCTGAGGGTATGTACCAAGAGCTATGTGTTTGATCTCTCTCTCTCTCTCTCTCTCTCTCGTGTTCTTGATTTGGCACGATCTTGATGTATTAAGTAGCTTTGCTATTATAGTTGGATCTTATGTTTCTTCTCCCCTCTACTCTCTTGTAATGAATTGAGTTTTCCTTGAAGTAATCTTATCGGATTGAGTCTTTAAAGATTTAAGAACACTTGATGTATGTCTTGCCGTATATGATCAGAGTGACAATGGGATATCACGTGATTCACTTGATGTATGTTTTGGTGATCAACTTATGGGTTCCGCCCATGAACCTATGCATAGGGGTTGGCACACGTTTTCGCCATGATTCTCCTGCTGAAACTTGGGGCACTCTTTGAGGTTCTATGTGTTGGTTGAATAGATGAATATGAGATTGTGTGATGCATATCGTATAATCATGCCCACGGATACTTGAGGTGACATTGGAGTATCTAGGTGACATTAGGTTTTGGTTGATTTGTGTCTTAAGGTGTTATTCTAGTACTAACTCTAGGGTTGTTTGTGACACTTATAGGAATAGCCCAACGGATTGATTGGAAAGAATAACTTTGAGGTGGTTTCGCACCTACCATAATCTCTTCGCTCGCTCTCCGCTATTAGTGGCTTTGGAGTGACTCTTTGTTGCATGTTGAGGGATTGTTATATGATCAAACTATGTTATTATTGTTGAGAGAACTTGCACTAGTGAAAGTATGAACCCTAGGCCCTGTTTCCTATCATTGCAATACCGTTTACGCTCACGTTTATCACTTGTTACCTTGCTGTTTTTATATTTTCAGATTATAAAAACCTATATCTACCATCCATATTGCACTTGTATCACCATCTCTTCGCCGAACTAGTGCACCTATACAATTTACCATTGTATTGGGTGTGTTGGGGACACAAGAGACGCTTTGTTATTTGGTTGTAGGGTTGTTTGAGAGAGACCATCTTCATCCTACGTGTGACGCCCGGATAACTAAGCTACAGTAACCCACTGCTAATGATGCCATGTCACCTCAGATACTGTTGTTAATCTCCCGATGATTCAAATCACGTTCAAAATTCAAAATTGAAATAAAGTCAAACAATAAAAGTTTTTCAAAATTTAAAACAAAAATGTTCAGGAGATGCCATATTTTACATAAGTCAATATGGTGTAATAGACACAGTTTTATAAAATGCCTAAGTATTTTAAAATGAGTAAAAACAGAAAGGGAAAAGAAATAAAAGAAAGGAAAATACAAAAAACTAAAACTAAAACTATAAAAAAAAGGAAGAAGGAGACCCCCGCCTTGGGCTTCGCCCACTGTGTCAAGAACCACCGGCCGCCAGCCGCCCACCCCGCCACCTTAACCTCCCCCACTCCCCCATCGCCACCGACACCCCCACTCCTCTCACCAAAATATCTCCCCTCTCCCCGTCTCGATCGGGATCGAGGAGGAGGCCTCGTCGCCGCCGTCAGCACTCGCCGCCACGACGGAGCCCTCCGCTGGCCTGCCTCCTCAACCCTGCCGCCCCACCCCCGCCCCCACGCTCCTCTCTCCTCAGATCCTCCCGATCCCGATCCGATCGCCACCGCGCTTCTTCTCCTCGCTCGTCACCGTCGACCGCCTCACTCGCCGCCTCGTCGTCGACCCCTCCACCGACGGACCCTCCTCGAGCATCGCCGCCTCGCTTGCGGACGCCAGACCGAGGACCGCGCCCTTCGACGCTGCGTCCCTCGACGCTTATCGCGACGGTGCACGCTGTCGCCGGTGCCGACTTGCCACCGGATCGCCAAGCACCGCCTGCTGCCCCTCTACGACGCTGCCGCCGTCTCACGGACCTCCTCGCTGGGCTGCCCTCTCCGTCGCGCCCCCGTCCTCCTCCTCGACCACCGCGCCACGATCCCTACCGCCCCATGAGCTCCGCCGCCTCTCCCTCCTCTTCGTCTCTGCGCGGCCCGCCTGATGCGTGTTCATGGTCATCAGCGCTTCGCCCAGGCCACTGTGGCGTGGCGTGGCTGCTGGCCCCCTGCGCCGCTCGGGGCCGCGCCCGCCGTGTCCCTGCTCCTCGGCCTCCCTCACGCTTCTGCTACCGGCCGCTTTGTTGCCGCCGGCCATGGCCTCTCTCGCCAATTTTATCCGTCCCGCCACGCCGGATCCGCGCCCAAGAATGGCGGGCCATGGGCCGAGTGCCTCCTCGCCCAGCCTGCCGGGTCGCGCTTCAGATCAAGGCGTGGCGCCTCACGGGTGCATCCGATGCCCGCGCCCAACCGCCTCAGAGCGCCTGTGCTCAAGTAGGCCTTGGCCCTATGACAAGTGGGGCCCACTCGAACATTAAAAAAGGAATTAAAATAATAATAATAATAATATATTAAATAAATAAATGAATAATAATTAAAATATTAATTAACTAATTAAGTAATTAATTGTTAATTAATCCCGATTAGATTAACCTAATCACTAATTAAACTAATTAACTGCTTAGTTAATCTTAGTCAATGACAATGGGACCCACACGCCAGTCGACCAGTGCCAATGGTCAACGCTGATCACGACATCACTCGATGTCATGCCGATGTCATCATTTACTATTCGATAATGTTGATTTAAATAAATAATTAATTAAATTTTAGAAATTAATAAAATCTTTAGAAAATTATATCTTTTAATCCGTAACTCGGATTAAAATATTTTCAACATGAAAGTTGCTCGAGCAGCGAGACGAATCCGGATCGTAGTCCATTCGTCCGCCACACACCCCTAACCTATCAAACTCGCAACTTTCTTCCGGCTCCTCTGCTAGAAAACACGAAACATGGGGATATTTTCCGGATGTTTCTTAACAGTACCACCTCATACCACGTTAGAGCACGCCTAGCATCGTTACTTGTCATGTCATGCATCGATATGCATCTGTTTACATGGTATTCATTGTTTCTTCCCCTCTTCTCTCCGGTAGTCTCTGAGACCGACATCGCCCTGCCAGATTCGACTACGGAGTTGACGACCCTCTCTCTTGCGAGCAACCAGCAAGCCCCCTTGATCACAGATATCGCCTATTCTACTCTATATCGCTTGCATTAGAGTAGTGTAGCATGTTATCGCTTTCGATTAATCCTATCCGCTGCATAGCTTTGTCCTTGCTACTCTGTTGTTACCTTTACCGCAATCCTACATGCTTATTATAGGATGCTAGTATTTCCATCTGTGGCCCTACATTCTTGTCCAAATCTGGTGTGCTATACTATCGGGCCGTGATCACCGGGAGGTGATCACGGGTATATACTTATACTTATACATGATACATGTGGTGACTAAAGTCTGGTCGGCTTGTGGAGCACCGCGAGTGATTCACGGATTAAATGAAAGGACCTTTGTCCCGACGGATGTTCTCGATGGATCTTTGTGGCATCGCCACGCTTAACGAGATCTTGTATTTGATCCGAGTTGGCTACGGCCATACGCACTAACCAACTACGGGAAAGATATGGGCACTGGCCGTGGTATGCCAGACGTTCGACAGGCGGGTGCCTAGGCTAGGTTCGCTTGGCATGCAAGCAAGGCGATGGTCATCAGGCGCTTGACGGAGCTGCAGTGCCAGTGGGCTCACACATTGATCTTGACGGCATGACCCGAAAGTGTGTCAGCCAAATGATCAAACATGTTGGGTCAGATTGTCGAATCTGCCGTGAACTACTTGGAGTTGGACCTTGACCTTATGACAACTAGAACCGGATACTTAATAAACACACCCTTCCTGCAACATGCTCTCTGTGATTCATGATGCGAGGATCTGCTATGTGATGTTTACTGGAGGACTTCACCGCGCTTCTTCATCACGTGCTGTCACTCAGCTATCTCTATTGCATCCATCCTAGTTCGCATCAGTACCTTCCTATCTCTAGTTACGACTGGAGCCTTGATCGCCACTCACATTCATGAGCCTACTACTGATCAACGTGCACCAGGATTTTAGAGGAGAGCTAGTTTCGAGGCCTCTTCTTCGATCTATGATCTCACTATGCCATCATATAACTTATCAGATATTGTGATCCAGCCATCTATGATCGAGCACTTTGATGACTTATTTATGCTTTATGACTTATTTGTGTTGTGAGTTGTGTTGTGACATCTTCCCGTGAGTCCCTCGATCTTGATCGACATATTTGTGACTTCGATTTAATAGTACACTAATCATGCACGCAAATGTGTACGATCAAGATCGTGGACTCACGGAAGATATCACAACACAACTCTACAAATAAAATAAGTCATACAAGCATCATAATACAAGCCAGGGCCTCGAGGGCTCGAATACAAGTGCTCGATCATAGACGAAGTCACGGAAGCAACAATATCTCGAGTACGCATATAAGTTAAACAAGTTTGCCTTAAGAAGGCTAGCACAAACCGGGATACAGATCGAAGAGGAGCAGGCCTCCCGCCTGGGATCCTCCTAAGTTACTCCTCGGTCGCCGCCGCCGGCTGCACGTAGTAGTAGGCACCTCCAGAGTAGTAGTCGCCATCGACGGTGGTGTCTGCCCCGGCTCCATAGTCTGCTGCAAAGAATCGAGTAGAGGTAGGGGAAAAGGGGAACAAGGCAACCGTGAGTACTCATCCAAAGTACTGCAAGCAAGGAGCTACACTACATATGCATGGATATATGTGTAAAGGGCCATACCAAAGGACCGAATCGCAGAATGCCGTAATAAGAGGGGATAGTTAGTCTTAACGAAGACTACGCTCGTCACCGCCTTGCAACAGTAGAGGAGGGCAATCAAGTCCTCCAAGTAACATCACATAGCACATCCTACCCGCCATCACCTCCTCATATCCCTCGAGAGAGCGACCACCGTGGTATCCGCACTTGGAAGGGTGTGTTTTATCAAGTATCCGGTTCTAGTTGTCATAAGCTCAAGGTACAACTCCAAGTCGTCCCTGCCATCAAGATCACGGCTATCCGAATAGATTAATCACCGCAGGGTGCACCATCTTACCCAAAGACGCTTGATCCCATTTGGCCGGAAACACTTTCCGGTCATGCCCGCCGCTGAAGATCAACACGCCGCAGCCCCACCTAGGCACAACAGAGGCCAACACGCCGGTCTAAACCTAAGCGCCGCAGGGTCCGGGCCCATCGCCTCGAAAGCACACCAAGACGCTATGCGGGCGGCCGAAGCGCACTCCAGCCTAGTATGCCCAGCCCAATCCGCTGGCGCCATCCGTCAGCCGACGCCTCAAGTGCTTCTACCGATACCACGACGCCGGATACCCATAACTACTCCTGCAGAGATGGTTAGTGCGATAAGCTCATAGCCAACTCAGATCAAATACCAAGACCTCGTTGCGTGTTAAGCATCCGCGAACGCCGAACAGGCCAGCCCACCTCTCCTAGGCGGTCTCAACTCTGCCTGCCGCCTCCGCCTCAAAGATCCACTCATGGTGCTCCATCACCGACCCGACTTTTAGTCTCCACATGTATCATGTATAAGATATAGATATACCGTGATCACCTCCCGAGTGATCACGGCCCGATAGTATAGCACGCGCATTTGACAAGGATGTAGGGCCACAGATGAATGTACTAGCATCCTATACTAAGCATATAGGATTGCGTAAGGTAACAAAAAGAGTAACAAGGACAAAGCTATGCAAAGATAGAGTATCTCAGCAAGAATATGCTACACTACTCTAATGCAAGCAGATAGAGAAGAGTAGGTGATATCCGTGATCAAGGGGGGCTTGCCTGGTTGCTCGGCAAGAGAGAGGGGTCACAACTCAGAGTCGAACCGGCAGCAGCAGCTGGCCGGTCTCGTAGTCTACCGTGAGGGAAGAGGGGAAGAAACAATGAATAACATGTAAACAGATGCATATTGATGCATGACAAGACAAGTAGCGATGCTAGGCGTGTCCTAATGTGGTATGAGGTGGTACTGTTATGGGAAACATCCGGAAAGTATTCCTGTTTCGTGATTTCAAGCAGAGGAGCCGGAGGGGAAAGTTGCAGGTCTGAGCAGGTTAGGGTGTGGCGATTTAACGGATCGCGATCCGGATTCGCCTCATCGCTCGAGTAACTTTCATGTTGAAAATATTTTCATCCGAGCTACGGATTATTTTATATTAATTTTAAAGTTTTAAATCATTTTCTAATTTATTAATTATTAATTAAATCAACATTATCCAGAATAGTGTTCACGACGTCAAGATGACGCCAAGAATAACGCTGACTGCTGACCTGGTCAACCCGATGTGGGTCCCATTTGTCATACTCTCTTAGTTAATTAACAATAGTTAATTAGCCATTAGGTTAATTAATCAGGATTAATTAAATTAATTATCTACTTAATTAATTAATTAATTAATTAATTTTATTCATTATTATTTTTATTAATTATATTTATTTAAATTCATTTTCCCTTTTTCTTTTATTAAAACATTCTGGGGGGGTGGGGCCCCCATGTCATAGGCAGGGGGTGCCCAGTCAGCTTGCTGACCGAGTCAACAGGTCGGCGAGGGGGGGCCCTGGCCCACCAACAAGGGTCAAAGCGGTGGCCCTGGTCGGCCATGTCGGTAGTCGGCGCTGGGGGCTCGGTGGTGTTCCATGGCGGGGGGCGCCGGACTCACGAAACCGTCGTCCGGCAGCCAAAGGGGGCGCAAGCGTTGCTCAAAGCGGGAGGACGGGGTCTTGAAGAGCTGCTGGGCGGTCGGGGCGACCGTGAGGAGGAGGAGGGAGGCGGCCGTCCGGCGTCATGGATCCGGCGAGTGGGGTGGGGTCGGGACGGCCCGAGGCGACGAGGCCTTGCGCCTGCGCGGCCGGGCCGGGAGGAGGGGAGGAGGTGAGGTCGGGCGGCGGTCGCCGGGCGTCTGGGGGCGACGGATCGGGCGGAGCGATCCAGATCGGCTGAGGAGGAGGAGGAGGATCGGGGCGAATGGGTGCGGCTAGGGTTTGCCGACCGGGAAGGGGGATAAGGGAGTGAGGGGGGTGGGACGGGCCAGGGGGCTGGCCGGCTAGGCTGTGTGGGCTTGGCCTGTTGGGCGATGGGGTTTTCTCCCCCTCTCCCTTTTTTTGTTTTCTTTATCTTTTCTTATTTTTTTTTCTTTCTTTCTTTTCTGTTTTAATTTATTTAATCTATCTAGACACTTTATAAAAATGTGTGCACCCCACCTTAATTAACTTTGTAATATTTGACAACCCCCGAACATTTTAGTTTTAATTTTTGAAAACTTTTATTTTTTTGCCTATGTTTTCAATTTGAATTTGAACCGGGTTCGAATCAACGTGAGTTTAATCACAGTAACCGAGGTGACGTGGCATCATTAGCAGGGATTACTGTAGCTTAATTATCCGGGTGTTACAACATTTGTGTGCATGATTAGTGTACGATTGAATCAGGGGCGTCACACTACGCCTCCCATGGATTGATAAACCTTAGGTCATCCACTTGAGGGAAATTTTGTACTGTCCTACAAACCTCCGCACTTGGAGGCCCAACAACGTCTACAAGAAGAAGGTTGTGTAATAGACATCAGGCGCCCGCCTGGCGCCCGCCTGATCTTGGTCGTCATGGCTTACGTCACGAGAACCTCGCGAGGTTTGCCTTGCATTGATCTCTGCGCCCCTCACGAGCCAACCTGGTGAGGTTGCTCCCGAGGAGGTCTTGCGTCGTCCGCCTCGCGAGGGTCTTGAGTGCTTGTCGGTGAAGATGGGCCATACGGGCCCGCTCGCAGAGCCACGCCGTGGGCCGCAGGCAGGCAAGTCTGGGGACCCCCGTTCCCAGAACGCCGACACAACTAAAAGTGGTCTTTTCTTGATCGGGTTGAGAAACAGGTATTTGTGAAAACCAGAATATCCATCAAGGAAGCAAAAGTGTGTGTGCTTAGATAATCTTTCAAGCATTTGATCAATAAAAGGCAAAGGGTAATGATCTTTTCTAGTTGCTTTGTTTAATTTTCTAAAATCAATTACCATTCTATAGCCTGTAACAATTCTTTGTGGAATAAGTTAATTCTTATCATTAGGAACAATAGTTATACCTCCCTTCTTAGGGACACAATGAACATGACTTACCCATCTACTGTCAGCTATAGGATAGATTATACGTGCTTCCAGAAGTTTTAATATTTCCATTCTTACCACTTCTTTCATCTTCGGATTTAATCGACGTTGGTGATCAACAACGGGTTTAGCATGAGGTTCCATATTAATTTTGTGCTGACATAGAGTGGGACTAATGCCCTTTAAATCATCAAGAGTATATCCAATAGCAGCTTGGTGCTTCCTTAGAACTTTCAATAATCTTTCTTCTTCGTGTTCTAAAAGGTTAGCACTATTAATAACAGGATATATCTTCTTTTCATCAAGATAAGCATATTTCAAAGTGTCTGGCAATTGTTTTAATTCAGACACAGGATCACCTTTAGGTGGAGGAGGACCTCCTAGAGTTTCAATAGGCAAATTGTGTTTAAGCAGAGGACGTTGTTCAAAGAATATTTTATCTATTTCATTTCTTTCATGCATATGTAAATTATTTTCATGGTCTAGCAAATATTGTTCTAAAGGATCAGTAGGTGGTACAGCAATAGAAGCAAGACCAATTAATTCATCCTTACTAGGCAATTCTTTTTCATGAAGCTTTCTACTAAACTTGTAAAAATTAAACTCATGAGACTCATCACCAAAACTAACACCGACAATTTGTTTCTCACAATCTATCTTAGCATTAACGATGTTCAAGAAAGGTCTACCTAAAATAATGGGACAAAAGTCATCTTGTGGGGAACCAAGAACAAGAAAATCAGTAGGATATTTTATTTTCCCACACAAGACTTCAACATCTCTAACAATCCCAATTGGAGATATGGTGTCTCTATTAGCAAGTTTAATAGTAACATCTATGTCTTCAATTTCTGCGGGTGCTATGTCATTCATAATTTCTTGATATAAGGTGTAAGGAATAGCACTCACACTAGCACCTATGTCACATAAACCATGATAAAAGTGATCTCCTATTTTAACTGAGATGACAGGCATGCCAACAACAGGTCTATGTTTATCCTTTTTATCAGGTTTAGCAATTCTAGCTGCTTCTTCACAGAAGTAAATAACATGCCCATCTATATCTTCTTCTAAGAGATCTTTAACCACAGCAATACTAGGTTCTACTTTAATTTGTTCATCAGGTTTAGATATCCTAATATAGCTTTTGTTAACCATAGTTGAAACTTTAGCATGTTCCTTTATCCTAACAGGGAAAGGTGGTTTCTCTATATAAGCAGAAGGAACAACTGGATCAACATTATAAAGTATAGTTTCTTTGTTAACTGGTACTGGTTCTTTAATTTCTTATTTAATAGGTGGGTGATATTTAAACCACTTCTCTTTAGGGAGTTCAACATGAGTAGCAAATGATTCACAGAAGGAGGCTACTATCTCTGAGTCAAGTCCATATTTAGTGCTAAACTTTTGAAAAGCATCGGTATCCATAAAAGATTTAACACAATCATACTTAATTTTAATACCTGACTCTTTACCTTCATCGATTTCCCAATCTTCAGAGTAGCGTTTAATTATTTCCAAAAGATCCCACCGGAATTCAATAGTATTCTTCATAAAATAATCAGCACAAGAAGTATCAAGCATGGTTTGATCATTACGAGAAAGCCGAGCATAAAAATTCTGGATAATAATTTCTCTTGAGAGCTCATGGTTGGGGCATGAATATAACACTGACTTAAGCCTCCCCCAAGCTAGAGCGATACTTTCTCCTTCACGAGGCCAAATATTATATATATAATTCCGATCACGATGAACTAGATGCATAGGATAATTTTTTTGGTGGAACTCCAATTTCAAACGATTCCAATTACATGATCCAATATCATCGCATAGCCTATACCATGCCAATGCTTTTCCCTTCAAAGATAAAGGAAAAACCTTTTTCATAACTTCATCCCTAGGTAAACCTGCAAGCTTAAACAATCCACAAATTTGTTGTACATATATCAAGTGCATATCAGGATGTTCAGTTCCATCTCGTGCATAAGGATTAGCTAGTAGTTGTTCTATCATACCCGAAAGAATTTCATATTCAATATTTTCAGTAGGTGTAGTAGATTGAGGGGTAGCTAATTGTGGTTCCGGACGAGGTGAAGATACCCTGAACAAACCCCTCAAAGGATTGTTTTCCATAGTAACAAGTGACAATAATTTTCAGCACACTATATAAATGTTTCCTTACCAAATTCCACTTACCAAAGGCGCTTCACTCCCCGGCAACGGCGCCAGAAAATATCCTTGATGACCCACAAGTATAGGGGATCAATTGTAGCTCTTTTCGATTAGTAAGAGTGTCGAACCCAACAAGGAGCAGAAGGAAATGACAAGTAGTTTTCAGTAAGGTAATGTCTGCAAGTGCTGAAATTGTAAGTAACAGAGTAGTTTGATAGCAAGATAATTTGTAACGAGCAAGTAACAATAGTAGAAACAAAATTGCAGCAAGGTAGCCCAATCCTTTTGAGGCAAAGGACATGCCAAAACGGTCTCTTATGATAAGCAAAGTGTTCTTGAGGGTACACAAGATTTTCATCTAGTCACTTTCATCATGTTGGTTCGATTTGTGTTCTGTGGGTGGACCGGTGCTTAGGTGTTGTTCTTACTTGAACAAACCTCCTACTTATGATTAACGCTCCCGCAAGCATCCGCAACAACTTTTGGATCCAATCGCTCCCTTATGGAATAGCGCATAAATCAGGGTTTAAGCTTCTGTCACTCTCGCAACCCATCATCTAATTGCTACTCCACAATGCATTCCCTTAGGCCCAAATATGGTGAAGTGTCATGTAGTCGACGTTCACATGACACCACTAAGGGAAGCACAACATACATACTATAAAAATATCGAACACATATCAAGTTCACATGATTACTTGCAACATGATTTCTCCCGTGACCTCAAGAAAAAAAGTAACTACTCACAAATGATAAATATGCTCATGACCAGAGGAGTATTAAATAGCATATTGGATCTGAACATCTAATTTTCCACCAAATAAACCATATAGTAATCAACTACAAGATGTAATCAACACTACTAGTCACCCACAAGCACCAATCTATAGTTCCGGTAACAAGATTGAACACAAGAGATGAACTAGGGTTTGATATGAGATGGTGTTGTTGAAGATGTTGATGGAGATTGCCTCCCAAGATGGGAGAGTTGTTGGTGATGATGAGGACGATGATTTCCCTCCCGAGGGAAGTTCCCCGGCGAATCGCCCACGGAGGGCAAAAGTGCTCCTGCCCAAGTTCCGCCAAGCGGCGGGCGCTTCATCCCAAAGTCCTCCCTTATTTGTTTCTAGGTCAAAGGACATATATACCAGAAGATGGGCACGGAGGTGGGCACAGGTGAGCACAACCCACTGAGGCGCGCTGGCCTCGGCGCGCCAGGTGGGTTGTGCCCACCTGGTGGGCCCTCTCTAGTAGTTATTTTCTCCAATAATTCTTAAATATTCCATTAAAAATCTCCGTGAAGTTTCAGCTTGTTTGGAGTTGTGCAGAATAGGTGGCCTGACGTAGCTTTTCCAGGTCTAGATTTCCAGCTGCCGGAATTCTCCCTCTTAGTGTGTACCTTGAAAATTATGAGAGAAAAGGCATTAGAATTACTCCAAAAAGCATTATTATGGATAAAAACATTATAAATAACAGTAAGAAAACATGATGCAAAATGGACGTATCACCTCACTGCTTGTCATATAGTAGAAGAAACTAATCGTATTTCATGTTACTATGTGTGCTCAGTGGACAATATATATAACATGTAGAGTAAAAAAGAGATGCAATAAGTGTGTAACCTCTTTGGCGAAGCCATGTCGATCTCAGCGTGATTGGGTTGGTCGGTGAGGATGCTCCAACTGACTTGGCTGTCGAAGGAGGTTAAGAAGATCTTAGGCGTCTAGAAATGGAGCCCGGGGTACTGATACGTCTCCAACGTATCTATAATTTTTGATTGCTCCATGCTATATTATCTACTGTTTTGGACCATATTGGGCTTTATTTTCCACTTTTATATTACTTTTGGGACTAACCTATTAACCGGAGGCCCAGCCCAGATTTGCTGTTTTTTTGCCTATTTCAGTGTTTCGAAGAAACGGAATATCAAACGGAGTCCAAACGGAATGAAATCTTCGGGAACATGATTTTCTCATCAGATAAGATCCAGGAGACTTGGACCCTCGGTCAAGAAAGGAGGGAGGCGGCCACGAGGGTGGAGGGCGCCCCCCTAGGGCGCGCCCCCTGCCTCGTGGGCCCCCCGAAGCTCCACCGATGTACTCCTTCCTCCTATATATACCTACGTGCCCCCAACAGATCAGATACGGAGCCAAAAACCTAATTCCACCGCCGCAACTTTCTTTATCCACGAGATCCCATCTTGGGGCCTGTTCCGAGTTCACGAAGGGGAATCCACCACGGAGGGCTTATACATCATCATCATAGCCTCTCCGATGAAGTGTGAGTAGTTTACTTCAGACCTTCGGGTCCATAGTTAGTAGCTAGATGGCTTCTTCTCTCTTTTTGGATCTCAATACAATGTTCTCCCCCTCTCTCATGGAGATCTATTTGATGTAATCTTCTTTCTACGGTGTGTTTGTTGAGACCGATGAATTGTGGGTTTATGATCAAGATTATCTATGAGCAATATTTGAATCTTCTCTGAATTCTTTTATGTATGATTGGTTATCTTTGCAAGTCTCTTCAATTATCCGCTTGGTTTGGCCAACTAGATTGGTAGTTCTTGCAATGGGAGAAGTGCTTAGCTTTGGGTTCAATCTTATGTGTCCTTTCCCAAAGTGATGAGGGGCAGCAAGGCACGATTGTATTGTTGCCATCTAGGATAACAAGATGGGTTTTTATCATATTGCATGAATTTATCCTCGTACATCATGTCATCTTGCTTAAGGCGTTACTCTGTTTTCATTAACTTAATACTCTAGATGCATGTTGGATAGCGGTCGATGAGTGGAGTAATAGTAGTAGATGCAGCAGGAGTCGGTCTACTTGTCTCGGACGTGATGCCTATATACATGATCATACCTAGATACTCTCATAACTATGCTCAATTCATCAATTGCTCAACAAGAATTGCTCACCCACCGTAAAATACTTATGCTCTTGAGAGAAGCCACTAGTGAAATCTATGGCCCCCGGGTCTATTCTCATCATATTAATCTTCCATCACTTTATTATTGCTTTGCTTTCTACTTTGCCTTTTATTTTACTTTGCATCTTTATACCAAAAATACCAAAAATATTATCTATCATCTCTATCGATCTCACTCGTAAGTAACCATGAAGGATTGACAACCCTATTCGCATTGGTTGTGAGGAGTTATTTGCTTTGTGTAGGTACGAGGGACTTGCGTGGCCTCCTACCGGATTGATACCTTGGTTCTCAAAAACGAGGGAAATACTTACGCTACTCTGCTGCATCATCCTCTCCTCTTCGGGGAAAACCAACGCAAGCTCAAGACGTAGCAAGAAGGGTTTCTAGCACCGTTGCCGGGGAATCTATGCAAAAGTTAACATACCAAGTACCCATCACAATCCCTTATCTCCCGCATTACATTATTTGGCATTTGCCTCTCGTTTTCCTCTCCCCCACTTCACCCTTTCCGTTTTATTCGCCCTCTCTTTTCGTTTGCCTTGATGTCTTACTTGGCTTGTTTGCTCGTTTGGTTGAAGTAGTTGAGTATTTATTCCTAAAAAAAGAAGCCAATATATATGGATCCTCATCAGCTTGCCAATCTTTTTAAGAGATCCAATTATGATGAACCAATTCCTAGTGATTTGGATGCACTAGATTATCTTTATAAGATTTTGCCTGAAATCCGTAATCTGAAAATTGTGATGAAGTGCTTTATAAGTGATTCACGATAGATATTTGAATAAAAAGCATGATTGCAATGATTTTATTATAAATTCTATTGATGTAAATTATGCTAATAATATGCAAAACCCTAAGCTTGGGGATGCTAGTTTTGCTAAGTCCAATAGTCATGATTGGGGAGATTCTTCTTATGATCTTGAAAGTTTATTTAAGCCCCATGATGAATATAAGATTGATAATAGTGTTTGCAATAATATTGAAAGTGGGTTTGGAAGAGTGTCAACTTTAGATCCCACATATTTGGAGAACATTCAATCTTATGAAATTTTGATAAAAGTGGGCTTGGAGAAATCATGACTTTAGTTAATGATAATCCCACTATTTTGGAAGAGTGTCAACTTCACATGCATGTGGATCGTGTTGAGAGTATGTTATGTGATAGCTATATTGTTGAATTTCTTATGATTCTACATGTAATTATTATGAGAGAGGAAAATATGGTTATAGAAATTTTCATGTTACTAAATTACCTCTCGTTATGTTGAGATTGCTATTGTTCCTTTCCGCTTCCTTGCATATGCTAGTTTTTGCTTGCTACGATAATTTGTTTGCCTATAATATGCCTATGCATAGGAAGTATGTTAGACTTAAGTGTGTTTTTCACATGTTTTATGATGCTCTCTTTGTGCTTCAATTCTTGTCTTTTATGTGAGCATCATTGAAATCTCAATGCCTAGCTAAAAAGGCTTTAAAGAAAAGCGTTTGTTGGGAGACAACCCAATATTTATCCTTACTATTTAGGAACAAATAATCCATCAACCCTCTATTTAGATGTGGTTTTATGTTTTAATTAGTGTTTGTGCCAAGTTAAACCTATAGGATCTTCTTGGATGATAGTTATTTGATCTTGTTGTAATTTTCAGAAACTTCAGGTTCACGAAAACAATTGTTAAAACTTACCAGAACATGATAAAATAGTGATTCCAATTGCTTCGGATCAACAAACAATTTGCCTAGGTCGTCCTATTATGGATGAATTTTTGGAGTTCCAGAAGTTTGCGTTAGTTACAGATTACTACAGACTGTTCTGTTTTTGACATATTCTGTTTTTCGTGTGTTGTTTGCTTATTTTGATGAATCTATGGCTAGTGAAATAGTTTATAATCCATATAGAAGTTGGAATACAGTAGGTTTAACACTAAAATAAATAAAGAATTAGTTCATTACAGTACCTTGAAGTGGTCTTTTGTTTTCTTTCACAAAGGGAGCTCACGAGATTATTGTTGAGTTTTTTGTTGTGAAGTTTTCAAGTTTTGGGTGAAATCTTTTGATGGATTATGGAACAAGTAGTTGCAAGAGCCTAAGCTTGGGGATGCCCATGGCACCCCCAAGATAATCCAAGGACACTAAAAAGTCAAAGCTTGGGGATGCCCCGGAAGGCATCCCCTCTTTCGTCCACTTTCATCGGTAACTTTACTTGGAGCTATATTTTTATTCACTACATGATATGTGTTTTGCTTGGAGCGTCTTGTATTATTTGCGTATTTGCTTTTTAGTTTACCACAATCATCCTTGCTGTACACACCTTTTGAGAGAGCCATACATGAATTGGAATTTGTTAGAATACTCTATGTGCTTCACTTATATCTTTTGAGCTTTATAGTTTTGCTCAAGTGCTTCGCTTATATCTTTTAGAGCACGGTGGTGGATTTGTTTTATAGAAACTATTGATCTCTCATGCTTCATTTAGATTATTTTGAGAGTCTTAAATAGCATGGTAATTTGCTTAATAATAATATGCTAGGTATACAAAATAGTAAAAACTTTCTTATGAGTGTGTTGAATACTAAGAAAAGTTTGATGCTTGATAATTGTTTTGAGATATGGAGGTGATAATATCAAAGTCGTGCTAGTTGAGTAGTTGTGAATTTGAGAAATGCTTGTGTTGAAGTTTGCAAGTCCCATAGCATGCACGTATGGTAAACGTTATGTAACAAATTTGAAACATGAGGTGTTATTTGATTGTCCTCCTTATGAGTGGCGGTCGGGGACGAGCGATGGTTTTTTCCTACCAATCTATCCCCCTAGGAGCATGCGCGTAGTGCTTTGGTTTTTGATGGCTTGTAGATTTTTGCAATAAATATGTGAGTTCTTTATTACTAATGTTGAGTCCATGGATTATACGCACTCTCACCCTTTCATCATTGCTAGCCTCTTCGGTACCGTGCATTGCCCTTTCTCACATTGAGAGTTGGTGCAAACTTCGCCGGTGCATCCAAACCCCGTGATATGATACGCTCTTTCACACATAAACCTCCTTATATCTTCCTCAAAACAGCCACCATACCTACCTATTATGGCATTTCTATAGCCATTCCGAGATATATTGCCATGCAACTTTCCACCATGTCGTTCTTCATGACACATTCATCATTGTCATATTGCTCAGCATGATCATGTAGTTGGCATAGTATTTGTGGCAAAGCCACCGTTCATAATTCTTTCATACATGTCACCCTTGATTCATTGCATATCCCGGTACACCGCCGGAGGCATTCATATAGAGTCATACTTTGTTCTAGTATCCAGTTGTAATCATTGAGTTGTAAATAAATAGAAGTGTGATGATCATCATTTTCTAGAGCATTGTCCCAAGTGAGGAATAAAATAATAATAATAAGGGAAGGCCATAAAAAAGAGAAGGCCCAAAAAAATGAGAGAAAAAGAGAGAAGGAACAATGTCACTATCCTTTTTCACACTTGTGCTTCAAAGTAGCACCATGTTCTTTGTCGGAGTAATTGGACACGGATACCTCGAAGACGGCGAGACAATAAATCAAGACATCGCGGCTAGCAAAGCCCCTCGGTCCGACTACCCGGCCGCTCCTGCCGGCTCCCCGTCCGACTGCTCTGCCCGGCCGGCTGCCGGCTGCCGACTGCGCCAACCAGCTGGCTGCCGACTGCAGCCCGACCCGACACCGACAAGACCCCGACAAGACGGCCGTACCACAACGTTATCTACAGTGTATCTATCCTTGAGCACTGTTTTATAAAGTGCACCAGGGACCATGAGGCATGCACATCATGTACACACTCTCATGGGCATGGTGCCCCATGCCCACTTGCCCCCCACGCCACTACCAAGCTTACATGCTAAGCTACCATGCCCACTCCACAATATATATATAGCCATCCATCCATCCATCCACAGGGGGACTCACACTCTCACGCACACACTCATTCGGCCAGAGGCCACGGCCACCACGCCACTAGCTAGCTAGCTCATTGCTACTACTCTCAGTCCAATACAGCTCCAAGAGCACTTTGTATTGCCTGATGTACACCCCAGATATATACTCAGACATGCAGGAGTAAGGGTGTTATCTTTCTGGAGAGCCACGAACCTGGGTAAACTAGCGCGTGCTACTCGCATACCCGTCCCTGGATATTCCGGCAGCAGTCTTGCCCTCACTGGAAGCCCATCATTGGAATATATAGGCCAAGTTCTATAATGTAAAGTTCCCACTAGTATATGAAAGTGACAACATAGGAGACTCTCTATCATGAAGATCATGGTGCTACTTTGAAGCACAAGTGTGGTAAAAGGATAGTAACATTGCCCCTTCTCTCTTTTTCTCTCTTTTTTTTTGCCTTTCTATTTTTTGATGGCCTCTTTTCTTTCTCTTTTTTTTTATTTTTAGTCCGGAGTCTCATCCCGACTTGTGGGGGAATCATAGTCTCCATCATCCTTTCCTCACTGGGACAATGCTCTAATAATGATGATCATCACACTTTTATTTACTTACAACTCAAGAATTGCAACTCGATACTTAGAACAAAATATGACTCTATATGAATGCCTCCGGCGGTGTACCGGGATGTGCAATGAATCAAGAGTGACATGTATGAAAGGATTATGAATGGTGGCTTTGCCATGATTTTTTTTTGAAACTATGATGATTTTTATAGCAAATTCGGAAACTATACACCCTAATGGAGAAAAATCAAAAGTATCACCCCGTCGGCCTCCTGTTGGCCGAAAAGGGACTTTTCGGCCTCATGTTGGCCGAAGAGCGACTTTTCGGCCAACCGTTGGCCAAAAAGGACTTTGCGGCCAACTGTTGGCCAAAGAGTCCCTCTTCGGCCAACTGTTGGCCAAAGAGTCCCTCTTCGGCCAACACCTGCTCTACCTTTTAGAAAATTCATATCAAATAGGATTTTTAGTATTTTAATTTGATTCTTTTTGCACTAGATTAGAAATTTTATGAAGTTTCTGCAGATATCAAGTTTGACTAGATTTGAAAGTTTGAATTTGAATTTTCATGAATTTTCTCGAATCACTAGATTGCCTATAATTTGAGCTAGGAGTATTCTTTTTAGATGATTCTTTTTGCTACTGGTTCTTTGTGACTTTGTTTATCAGTAGTAATTAATTGGTGAATTTTAGGATTATTTAAAATTAGGTTTTACGCCATTCTCTCCCTCCATTTTCTCCCGCCATTTTATTTCCCACCATTCTTTCCCTCCATTTTCTTTCCCGCCATTCTCTCCCCCATCTTCTTTCCCGCCATCTTCTTTCTCGCCATATTCACTTCTCAACTTATAAAACGAGCCTCATGGTGTCCATGGTCGTAGATAACATCGTCTGACACGGTCTGTGCCTCCTGCGTCGGTGCTGGTGGTGGAGTGTGAAACACTGTCTGAGAGAAGTCATAAGTGTTTGCAGCTTCGTCATCATCATCGGAGAGTGTTTCACACTTATGACTTCTCTCACACAGTGTTTCACACTCCACATGAACGCATCATCATCATCCTCCGTCGATGCAGCACTCCTTACTGTGGCGGGAGAGAATGGCGGGAAAGAAAATGGTGGCAAAGAAAATGGAGGGAAAAAGAGCGGGAAAGTATTTTTTTCATGTATAAAACGGCAATGGTTGTACAGGATTTACAAGGCACTTTTAAATATAAACTCCTATGAAGCTCAAAACAAGTTTTCTAGTAGGATAAAAGAAATAAAATACAAAAAATACTACAAATAAAATAGCTACTGATAACTAAACAGAAACAAAAAGAATATGTCAAAAAACTAAAGAAAATTTTTAAAGCAATTAAAATTAAAAGAAATAGCATAAAACCTTTAAAACAATAAAACATAACTATTTTCATAAAAACCTAATTTTAAATAATTATAACATTCGCCAATTAATTACTACTGATAAACAAATTCACAAAGAACCAGTAGCAAAAGGAATCGTCTTAAAAAATACTCCTAGCTCAAATTATAGGCAATCTAGTTATTTGAGCAAATTCATGAAAAATTCAAATTCAAACTTTCAAATCTAGTCAAACTTGATATCTACAGAAACTTCATAAAATTGCTAATATAATGCAAAAAGAATCAAATTAAAATACTAAAAATCCTAATTGATATGAATTTTCTAAAACAGTAGAGCAGGTGTTGGCCGAAGAGGGACTCTTTGGCCAAATGTTGGCCCAAAAGTACTTTTTGGCCAACGGTTGGCCGAAAAGTCTCTCTTTGGCGAACAGGAGGCCGAAAAGTCCCTTTTCGTCCAACAGGAGGCCGAGGGGTGATACTTTTGATTTTTCTTCATTAGGGTGTATAGTTTTCGAATTTGCTATAAAAATCATCATAGTTTCAAAAAAAATTCCTTTGCCACAAATACGATGTCAACTACATGATCATGCAAAGCAATATGATAATGATGAAGCGTGTCATAATAAATGGAACGGTGGAAAGTTGCATGGCAATATATCTCGGAATGGCTATGGAAATGCCATAATAGGTAGGTATGGTGGCTGTTTTGAGGAAGGTATATGGTAGGTGTATGGTACCAAATGAAAGTTGCACAAGACAAGAGAGGCTAGCAATGGTGGAAGGGTGAGAGTGCGTATAATCCATGGACTCAACATTAGTCATAAAGAACTCACATACTTATTGCATAAATCTATTAGTTATCGAAACGAAGTACTACGCGCATGCTCCTAGGGGGATAGATTGGTAGGAAAAGACCATCGCTCGTCCCTGACCACCACTCATAAGGATGAAATGACAATCAATAAATAAATCGTGCTCCAACTTCATCACATAACGGTTCACCATACGTGCATGCTACGGGAATCACAAACTTTAGAACAAGTATTTCTTAAATTCACAACTAATCAACTAGCATGACTCTAATATCACCATCTTCATATCTCAAAACAATTATCAAGTATCAAGCTTCTCTTAGTATTCAATGCACTTTAAAGATTTTATCTTAGATGCCTATCATATTAGGACTAATTTTATAACCAAAGCAAATTACCATGACGTTCTAAAGGACTCTCAAAATAATATAAGTGAAGCATGAGAGATCAAATATTTCTATAAAACAGAACCACCGCCGTGCTCTAAAAGATATAAGTGAAGCACTAGAGCAAAAACTGTATAGCTCAAAAGATATAAGTGAAGATCAATGAGTAGTCGAATAATTATGCAACTATGTAAAGACTCTCTAACATTTAAGAATTTCATATCTTGGTACTTTATTCAGACAGCAAGCAAAACAAAAGAAAATAAAATGATGCTCCAAGCAAAACATATATCATGTGGTGAATAAAAATATAGCTCCAAGTAAAGTTACCGATGAACGAAGACGAAAGAGGGGATGCCTTCCGGGGCATCCCAAGCTTAGGCTTTTGGTTGTCCTTGAATTTTACCTTGGGGTGCCTTGGGCATCCCCAATCTTAAGTTCTTGTCACTCATATTCCATAGTCCATCGAATCTTTACCCAAAACTTGAAAACTTCACAACACAAAACTTAACAGAAAACTCGTAAGCTCCGTTAGTATAAGAAAATAAATCACCACTTAGGTACTGTTGTGAACTCATTATAAATTCATATTGGTGTAATATATAATTTATTCCAACTTATATATGGTTCATACCCTTCGATACTACTCATAGATTCATCAAAATAAGCAAACAACATATGGAAAACAGAATCTGTCAAAAACAGAACAGTCTGTAGTAATCTGTATCAAACGCAAACTTATGCAACTCAGAAAAATCTGCCAAAATAAGAAGACTTAGATAATTTGATTATTGATATACTGCAATTGGAATCAGTATTTTATCACTTTCTGGTGATTTTTAACAATTGTTTTCGTGACCAGAAAGTTTCTGTCTTTTTCAGCAAGATCAAATAATTATCATCCAAGAAGATCCTATAGGTCTTACTTGGCACAAACACTAATTAAAACATAAAACCACATCTAACCAGAGTCTAGATGATTTATTTATTACTAAACAGGAAGAAAATAACAGAGCAAAAATAAAATTGGGTTGCCTCCCAACAAGCGCTAACGTTTAACGCCCCTAGCTAGGCATGATGGTTTCAATGATGCTCACATAAAAGATAAGAATTGAAACCTAAAGAGTGCATCATGAAGAATATGACTAGAACATTTAAGTCTAACCCACTTTCTATGCATAGGGATTTTGTGAGCAAACAACTTATGGGAACAATAATCAACTATCATAGGAAGGCAAAACAAGCATAACTTCAAAACTTTAAGCACATAGAGAGGAAACTTGATATTATTGCAATTCCTACAAGCATACGTTCCTCCCTCATAATAAACTTCAGTAGCATCATGAATGAATTCAACAATATAAACATCACATAAAGCATTATTTTCATGATGCATAAGCATAGAATTTTTATCACTCTCCACATAAGCAAAATTCTTCTCATTCAGAATAGTGGGAGTATCATAAGAGACTTGAATACTATAAATTGTTTCCATATTAAAAGAGTAATGTTCAGAAAAAGAGTAATGTTTAGGAAGGCCCTTCAAGCACTAACCTCCCCGGCAATGGCGCCAGAAATGAGCTTGATGTCTACTACGCAATCTTCTTCTTGTAGACGTTGTTGGGCCTCCAAGTGCAGAGGTTTATAGGACAGTAGCAAATTTCCCTCGAGTGGATGACCTAAGGTTTATCAATCCGTGGGAGGCGTAGGTTGAAGATGGTCTCTCTCAAACAACCCTGCAACCAAATAACAAAGAGTCTCTTGTGTCCCCAACACACCCAATACAATGGTAAATTGTATGGGCGCACTAGTTCGGCGAAGAGATGGTGATACAAGTGCAATATGGATGGTAGATATAGGTTTTTGTAATCTGAAAATATAAAAACAGCAAGGTAGCAAGTGGTAAAAGTGAGCTTAAACGGTATTGCAATGCTAGGAAACAAGGCCTAGGGTTCATTCTTTCACTAGTGCAAGTTCTGTCAACAATAATAACATAATTGGATCATATAACTATCCCTCAACATGCAACAAAGAGTCACTCCAAAGTCACTAATAGCGGAGAACAAACAAAGAGATTATGGTAGGGTACGAAACCACCTCAAAGTTACTCTTTTGGATCGATCTATTCAAGAGTCCGTAGTAAAATAACACGAAGATATTCTTTCCGTTCGATCTATCATAGAGTTCGTACTAGAATAACACCTTAAGACACAAATCAACCAAACCCTAATGTCACCTAGATACTCCAATGTCACCTCAAGTATCCGTGGGTATGATTATACGATATGAATCACACAATCTCAGATTTATCTATTCAACCAACACAAAGTACTTCAAAGAGTGCCCCAAAGTTTCTACCGGAGAGTCAAGACGAAAAAGTGTACCAACCCCTATGCATAAGTTCACAAACGGAACCCGCAAGTTGATCACCAAAACATACATCAAGTGGATCACGCGAATATCCCATTGTCACCACAGATAAGCACATGCAAGACATACATCAAGTGTTCTCAAATCCTTAAAGACTCAATCCGATAAGATAACTTCAAAGGGAAAACTCAATCCACTACAAGAGAGTAGAGGGGGAGAAACATCATAAGATCCAACTATAATAGCAAAGCTCGCGATACATCAAGATCATGCCACCTCAAGAACACGAGAGAGAGAGAGAGAGAGAGAGAGAGAGAGAGAGAGATCGAGATCAAACCACATAGCTACTGGTACATAGCCTCAGCCCCGAGGGTGAACTACTCCCTCCTCGTCATGGAGAGCGTCGGGATGATGAAGATGGCCACCGGTGACGGATCCCCCCTTCCGGCAGGGTGCCGGAACGGGTCAAGATTGGTTTTCAGTGGCTACAGAGGCTTGCGGCGGCGGAACTCCCGATCTAGGTTTCTTTCTGGAAGTTTGGGTATGTATAAGAGGTGTTGGCGTCGGGAACAAGTCAGGGGGGTCCCCGAGGCGGCCACGAGGCAGGGGGGCACGCCCAGGGGGTAGGGCGCGCCCCCCACCCTCGTGGTGGCCTCGGGACTCCCCTGGTCCATCTCCGATGCTCCGTTGCTTCTTCTAGTCCAAAAACAATCTATTTTAGGTCAATTGGACTCCGTTTGGTTTTCCTTTTCTGCGAAACTCAAAAACAAGGAAAAAACAAAAACTGGCACTGGGCTCTAGGTTAATAGGTTAGTCCAAAAATCATATAAAATAGCATATAAATGCATATAAAACATCCTAGATGGATAATATAATAGCATGGAACAATAAAAAATTATAGATACGTTGGAGACGTATCAAAGGGGGCGGTGCCCCCCTTTCCTTCACTTCCTCCTCTCCCTTCTACCAAGTGGAATCCTACTTGGACTTGGAGTCCTAGTAGGACTCCTCTCCTTGGCATGCCCTACAGGGCCGGCCAGCCTCCCCCTCTCCTCCTTTATATACGGGGGGCAAGGGGCAACTTAGAACACACACGATCAATTGTCTTAGCCATGTGCGGTGCCCCCCTCCACAGTTACACACCTCGGTCAATCGTTGTAGTGCTTAGGCGAAGCACTACTGCAGGTTGCTGCTAACGCGACACTACAATCAGAGACACTTTGAAGAAACTGTGTGTGATGCCATAATCGCAAACGGTGGTGTAAAATAACCGTCAAAAAAGGTGCAAAACGTTTGCGATGGAGGATGCATCAAACACGGTTCAGATTTTAGTTGCGTGTGTGATGGAGGGCATACGGTTCAGCTCAATTAACTATTTGCGATGAGGAGGGACAAAAGAAACGGGCAACCATATGAAGGTGTGTGCGATGTACGGCATACGGTTCACTCGGATGAACTGTTTGTGATTATGCAACACAAAAGAAATGGTCAGCCCGATCAAGGTGTGTGCGATGTATAGCATATGGTTCACTCGGATGAACTGTTTGTGATTAGGCAAGAGAACAGAAATGGTTCAATATAACAAGATGTGTGTGATACGCGACAAACATGTCTGTAATCATATATGTGTACGAAGACCGATAATAACACAGACGATTGCCTCTAATAAGACGTATGTGATATGCTCTGTCTACACAACATCTATTGGCCAATGTGGGACGAGCGGTCATCCGGATACGCCATAAGGATGCGAAGAGGCATTCCTATTAGCAAGGACTAGCAGTTCCACCAGTAGCTCATGTAAGGAAACTATCAAGTTAAGTGTGCTCAGGCTGGAGCAGCCATCAGATGGGTGACTGGATGGGAAGTTGTGTTGATGTTAAATTAACTGATAGGATGGGTCATTTCGGTCAAATGACCAAAATGTCCCGTTCCCTCAGCTAATTCAACCTCGAGGTCCTTGTTTTTATTATTTTTATTTTTTAACTCATGTTAAAGAAGGTCTACCGCATTACTTTTTGACAATGTGCGATACGTGGCATACAGTTGATCCATCCGACTTGTTTGTGATGGAATAGGCCGTGTGTGTTGTGGGCAAACGCTTGCTAGTATTCAACCGTTTAGGATTGATGAATTCATCACCGACGGGTTCCCTAGTGTGGTCCATGTTCATCTGATCATCATCTACTTCTTGTGCTAGCTCGATGTTCCTTCTATGCTAAGTTTCCATTAATTGATGGCGTTTTATGAACACGCCACCATTTCCCTCCATTTCCTCACCTGTTTCCCGCCACCCTGCTATATTGCGCATAGGCGGCGCGTGACGCACGGAGGCGACAAGCGCAGCCTATAGCACATCCACATTTTCCAAGCATGCCAATCCGCCAAAGCGCCGCCTCTGCCATTAACCTCGTCGACAAGGAAACGAGCAGGCGCCACGGCCCGTCGAGGCCGAGGCGCTCCCCGGCAACGCGATGGACGACGCCGTGATGCGCGTCATCTCCAGGGTTGAGCAGACCTTTGGCGCATAGCACTTGAGCACCGCGGATCAAGATAGGCATGTCAGCGCCGACAGGCTGCAGCTCGCCGCACAACATGATCGATGGCGCACCGCAGAGCAAGCTAGGCGCGTCCGTGCCGATAGGCTGCGGCTCGCCGCACGGCAAGACCGTTGGAGTGCCGTAGAGTGAGAGGCGCGGCGCGCCTCACAGCAAGAGCGGATCCATCGGTGCTTGCCTGCTGTCGACACAGCGTCGCAGGTGGGTACACATTCGTCATCAAACATGCATTGTTACCTCTTAGAACCACAAACCTTCTAGCGAGTTGCTCCGATTTGTGAGGGGTGTGTGTCCAAAATTTGGTCAAACATGCCAATTTCTTTACCACGTCATCTTGGTGGCATGGCATTACATCAACCAAGGTTTCATGTGTTTCTGATATTTTTTTGGAATTAAAATGCCATGTCGCTCCATGCATAGGTATGCATGCATGTGTCCATGTCGTGAGACAAATATGTTTGAAAATTCCTTCTATTTTACTACACATGGAATTAACTCGCACAAAAGTACACAAATATGATTTTTCAAACCGTTTTGGTTCGGCGTTGTATGTAGATGTAGTTCAAATTTGAATTACGCTCAGTAAATGGCTAGAAAATCACTTAAATCTCTTTAAAAGGTTAAATGACCCCTAGAATTTTCAAAAAATTCACATTACAGTTGTAGTAGTGCACGTTAGACATAGAAAAAAATTGAGGGCCATAAGAGGAAGCTATCTCCCGTTTGTCATCAAACATGCATTGTTCCCTCTCGGAACCATGAGCCTTCTAGTGAGTTGCTCCCGTTTGTGAGGGGTGTGTGTCCAAACTTTCGTCAAACATGCCAATTTGTTTACCACATCATCTTGGTGGCATGACATTACATCAACCAAGGTTTCATGTGTTTCTGATTTTTTTTATTTTTTGGAATTAAAATGCCATGTCACTCCATGTTTAATTGTGTCATAGCCGTTAGACCAATATGTTTGAAAATTCCTTTCAATTTACTGCACATGGAATTAAATCACACACAAGTACACGAAATATGAGTTTTCAAACCGTTATGGTTAGCGGTTGCATGTACGTGTAGTTCAAATTTCAATTACGGTCATTAAATGGCTAGAAAATCACTTAAATGTCTTAAAAGGTCAAATGACCCCTAAATTTTTCCAAAATTTGACATGACAGTTGTATTAGTAATACAAAATTTCTCGTTCATTTAAAACACCATCCGTTGGCACTTTACTCCAAATTCGTCTTTCACAGCTAATAAAAAATATCTACAACATCACACACAGTTGTTTTCTAGGAACTGTTTGCGATGAAAATATCTGGGTCTATTTAAGTCTCCCTCCTTAAGCTTCGCCGGCTCGTCTACTCTAGTGCTGGCAACCCCCGAATCCATGAATCCCGATCCCCATTCCCGCACCCTCTTCTTGGAAAGATGACGTCATGGAAATGCTTCGTGAAGGCCCGTACGATGGCTGCGTCCCCCCCCATGAGTGCCGCCGCCCGCGCCGAGAGCACGACCGCCTACGCCGAGAGTGCCGCCGCATCCGCATTGAGCGCAGCCGCTTCCGATGAGAGGGCGTCTGCGGCAGCTGACAGGGCAGTTGCAGTAGCCCAGACGGCTGCAGCTGCTCCTGCGATGGCGGCTGCAAACGCCGAGAGTGCTCGAGCTGCCGTCCGTGCCGCTGATGCCGCCCTGGCCCGGGTCGAGGCCATCCATGCAAAGATCGAGGATTCACACGCCAAGATATTCCAGGCCACCTCGGACTCCGGCATGCAACCCACGTCTGAAAAGGCAGCGGTGGCCATGGAGCACCTGCTTCCTCATGAGGTTGCCGAGGGGGAGCTGGAGATGCAGGAGGCGGTGGAGATCGAGGAGCGCCGGGAGGAGGAGTTGCGCGTGGCAGAGGTCGAGGTAGAGAAGAGTCTGTCCATCGAGGAATCGGTGGTGGAGTACCAACGCGAGCTCTGGCGCAGTCACTACTACGAGTACTACAACCTTGAGGGCAGCGCCGAGGACGAGGACGCGGTCGACTTCAGCAGGGGGACGCGGAGTCCACCAACGGCGGCATGTCGCCAGGACAAGTCATCGACGTCTCATCTCACACCGGCGATGCATAGGCCGGCGCGGCGGTGGATTTGTTAAAATTATGCGTACTTAGGCTTTGTTTTTAATGCTGGTCTTTTGTTAGAGCAATGTTTAGGTAAACTGGCTCTGTTTAATTACTAAAATTGCTCGATTCAGTAAGTGTGGTCTGTCTGCTATACGCTCTTTTGTGTGCCCAAATTAGCAAGCGATGTTAAATTATGCAATGGCGTACCCGGGGAAATTTCCGCCAAAATTTGAATTATCAAACTCATCCCATGCGTGTAAAGCAGAAGAATCGTTTGTGATGCACACGATCGTTCAAAGTGAATGGTCCGGCGGCACCGCGCGCAAAGTTTCCCTCCACATTTCCAAAATTTTGGCCTACCGCCAAAATATCTACCCCCCCCCTTCCCCCCTTCCCCACCCCCTTTTCTCCCCGACCACAAGTCACATTTCCCCTGTTTCCTCCTTCCTTCCTTCCTTCCTTGCTAAGCTATAGCCGCTTCCTCACTCTCGCTGTCTCGCATCCTATCGCCGGGGTCGCCATGGTCTTCTTCAAAGACCTCTCCAGTTGTTCCTCCTCTGGCGACTACTCCTTCACCACCCGGGTATGCCTCTCCTCTCTCTCGGGCTATGACTTGGAATGAAGGATTTTTACTCGGCGGTCGATTTGAGTCATTTCTTCCTCTTGTGTCTCCCTAGGACCATCAGTGGTAACGAATGGAGCAGGGTGGCTGAAGATCTATCTGCTCGTTGCCACCATCAATCTCCATGCGTGAAGCTAGTTGCGCTTGATTCTATGGACAGTGAGAGGAAGTTTCTGGCATGTGCAGAGAAAGTTAGACCCTCTTTCGTTGTTACAAATCATTTGTTAGATGTGATTCAGACACTGTCACGGTCCCAACCCATTCATACCACACCTTCAACCAAACGCATCCTAAGACAGTGTCACAGTTTGTACCTAGTATATTAAATTGTTGCCATCTCATCAGCGGTGTCATTAGAAAATTATTTGGCACCGCTTCAACAATTTGGGCAGCCAACTTTGGTCCACACATCCGAGCAGCCAAGCAGTAAAATACTAAATCTTTATGGCATGAAGGAACTGGGCATCGGAGCAACTGCGTGCTCCAGAGTCCGGGTCCCTGATTTTTTCCACAGATCGGCTCGCCAAAGGCAGGCACCGGTGCGAGATGTAGGAACAGTTGTCTTTACCCCAGTTTTGGCATACATAGTGGACGATCTTAGTGCTATTAGTTCTATGTTACTAAATTTGTGCATGTACACACATGTTAGTATCAATTTGCTGTCATCCAAACACTATCGCTATGTTGTTGCAGTTATATTTACCTTCCTCATAAAATGTTCAATTTGTTATTTATTGTACATGAGTAAGAACTTGTAGCGTCGTTGTAGTTAATTATAGCCGATGTTCCGAATTTGGTTGTTGTCTCGGTACCAATTATTTCATTTGCACATTGATCTTTTGAGAAGATATGCCATAATTAACATGTTTCTTTAGTTTTTCAAAATAAGCATTGGTGATTTTCTATGTTGCTATAAACCCATTTCCCTACAATTGTTACTGATCTAGGTTTAAATATTATAGGATGAACGGAAGTGTTCTTACTTGAGTGGGTTGATCAAGACTGCCACGTCTTTGAAGATGTTCTAGCGAAGCTCTGGAGCATGTACGAGGAAGAGAACACACGAGGCTTAGAGAAAGTCTTGTCAACGCTAAAGCATATTTCAAGATGCGGGATAAAAAGTTGAAGGTGGAGAATGAGCTCAGATTTTTAAATCATACTTTGCTAAGATGGTGTTGGCGAAGGAGGAGGCACTTTCCCGTTGGCCCGTGCAAAACGGGTTCTTACCGGCGAAAGCAGAGGTTGATAAGACGAGCTGGATGATCTCGATTAGGGAAATGAATATATTGTTCTTATGAAGTTGAACTAGCTATATGTTGTACTGTGTTGTTTTCATGTAGCTACCGTACTGTGATGTTATAATATATTTATGTGCCTGATATGAAATTGGCAAACAGCTGTTCGATATGAAATGTGAATTTGCGTAATATTAATTGTAAACTAATAAACCTGCTAAAGGTGTCATGGACCTTTGCAAACGGTTCTAGCAGTAAAAACGCTTGCGATGGATAGCCCAATGCCACATAGTTTTCTTCATCAAATCGTGTGTGATATAGTTGATAAGAGCAAACAGTTAACCAAGGCAGACCGTGTGTGATAGTTACACCTTTCACACACGAGCCTACACATAAAACTATGTGGGATGTACGTCTGATACGTCTCCAACGTATCTATAATTTTTGATTGTTCCATGCTTTATTATATTCTGTTTTGGACATTATTGGGCTTTATTATACACTTTTATATTATTTTTGGGACTAACTTATTAACCGGAGGCCCAGCCCAGAATTGTTGTTTTTTGCCTATTTCAGAGTTTCGTAGAAAAAGAATATCAAACGGAGTCCAAACGGAATGAAACCATCGGGAACGTGATTTTCGGAACGAACGTGATCCAGAGGACTTGGACCCTACGTCAAGACATCAACCAGGAGCGCACGAGGTAGGGGGAGTGCCTACCCCCCTAGGCGCGCCCTCCATCCTCGTGGCCCCCCTGTTGCTCCACCGACGTACTCCTTCCTCCTATATATACCTACATACCCCCAAACTACCAAAAACGGAGCCAAAAACCTAATTCCACTGCCGCAACCTTCTGTACCCGTGAGATCCCATCTTGGGGCCTATTCCGGAGCTCCGTGGAGGGGGCATCAATCACGGAGGGCTTCTACATCAACACCATAGCCTCTCCGATGATGTGTGAGTAGTTTACCTCAGACCTTCGGGTCCATAGTTATTAGCTAGATGGCTTCTTCTCTCTTTTTGGATCTCAATACAATGTTCTCCCCTCTCTCGTGGAGATCTATTCGATGTAATCTTCTTTTGCGGTGTGTTTGTTGAGACCGATGAATTGTGAGTTTATGATCAAGTTTATCTATGAACAATATTTGAATCTTCTCTGAATTCTTTTATGTATGATTTGTTATCTTTGCAAGTCTCTTCGAATTATCAGTTTGGTTTGGCCTACTAGATTGATCTTTCTTGCAATGGGAGAAGTGCTTAGCTTTGGGTTCAATCTTGCGGTGTCCTTTCCCAAAGGATGAGGGGCAGCAAGGCACGATTGTATTGTTGTCATCAAGGATAACAAGATGGGGTTTATATCATATTGCATGAGTTTATCCTCTACATCATGTCATCTTGCTTAAGGCGTTACTCTATTCTTATGAACTTAATACTCTAGATGCATCTTTGGATAGCGGTTGATGTGTGGAGTAATAGTAGTAGATGCAAGGCATCATCGGTCTACTTGTCTCGGACGTGATGCCTATATACATGATCATACCTAGATATTCTCATAACTATGCTCAATTTTGTCAATTGCTCAACAGTAATTTGTTCACCCACCGTACTACTTATGCTCTTGAGAGAAGCCACTAGTGAAACCTATGGCCCCGGGGTCTATTTCCATCATATTAATCTCCCATCAATAAGCTATTTCCGTTGCCTTTTATTTTGCTTCTATTTCATTTTGCATCTTTATCATAAAAACACCAAAAAAATTATCTTATCATATCTATCAGATCTCACTCTCGTAAATGACCGTGTAGGGATTGACAACCCCTTATCGCGTTGGTTGCGAGGATTTATTTGTTTGTGTAGATGCAAGGGACTCGTGCATGGCCTCCTACTGGATTGATACCTTGGTTCTCAAAAACTGAGGGAAATACTTACGCTACTTTGCTACATCACCCTTTCCTCTTCAAGGCAAAAACAGCGCAATGCTCAAGAGGTAGCAAGAAGGATTTCTGGCGCCGTTGCCGGGGAGGCTTACGCAAGGTCAAGTCAAGATTTGGACTCCCGACAACGAGCCATTTCTGGCGCCGTTGCTGGGGAGTCTACGCAAAAGTCAACGTACCAAGTACCCATCACAAACTCTTATCTCCCACATTACATTATTTGCCATTTGCCTCTCGTTTTCCTCTCCCCCACTTCACCCTTGCCATTTTATTCGCCCTCTCTTTTTAGTTCGCCTTTTACGTTCGCTTCTTGTTTGCTCGTGTGTTGGATTGCTTGTTTGTCACGATGGCTCAAGATAATACTAAATTGTGTGACTTCACCAATACCAACAACAATGATTTTCTTAGCACTCCTATTGCTCCTCTTACCGATACTGAATCTTGTGAAATCAATGCTACTTTGCTGAATCTTGTCATGAAAGATCAATTCGCCAGCCTTCCTAGTGAATATGCCGCTACCCATCTAAATAGCTTCCACTAGTAGAAAAAGGGTCAAATGTGAGACACATTAGTCCCGGTTTGTAACAGAACCGGCACTAATGTGTCCATTAGTGCCGGTTCCAATGGCTAGGCGGGAGGAGATCTTTAGTACCGGTTCGTGGCGAACCTTTAGCACCGGTTCGTGCCACGAACCGACACTAAAGAAAGTGGTGGCAAGATGTTGTCACAGTGGGGCCCTTCCAGCACCTTTAGTACCATTTCGTGGCACGAACCGATACTAAAGGTCATCCTATATAAACCCTTCGTCCACCCGCACTCTGTTCTTCGCCCTTTCCCCTCTCCCTCTCCTCTGTTCTTCCCTTCTTCCTCTCGAGTTCATCACAAAATTTGCCCCAAATTTGTCTCACAAAGGTTAGCAACTTTGTCCTTTCATCTCTCATTGCTAGATTAGCTCTTGCATTGGTTTATATAGTGATTAATTGTGGGTTTTAGTAATTTGGGAGGAATTATATGTGGTAGTATTTGATTTATATGCAATTTGAGGTCAAAATAACACTTAGTTTGCATATGTAGGTGTGGTTTACTTAGTGCCTTCTAAATCTCCGTCGTAACCACCGTCGATCGCCCGCACCGTCCCGTCACCGGCACCACCTTGTGGTGAGCCTCTTGTTCATGAAATTTTATATAAAAATTTGATGTTTGTGTGATTTGGATATATAGTTACTCGTATAATTATCTTACCCGTACGTTGTTTGTTACACATAGTGCCATGGTTTTGATATCCGTCCCCGTCGGCCCTCGTCCTTGTTATGATTCGGATGTGGTATATTCTCTTTTAGAACTATTTGTTGCATTTCCTGTTTATGACAAATTATGCCCATCAAGTTGACATAGATACTTTTATCTAGGAGGTATGTGAACCGGAAATTCCAACCGACCCTATTGTCGAGAGGTTAAATTTAGTTGAAAGAGAAAACGAGTATTTGAAAGAAAAATTGAAAAGAATTGAGGGGGAGAAGATGGAATTGGAGTTGCATGTTGCTGATGTCGTCGATGATCACAAGATCAAGATGGAGAAAGTGCGCTTGAAGATTAGAAAGATTAGAAAATATGCCATTGATAGTGAGGCTTGGTATCATTATGCCGTTGGATCAATTGTTACCTTAATTGCGATCTTGATCGCATTTGTTGTTGCATTTAAATGCTTTAGCTAGAGAGTTATTTGTTTGTTGCATTTAAGTGTTGTATGAACTTTATGTATTGTATTAATTTGGTGTTTCCGGTGTTGTGTACTGAAGATGAGCCGGCAATGGATGTAGGATGACCGATGCTCTCCCGAGTTCATTAATGGCGTGCAAAATTTTCTGCTTGCGGCTGAGGCAAACAAGCGGGCGGATGGTTTTATGCCTTGTCCATGTGCTTGCTGTAAGAATGAATTAAATTACTCTAAGTCAAGAACCATTCACGTCCACCTATTTAAGTCCGGTTTCGTGCCCCACTATAATGTTTGGACCAAGCACGGAGAAAGAGGGGTTATGATGGAAGACAATGAAGAAGAAGAGGACGACGACAGCTATCCTGGCCATGGGTTCCCTGAATACGATGATACAACAACGGGGAAGAAGCTGAGCCGTAATGCGGAAGAAGCTAAGCGGCAATGCGGGAAGAAGCTGAAGAAGAGGCATCAGATGAGCCCGTTGATGATCTAGGTTGGGCCATTGCCGATGCAAAGAGAAACTGTGCAAGTGATTTGGAGAAGAAGAAGTTGCAGCGCATGTTAGAGGATCACAAAAAATTGTTGTACCCGAATTGCGCAGATGACAAGAAAAAGCTGGGCACCACACTGTAATTGCTGCAATGGAAGGCAGAAAATGGTGTATCTGACAAGGGATTTGGAAAGTTGTTGGTAATGATAAAGAATATGCTTCCAACGGACAATGAATTGCCCGAGAGCATGTACGAAGCAAAGAAGGCTGTCTGCCCTCTAGGGTTAGAGGTGCAGAAGATACATGCATGCCCTAATGATTGCATCCTCTACCGCGGTGAGTACGAGGATTTGAACGCTTGCCCGGTATGCGGTGCATTGCGCTATAAGATCAACCGCGATGACCCTGGTGATGTCGAGGACGAGCGCCCCAGGAAGAAGATTCCTGCCAAGGTGATGTGTATGCTCCTATAATACCACGGTTGAAAAGTTTGTTCCAAAACAAAGAGCATGCCAAGGTGATGCGATGGCGCAGAGAAGACCGTAAGAAAGATGGAAAGTTGAGAGTACCCGCTGACGGGTCGCAGTGGAGAAAAATCGAAAGAAAGTACGGGAAGGAGTTTGCAGATGACGCAAGGAACGTATGGTTTGGTCTAAGCGCACATGGCATTAATCCTTTTGGGGAGCAGAGCAGCAACCATAGCACCTGGCCTGTGACTCTATGTTTGTATAACCTTCCTCCTTGGTTGTGCATGAAACGGAAGTTCATTATGATGCTAGTGCTCATCCAAGGCCCTAAGCAACCCGGCAACGACATTGATGTGTACCTAAGGCCATTAGTTGAAGAACTCTTACAACTGTGGAATGGAACAGGTGTACGTGCGTGGGATGAGCACAAACAAGAAGAATTTGACCTAAAGGCGTTGCTATTCGTGACCATCAATGATTGGCCTGCTCTCAGTAACCTTTCAGGACAGACAAACAAGGGATACCGCGCATGCACGCACTGTTTGGATGATACCGACAGTATATATTTGGACAATTGTAGGAAGAATGTGTACCTGGGACATCATCGATTTCTTCCGAGCAGGCATCCCGTAAGAAAGAAAGGCAAGCATTTCAAAGGTGAGGCGGATCACCGAACGAAGCCTCGCCACCATATTGGAGCTGATGTACATGATATGGTCAAGGATTTGAAGGTAGTCTTTGGAAAGGGTCCTGGTGGACAACCTGTTCCGAATGACGCTGACGGACGCGCACTCATGTGGAAGAAGAAATCTATATTTTGGGACCTGTCCTATTGGAAAGACCTAGAGGTCCGCTCCACAATCGACGTGATGCACGTGACGAAGAATCTTTGTGTGACCCTGCTTGACTTCTTGGGCGTGTATGGGAAGATAAAAGATACACCTGAGGCACGGGAGGACCAACAACGATGCACGGAAAAGACGGCATACATCGGGTCATGCAAGCTACGCCTTACCAAAGAAGAGAAGGAAATCTTCTTTGAATGCCTGCTCGAGATTAAGGTACCGTCGGCTTCGTCGAATATAAAGGGAATAATAAACATGGCAAAGAAAAAGTTCCGAACCTAAAGTCTCATGACTGCCACGTGATTATGACGCAGCGCTTCCGGTTGCATTGAGGGGCTTCTACCGAAAACGCTCGATTAGCCATTGTGAAGCTATGTGCATTCCTCAATGCAATCTCTCGAAGGTAATCGATCCAGAAATCATACCAAGGTTAGAGAATTATTTGGTGCAATGTCTTGTCGGTTTCGAGTTGGTGTTCCCACCATCCTTCTTCAACATCATGACGCACGCCCTAGTTCACCTATTGAAGAGATTAACGTTTTGGGTCCTGTATTTCTACACAATATGTTCCCTTTGAGAGGTTCATGGGATTCTTAAAGAAATATGTTCATAACCGTGCTAGGCCGAAGGAAGCATCTCCGAGGGCCATGAAAATGAGGAGGTCATTGAGTTTTGTATTGACTTTATTCCCGACCTTAAGCCGATTGGTGTTCTGAATCGCGGCATAAGGGCGACTCGATGGAAAAGGCACGCTAGGAGGATCAAATAATATGTATGGACGGCCATTCTCTCACTTTGAAGCACACTACAGTTCTACTGAATTCCGCCTTGGTGGCTCCGTATATGGACGAACACAAGAATTTTCTACGCCCAAACACCGAGCGGTCGATGACTGGATTACACGTGAACAAACCAGGAGTTTCGCCACTGGTTGCGTACACGCATTACCATGCATGACGCTCTATTGAAGATGACCTGTACTTGTTGTCTCGATTACCATCTTGAATATAATGACTTTCAAAGGGTACGAGATAAATGGTAATACATTTTACACGATCGCCCAAGATAAGAAGAGCACCAGCCAAAACAGTGGTATCCGCTTTGATACAACAACCAAGACGGGAAATAAAACATATTATGGTTATATACAGGACATATGGGAACTTGACTATGGACGTGGTTTGAAGGTCCCTTTGTTTCGGTGCAAATGGGTCAATATGACACGAGGCAGGGTAACGGAAGACCCACAGTACGGAATGACAATAGTGGATCTCAACAATCTTGCGTATGCAGACGAACCATTCGTCCTAGCCAATGATGTGGCACAGGTTTTCTATGTGAAGGACATGTCTACCAAGCCGAGAAAAAGAAAAGATAAGGAAGCGAATGCATCATACGATGAGACAAAGCGGCACATAGTTCTTTTTGGGAAGAGAAACATCGTGGGAGTGGATGACAAGACAAACATGTCAGAAGATTATGAAAAGTTTGATGAAATTGCTCCATTCACAGTGAATATTGACCCGAGCATCCCGTTAAATGATGAAGATTTTCCATGGTTACGGCGCAAAGGGACACACGCGAAGAAAAAGTTCCACACCCAAAGATCTGGGATGTGATTGGCTTCACTATCATCACTTTCTTCTGTGTTTCACACCCAGGAGGGAATCTCTGTAATAGTTAGGGTAGTTATGTGTTTTGGCATTTGAAACGCGAAGAAATTTTATGTGCAAACAAATTCTTTCATGCATTTACTGATTTTTTCCAGCTAAATTGAAAAACACTTCAAATGAACTCCGAAAAGGTTGAAAGTTGGCATGGTATCATAATTTCACCCACATAGCATGTGCAAAAAAGTAGAGAGGGTTACGGCAAAAACAGGATGCACTTCGTGTACAAAATGGACAATCTCTTTCGAACTATCAGGGTATCGGACGAAAACTCATCTGTTACAAAGGCATTTCATTTTTTAAATAACCTAAGCATTACCAAATTGAATATAATGATAAAACACACTAATATTAAACATAATAAAAAAGAATCACTGAAAAATGTATTTTTAAAGTTAAGTTATTCACAAACTACACACAAATTTCAAATAATTCAAAATTTAAACTATTCAAATTTGAAAACTACCGGCACTAACTGAAAGTTTCTAATTTTTTGTACCTAAAGCAAAAATATTCACAAAGAAACTCTAAATACAGCAAAAAACAACTAAAAATAAATAAAACAAAATAAATAAAGCAAAAAAGAAAAAACTAAATGAAAAAAAGCCCACCTACTGGGCCACAGCGGCCTGCATACAACTAGAAACCCAAATTCTAATTGGGCCAGGATGCAGAGCCCGCTAGCCCAATAGGCCCATCAGGGCATAGCAGCAGATGTAGGCTCGAAGGCTGCTTAAAAGAGGAGCTCGAGAGAGCTACCGACCGGGCTTATAAACCGGTCAGGCGCCTCGGCTAGCGAGGTGGGACTAAACTTGTCAAGATCAAGCACTGCTAATAAGACCACCTTTAGTACCGGTTGGTGGTGGAACCGTACTAAAGGGTGGGTCTTTAATCTTGGTTCCACCACCACCCGTACTAAAGGTGTGCTCTCCCGCCGCTTGGCTCGGCCAAATTGACCTTTAGTACCGGTTGGTGGCTCCAACCGGTACTAAACTCCTCCTATATATATAGCACTTACGAAAAATTTCGTGTTTCCTCCCACTTCTCTCGCTTCATCGCTGCCGCTCGTCTCGCTGCTCGCCGCCGCCTGTCGCGCGCCAGCCGTCGCCCGCCCGTCCCGTCCCCACACCGGCCCGCGTCACCGTCGCCGTCGCCTCGACCTCGCCCGCACTATGAGCCTCAGTCCCCTCTCCTCCCTCCAATCGAAGTCGTGGCTGGCTGGCCCGGCTGCCGATCGCTTTGGTTTCGCTGTCATGCAAGCGTCCCTGCCCCAAGACTGTCGCCTGCACACACAACACATACACACACATACATAATTTTTGTTCTGTTTTTAGTTTTTAGTTTTTAGTTTTCTGTTATTAGTTATTAGTTTTAGTTTTTCTGTATTAATGTTATAGAAATGTTAGTTATATATAGAAATGTTAGTTTTTTCTGTATTAATGTTGTAGAAATGTTAGAAATGTTAAAGAAAAAATTGTTATAGAAATGTTAGAAATGTTAGTTTTAGATATGGTCAATATTTTTTTAGTTTATTATATTTTTAGTTACAAAATTTAGAATTTGCATAAATGAAATCAAAATCCATCATTTAAAAAATGTTACTTTACTTTTGCGGCGTATAGTATTTGTTGTCAACGATGCCCGGCCCGCATCCTCGTCGTCGACCCGTTCACGACGACGTCCTGCTTCAGAGGACCCATGTCCGGGACTGGGCTCCGCCGGACTGGCACTGGGAGGTGCTACCTTCAGGAGCACGACGCTTGGTGAGGAACCCGGCCTCGGGCCCCATCGTCGACCCTGATCTCCTTTGGTGGCGTTCGCATGGGCCACTTTCGGTGCGGAGGGAGCCGGCCCCGCCGGAGGTGGTACGTCGCTGTGTCAGGGAGGAGGACGAGCACGTCCATCGCTACATGGCTGCTACGGACGTCAGGTTCTCCAATACCTGGCAGGTTCCTTGGGGAGATCACCCGAGCTATGATCCAGTGATGGTTCCTTCACTTTGGTTGTCCACCGCCTGCGCCTCAGGAACCGCGAGTGGCCTAGATTACTCTTTAGTATTCGATCTTTATTAGCTAGCTAGCTAGCTAGCTAGTGATGTATTCGTTATATAATATTCGAGATGATTTATTCGAGATTATATATATTATTCGAGATGATGTAATCGAGATTATATCTATTATTCGAGACGATGTATTCGAGATTATATTCGATGATGCTTATTATGTACTATGATTGATTCAGTTTTTCCTTATTAATTGATTGCATCATGCATTGCAATTTGAATACTAAATTGTTTTATATTTCTTTTGGATTAGTTAAATAAAAGCTATGGCGGAAAATACCGGCAGAGAGGGAGAAGAGGCCCTGTTCGATAACACACGCCATCCTCGCGGGCCAGATGATGATCAGAATGAAAAAGATTATGACGGCTCCGAATTTCTAAACAACACCGGGGAGGGTGATATGATATTCGATCGCGACGACCGAATTGATGAAGTCATGAACTATGATTATGATGATGACGAAGAAAATGTTGATCTTGAAACAACAAAGACCGGCGACGTATATTTATATAAGCAGGCATCTTGTGATCATCACATGTTTTAAATGACTTGAAGATATATTAACGAATCGATCTTTCTTCTTTTAGCCATCCGGATCGAGCAAATCTTCAGGCAGCAGGACAGTACGAGGCCCGAAAAAAAAGTTGAAGGAGGGCGTAAAGTACAATATCGAGGCCATCAAACCTAAAGGCGAACCATTAGCGCCTAAGAAGATTGCGGACAAGTTCATTCGTCAGTGCGGAGTTCTTGTGAAGGACAAACTCCCGATATCCCTTCAAGAATGGAGAGAGCCAGCAAAGCCACGTCCAGATCTTACTTTTGTTGACGACAGACAAAAAGTTCTGCTTTGGGAAACTCTCATGGAACATTTCACCCTACCAGATCATTTCACAGATGCAGATGTGGAGAAAGTCAAGGACGCTGCTCTTAGGAAGATGGCGGTTGCATTCAACAACCACAAGAAACGTGTATGGGACAAGTACATCAAGGGAGGAAGGAAGACTCCAGTATTCAAGGGAACACTAGAGAAGCAAAGTGCTCATTGAGACGATTTCGTGAAATTCAAGGAATCGGAATTATCTAAGGAACGGTTGAGAATAAACAAGGCCAATGCCACAAAAAAGGATAAGTTCCATAAGCTGGGGCCAGGTGGCTACGCGGTGGCAATGCCTAAGTGGGATAAGTCTGAGAAAGAGATGGAGGATGCAGGTGTCACTCCAGTTACATTGAGCTGGCCCCCCAGGTGCAAGACTTGGTTCTATGCGCATGGGGGGAGTTGGACCCGAAGACAGGCAAAGTTTCGAAGAAGGCATGTCTGAACGGAGCCGAAGGTAAGATACTTGTTGCAATAGAAGAGGCTCGATCAGGGGTGTTCCAGCCCAACAGAGAGAATAGCGAGCTTCTGGCGTGACTGGGAAATCCTCGAACACAGGAAGAACACGAGGCAAGGCGTTATTCCGTGGTATGAGGGGTTTTGATTGGAACACCGAGTACTGAAGCCGTGCGAGAAGGAAGATTGCGGAGGAGAAGAAGAGGAAGATGGAGGAGGAGCAGAGGAAGCTGGACTATGAACGCCTTCAAGGCCTAGAATCAGCGCACGCGGACTTGGCGATCAAATTCCAACGGCAGCAGAGCAGATCGACTCACTTAGCCAGCAAAGGGGTCTCAAAGGCGGCAGCGACTAGCGGATGATCCAGCATTGGATAGCACCGTCCCATCCATGCCGAGAAGCAGCGTGGGTTCCGCCCAGGCACATAATCTTGGATAGATACCCGTGGATGACATCATGGAGAACACTAACTGCGAGCTACACTTCAAAATGAAGAACATATCCATGAAGGTGGCGGACGTCGTTGCTTTTACAAACCCCCCCGAGGCAACCTTCCATTGCAACCCGATTCCAGCGGGCTATGCTCGTGTCTTGGTTGATGAGGTGGTGGACCAATATTCGGGCTAGAGCTTGACATTCCTAGAGGTGACGAGGAGCACACACTGGGAGAGGCCAAACATCGTATCATCCTATGGAGAAAGGATTGCAACATCTTTCGAAGGCCACCGACACCACATCAGCCGACTCCTCGTCGAAGTCCGCCACCGAGTCAGCAGACTCCCGCTCCTCCAAGTCCACCAACGCGTCAGGCCACTCCTCCTCCTCCAAGTCCGGCAAAGATTCAGGCCACTCCTCCTCCAAGTCCGACACAGCGTCAGACCACTCCTCCTCCAAGTGCGGCACAATTTCAGGCCACTCCTCCTCCAAGTCCGGCACAGCTTCATGCCACTCCTCCTCCTCCAACTCAGCCACGTCAGCCGTCTCCGCCGCCTCAGCAATCACGGAAGAGAGTCACCACAGCTATGGTGCATAGCGGTACTAGTCGAGGTAGTACGGGAGGTACAGGCGGAGGCAAGCGATTTCAATATGGTCCAAGCCTCGCGCCTCTTCCGCAGAGGCCTTACGACAAGTCCGAGGAGGAAAACACAGCCATAGTGAAGGCCCAGGTGGAAGCCTATTTTGCACCAAAACCGCCACCGCCGCCAATGGAGAAAGTGCCTGAGGAAAAGATTGACCACTTCATTCGTATGGCTAGAGCACCAGCTCCCAAGCACATTGACCACAGACTATCAGCGCCACCTCGGGAAGTTAAATCGAGCACGTCTACGAATGAGGCGAGCTCGAGCTCGAGCAAATCAGCTGGCAAAATGCGGTAAAACCGTTCCCATTTGGGAGAACAAGCGGCGCAATAAATCCCCCCGCTTGTTGTGCCAACAACACATAAGAGTACGCGCGCCCAATATTATTGTGGGCAAACCGTTAACGTTGCCTAGCTGGGCAATGTGGTAATAACCGAGGAGCATATAACGCAGGCTGAAATCCTCAAGATCACTGTTGGACAACTCCTCGAGATCGAGCCCATGTCTCCGCTTAGAGAGGAGGAAATAAAACGGAAATATGTCCGGGGCCAACCTTTGGTCGAGCCAGACGAGGTCAAGAAGCTCCCAACGAGAATTTATGAATTGCATCAATGGTACATGAACATTACCAAGATTTCCAATCGAGAGTCCCTCATGGTGAATGTCAAGAAGGATCATTACTTCCATGAGAAAGCTGTGTCCGTTGAGTATTCGAACTATTTTAGTTATACAATCAAGACGCTTTTCGACAAATCTATAAATCGGTTGCTATTGTGCGTAAGTGATTTCTTTCGTAATTTAAGTCTCAAGCTAGCTGTAGTGATCATTTTGATCAATTATTGCCTGTAATTATCCTCACTATATTCTTTTCTGTGGTATTATGCAGGATGAAGACGTATGAAATGAAAAAAGGTGGACGCTATGGCATTGGGTTCATTGACCCAAATACCATTAATGAATACACATGGAAATTAGATGCATATTATCAAGCAAGTGTAGAGGAAAGCATGCTAGAGTTCTTCAAGCGCCTCAATACCAATGAAGATATACTACTTCCTTACAACTTCACGTGAGTCACCTTTGTCTTGTACTACAAATTCTGTTTTTGCCTACTAGCTAGCTACATGTTTTTGCTTACATATGCCCGCTTAATTAAGACATGCAAACGTGTGTGCATGCAGTTTTCACTGGATCTTGTTAATCATTAAAGTTGATGAAGGAACAGTTGAAGTACTGGACTCACTACTTAAGAAAGAAAGTGACTACACCATCGTGAAGGGATAGTCGATGTAATTTCAATCATTATTAACTATATCTCGGCCTATTTAATTAGTTCGTCATTTCCTGATAACAACTATTTAATAATACCTTTGTTCATTTTCTTTGTCGGCGGGCAGGGCTTGGGCAAAGTTCATCAACGTCACTCCAGGCCAATGGAAACAAAAGCTGAAATGGTATCGACCCAAGCTAAGTAATTAAGTAGTACTAGCTAGCTAGCTGCCATCTCTTTAATTATCATGCTTGATTAATTATTATCTGATCAAATTCCATTCTCGTAAAGGCCCTGAAGAAGGCGCCGGGGAATGATCTGTGTGCATACTACGTTTGCGAGAACATTCGCATGATGGCGTCCGAAAGGAGCAGATCTCAAAGACATGACTGGGTACGTTTGTCAAAACACTATTCACAATTTTTACACCATTATCGATATCTAGTCACACAACTTATACACATGCATATCGATCTCCTTCTTAACAGTTCAGAGAGGTGCGGGAGAAGCTCCTACCAACGAAGCGCATACAAGCAATTCAAGAGGAAATAGCGGGATTTTTGCTCGACCAGGTCATAGATCCCAAAGGATAATATTATTACCCGCTACCGCCCCCATGAACCACTTCCAATTGTCATCGTGCGCCGAAGGCACCAATTAGGCTAATGCCACTGGCTCCGAAGGCACCAATTAGGAGAAATTGTATATAGCTAGCTAATTGTATATATATATATACATGTGTGTATGTGTGAATTAATGGTGGTTGTGAGACATTCGACGATATATATATGCATAACATGTACAATATGATCGGTTCTACTACAATATATATATGATCGGTTCTACTAGAAATTCTATTTATATATATGCATAACGTGTACAATATGTAGTATCGTAAAATACCAGCAAATGAAAAAGAATTAAATGGAAAACACAAAATTAAATGAAAAAGAAATCATAAACCCAAAACCCCCCAACCTTTTAATACCGGTGGGTGTCACCAACCGTACTAAAAACTCCTCGCCTCGAGCTGGCTCGTGCCACGTGGTTGCCCTTTAGCACCGGTTCATGCGGAACTGGTACTAAAGTGGGGACCTTTAGTCCCCACACTTTAGTGCCGGTTACCGAACCGGCACTAAAGGGCCTTACGAACCGGTGCTACAGCCCGGTTCTGCACTAGTGTTTGTTGATTTGTGTGATATGCAAAAGAAGAAAGATGTGGACAATGATATTGTTAAATTAAAGCTATTTCCTTTTTCGCTTAGAGATCGTGCTAAAGCTTGGTTTTCATCTTTGCCTAAAAATAGTATTGATTCTTGGAATAAGTGCAAAGATGCTTTTATCTCTAAATATTTTCCTCCCTCTAAGATCATCTCTCTTAGAAATGATATTATGAATTTTAAGCAACTTGATCATGAACATGTTGCACAAGCTTGGGAGAGGATGAAATAAATGATACGTAATTTCCCTACGCATGGTTTGAATTTGTGGATGATTATACAAAAAAATTATGCCAGATTGAATTTTGCTTCTAGAAATCTTTTAGATTCGGCCGCGGGAGGCACTTTTATGGAAATCACTTTAGGAGAAGCTACTAAACTCCTAGATAACATTATGGTTAATTATTCTCAGTGGCACACTAAAAGATCTACTAATAAAAAGTGCATGCGATAGAAGAAATTAATGTTTTGAGTGGAAAGATGGATGAACTTATGAAATTATTTGCTACTAAGAGTGTTTTTCTGATCCTAATGATATCCCTTTGTCTACTTTGATTGAGAATAATAATGAACCTATGGATGTGAATTTTGTTGGTAGGAATAATTTTGGTAACAACGCGTATAGAGGAAACTTTAATCCTAGGCCTTATCCCAGTAATTCCTCTAATAATTATGGTAATTCCTACAACAATTCTTATGGAAACTTTAATAAGATGCCTTCTGAATTTGAGACTAGTGTTAAGGAATTTATGAATTCGCAAAAGAATTTCAATGCTTTGCTTGAAGAAAAATTGCTTAAATTTGATGAATTGGCTAGGAACATTGATAGAATTTCTCTTGATGTTGATTCCTTAAAACTTAGATATATTCCTCCTAAGCATGATATCAATGAGTGTCCCAAAGCCATGAGAATTTCCATTGATGAGTGCAAAGAAAGAACCGCTGGCATGCGTGCTAAGAAAGATTGCTTTGTGAAAGTGTGCTCTTCTAATTTTTATGAAAACAAAGATGAAGATCTAAAAGTTATTGATGTGTCTCCTATTAAATCTTTGTTTTGCAATATGAATATTGATAATGATGAGACTGAATATGATCCACCTTTACCTAGAAGGCGTTCCAAAAATTCGGAGTTTTTAGATCTTGATGCTAAAATTGATAAAAGTGGTAATGAAGAGGTCAAAACTCTAGATATTAATGAATCCACTATTTTGGATTTCAAGGAATTTAATTATGATAATTGCTATTTGATAGATTGTATTTCCTTGTTGCAATCCGTGCTAAATTCTCCACATGCTTATAGTCAAAATAAAGCCTTTACCAAGCATGTCGTTGATGCTTTGATGCAATCCTATGAAGAAAAACTTGAGCTGGAAGTTTCTATCCCTAGAAAACTTTATGATGAGTGGGAACCTACTATTAAAATTAAAATTAAAGATCACGAATGCTATGCTTTGTGTGATTTGGGTGCTAGTGTTTCCATGATTCCAAAAACTTTATGTGATTTATTAGGTTTCCGTGAATTTGATGATTGCTCTTTAAACTTGCACCTTGCGGATTCCACTATTAAGAAACCTATGGGAAGAATTAATGATGTTCTTATTGTTGCAAGTAGGAACTATGTGCCCGTAGACTTTATTGTTCTTGACATAGATTGCAATCCTTCATGTCCTATTATTCTTGGTAGTCCTTTTCTTAGAACGATTGGTGCAATTATTGATATGAAGAAAGGGAATATTAGATTCCAATTTCCGTTAAAGAAAGGCATGGAACACTTCCCTAGAAATAAAATAAAATCACCTTATAAATCTATTATGAGAGCCACTTACGGATTGCCTACCAAGGATGGCGATACCTAGATCTATCCTTGCTTTTATGCCTAGTTAGGGGCGTTAAACGATAGCGCTTGTTGGGAGGCAACCCAATTTTATTTTTAGTTTTTTGCTTTTTGCTTCTGTTTAGGAATAAATATTTGATCTAGACTATGGTTAGATGTGTTTTTATGTTTTAATTAGTGTTTGTGCCAAGTTAAACCTATAGGATCTTATTGGATGATAGTTATTTGATCTTGCTGTAAATTCCAGAAACTTTCTGTTCACGAAAATAATTGTTAAAAATCACCAGAACGTGATAAAATATTGAATCCAATTGCTGATGATCAATAAACAAATTTTCTAGGTCTTCCTATTTTGGCTGATTTTTTGGAGTTCCAGAAGTTTGCGTTAGTTACAGATTACTACAGACTGTTCTGTTTTTGACAGATTCTGTTTTTCGTGTGTTGTTTGCTTATTTTGATGAATCTATGGCCAGTAAAATAGTTTATAAACCGTATATAAGTTTGAATACAGTAGGTTTAACACCAATATAAATAAATAATGAGTTCATTACAGTACCTTGAAGTGGTCTTTTGTTTTCTTTCGCTAACGGAGCTTAGGAGATTTTCTTCTGAGTTTTGTGTTGTGAAGTTTTCAAGTTTTGGGTGAAAGATTTGATGGATTATGGAACAAGGAGTGGCAAGAGCCTAATCTTGGGGATGCCATGGCACCCCGAGATAATCTAAGGACACCAAAAAGCCAAAGCTTGGGGATGCCCCGGAAGGCATCCCCTCTTTCGTCTACTTCCGTCGGTAACTTTACTTGGAGCTATATTTTTATTCACCACATGATATGTGTGTTGCTTGGAGCGTCTTGTATTATTTGAGTATTTATTTGTTAGTTTACCACAATCATCCTTGCTGTACACACCTTTTGAGATATTCACACTTGATTCGGAATTTATTAGAATACTCAATGTGCTTCACTTATATTTTTTAAGCTATATAGTTTTTGCTCTAGTGCTTCACTTATATCTTTTAGAGCACAGTGGTGGATTTGTTTTATAAAAACTATTGCTCTCTCATGCTTCACTTATATTATTTTGAGAGTCTTAAAATAGCATGGCAATTTTCTTTAATTAATATCATGAGAAATTTGATGCTTGATAATTGTTTTGAGATATAAAGGTAGTAATATCATAGTTGTGCTAGTTCAGTAATTGTGGAATTGAAAAATACATGTGTTGGAGTTTGTGATTCCCGTAGCATGCATGTATGGTGAACCGTTATGTAACGAAGTCGGAGCATGAAGTATTTGTTGATTGTCTTCCTTTGTGTGGCGGTCGGGATCGCGCGATGGTTAACTCCTACCAACCCTTCCCCTAGGAGCATGCGTAGTAGTACTTTGCTTCGAGGGCCAATAAATTTTTGCAATAAGTATATGAGTTCTTTATGACTAATGTGAGTCCAAGGATTATACGCACACTTACATTTCCGCAATTTTCTAGCCTCTTCGATACCGCGCATTGCCCTTTCTCACCTTGAGAGTTGGTGCAAACTTCGCCGGTGCATCCAAACCCCGTGATATGATATGCTCTATCACACATAAACCTCCTTATATCTTCCTCAAAACAGCCACCATACCTACCTATCATGGCATTTCCATAGCCATTCCTAGATACATTGCCATGCAACTTTCCACCGTTTCATTTATCATGACATACTCCATTATTGTCATATTGCTTTGCATGATCATGTAGTTGACATTGTATTTGTGGCAAAGCCACAGTTCATAATTCTTTCATACATGTCGCTCTTGATTCATTGCATATCCTGGTACACCGCTGGAGGCATTCATACAGAGTCATATTTTGTTCTAAGTATTGAGTTCTAATTCATGAGTTGTAAGTAAATAAAAGTGTGATGATCATCATTAGAGCATTGTCCCAAGTGAGGAAAGGATGATGGAGACTATGATTCCCCCACAAGTCGGGATGAGACTCCGGACTAAATAAAAAAAGGCCATAAAAAAGAGAAAAGGCCCAAAAAATGATGAGAGAAAAAGAGAGAAGGGAAAATGTTACTATCCTTTTACCACACTTGTGCTTCAAAGTAGCACCGTGATCTTCATAATAGAGAGTCTCTCATTTTGTCACTTTCATATACTAGTGGGAAATTTCATTATAGAACTTGGCTTGTATATTCCAATGATGGGCTTCCTCAAATGCCCGAGGTCTTCGTGAGCAAGCAAGTTGGATGCACACCCACTTAATTTCTTTTTGAGCTTTCATACACTTATAGCTCGAGTGCATCCGTTGCATGGCAATCCCTACTCCTCGCATTAACATCAATTGATGGGCATCTCCATAGCCCGTTGATTAGACTCGTTGATGTAAGACTTTTTCCTTTTTTGTCTTCCCACATAACCCCTACCATTATACCTTGTTCCACCATAGTGCTATATCCATGGCTTGCACTCATGTATTGCGTAAGAGTTGAAAAGGCCGAAGCGCGTTAAAAGTATGAACCAATTGCTTGGCCAAAACCGGGGTCGTACATGATATGAATATTTTGTGTGGGGAAGATGGAGCATAGCCAGACTATATGGTTTTGTAGGGATAACTTGCTTTGGCTATGTTATTTTGATAAGACATAATTGCTTACTTAGTATGCTTGAAGTATTATTGTTTTTATGTCAACATTAAACTTTTATCTTGAATCATATCAAATCTGAACATTCATGCCACAATAAGAAGAATTCTATTGGAATTATGCCAAGTAGCATTCCACATCAAAAATTCTGTTTTTATCATTTACCTACTCGAGGACGAGCAGGAATTAAGCTTGGGGATGCTTGATACGTCTCCAACGTATCTATAATTTTTTATTGTTCCATGCTTTATTATATTCTGTTTTGGACATTATTGGGCTTTATTATACACTTTTATATTATTTTTGGGACTAACTTATTAACCGGAGGCCTAGCCCAGAATTGCTGTTTTTGCCTATTTCAGAGTTTCGCAGAAAAAGAATATCAAACGGAGTCCAAACGGAATGAAACCTTCGGGAACATGATTTTCGGAACGAACGTGATCCAGAGGACTTGGACCCTACGTCAAGACATCAACCAGGAGGGCACGAGGTAGGGGGGCGCGCCTACCCCCCCTGGGCGCGCCCTTGATGTCTACTACACAACCTTCTTATTGTAGACGTTGTTGGGCCTGCAAGTGCACGGGTTTGTAGGACAGTAGCAAATTTCCCTCAAGTGGATGACCTAAGGTTTATCAATCCATGGGAGGCGTAGGATGAAGATGGTCTCTCTCAAGCAACCCTGCAACCAAATAACAAAGAGTCTCTTGTGTCCCCAACACACCCAATACAATGGTAAATTGTATAGGTGCACTAGTTCGGCGAGGAGATGGTGATACAAGTGCAATATAGATGGTAGATATAGGTTTTTGTAATCTGAAATAATAAAAACAGCAAGGTAACAAGTGATAAACGTGAGCGTAAACGGTATTGCAATGATAGTAAACAAGGCCTAGGGTTCATACTTTCACTAGTGAAAGTTCTCTCAACAATAATAACATAGTTTGATCATATAACAATCCCTCAACATGCAACAAAGAGTCACTCCGAAGCCACTAATAGCGGAGAACAAACATAGAGATTATGGTAGGGTACGAAACCACCTCAAAGTTATTCTTTCGGATCAATCTATAAAAGAGTTCGTACTAGAATAACACCTTAAGACACGAATCAACCAAAACCCTAATGTCACCTAGATACTCCATTGTCACCTCAAGTATCCGTGGGCATGATTATACGATATGCATCACACAATCTCAGATTTATCCAACCAACATAAAAGTACTTCAAAGAGTTCCCCAAATTTTCTACCGGAGAGTCAAGAACGTGTGCCAACCCCTATGCATAGGTTCATGGGCGGAACCCGCAAGTTGGTCACCAAAACATACATCCAAGTGGCACATGATATCCCATTGTCACCACAGATAAGCACGGCAATACATACATCAAGTGTTCTCATAAAAGACTCAATCCGATAAGATAACTTCAAAGGGGAAACTCAATTCATCACAAGAGAGTAGAGGGGGAGAAACATCATAAGATCCAACTACAATAGCAAAGCTCGGGATACATCAAGATCGTGCCATAGAGGGAACACGAGAGAGAACACGAGAGAGAGAGATCAAACACATAGCTACTGGTACATACCCTCAGCCCCGAGGGTGAACTACTCCCTCCTCGTCATGGAGAGCGCCGGGATGATGAAGATGGCCACCGGAGATGGATCCCCCCTCCGGCAGGGTACCGGAAAGGGGTCCCGATTGGTTTTTGGTGGTTCTGGAGGCTTGCGGAGGCGGAACTCCCAATCTATCTTCTGTTCCGGAAGTTTTAGGGTACGTAGGTATATATGGTCGAAAGGAGTACGTCCGTGGAGCTACGGGCCCCCGAGGCGGGGGCGCCCGAGGGGGGGGGCGCGCCCCACCCTCGTGAGCACCTCCGTATCTTCTGACATGGGGTCCAAGTCCATCAGGTGGGTTCCCTTCCAAAAATAACTTCTCCAGTTGATTTCGTTCCGTTTTGACTCCGTCTGATATTTCTTTTCCTCGAAACACTGAAATAGGCATAAAACAGCAAATCTGGGCTGGGCCTCCGGTTAATAGGTTAGTCCCAAAAATAATATAAATGTGGATAATAAAGCCCAATATTGCCTAATACAGTAGATAATATAGCATGAAGCAATCAAAAATTATAGATACGTTGGAGACGTATCAAGCATCCCCAAGCTTAATTCCTACTCGTCCTCGAGTAGGTAAATGATGAAAAAGAATTTTTGATGCGGAGTGCTACTTGGCGTAATTTTAATCTAATTCTTCTTACTTATGATATGAATATTCAGATCCAAAAGATTTAAGACAAAAGTTCATATTGACACAAAAATAATAATACTTCAAGCATACTAATCAAAGCAATCATGTCTTCTCAAAATAACATGGCAAAAGAAAGTTCATCCCTACAAAATCATATAGTTAGGTTATGCTTCATTTTCGTCACACAAAGATGTTCCCAACTTCTATACCCCCGATGACAAGCCAAGAAATTGTTTCATACTCAAATAATCTCAAACTCTTTCAATATTTACGCAATACATGAGCGCGAGCCATGGGTATAGCACTATGAGTGGAATAGAATATGATGATGGGATTGTGTGGAGAAGACAAAAAAAAGGAGAAAGTCTCATATCAACGAGGATAATCAACGGGTTATTGAGATGCCCATCAATTGATGTCAACATGAGGAGTAGGGATTGCCATGCAACGGATGCACTAGAGCTATAAGTATATGAAAGCTCTACAAAAGAAACTAAGTGGATGTGCATCCAACTTGCTTGCTCACGAAGACCTAGGGCACTTTGAGGAAGCCCATCATTGGAATATACAAGCCAAGTTCTATAATGAAAAATTCCCACTAGTATATGAAAATGAAAAAATGAGAGACTCTCTATCATGAAGATCTTAGTGCTACTTTGAAGCACAAGTGTGGTAAAAGGATAGTAGCATTGTCCCTTCTCTCTTTTTCTCTCATTTTTTTTGGGCCTTCACTTTTTTTTGGGCCTTTTCTCTTTTTTTTTGGCCTCTTTTTTTTTGTCCGGAGTCTCATCCCGACTTATGGGGGAATCATAGTATCCATCATCCTTTCCTCACTTGGGACAATGCTCTAATAATTATGATCATCACACTTTTATTTCTATTACAACTCAACAATTACAACTCGGAACTTAGAACAAAATATGACTCTATATGAATGCCTCCGGCGGTGTACCGGGATGGTGCAATGAATCAAGAGTGACATGTATGGAAAATAATGCATGGTGGCTTTGCCACAAATACGATGTCAACTACATGATCATGCAATGGCAATATGACAAAAGTAATGTATGTCATAATAATGATGATGGAAGTTGCATGGCAATATATCTCGGAATGGCTATGAAAATGCCATGATAGGTAGGTATGGTGGCTGTTTTGAGGAAGATATAAGGAGGTTTATGTATGATAGAGCGTATCGTATCACGGGGTTTGGATGCACCGGTGAAGTTTGCACCAACTCTCAAGGTGAGAAAGGGCAATGCACGGTACCGAAGAGGCTAGCAAAGGCGGAAAGGTAAAAGTGTGTATAATCCATGGACTCAACATTAGTCAAAAGAACTCATATACTTATTGCAAAAATTTAGAAGCCATCAAAAATCAAGTACTACGCGCATGCTCCTAGGGGGATAGATTGGTAGGAAAAGACCATCGCTCGTCCCCGACCGCCACTCATAAGGATGCACAAGCCAGGTACACTTCATGTTTCAAATTTGTTACACAACTTTACCCATACGTGCATGCTACGGGACTTGCAAACTTCAACACAAGTATTTCTCAAATTCACAATTATCAACTAGCACGACTTTGATATTATCACCTCCATATCAAGCATCAAACTTATCTTAGTATTCAATTCACTCAAAAAGAAAGTTTCACATATCTTGAACACTAAGTATATTAACATTAAGCAAATTACCATGCTATTAACGACTCTCAAAACAATCTAAGTGAAGCATGAGAGATCAAGTTTCTTTAAAACAAATCCACCACCGTGCTCTAAAATATATAAGTGAAGTACTAGAGCAAACAACAAACTACTCCGAAAGATATAAGTGAAGATCAATGAGTAGCTAAATAATTATGCAACTATGCGAAGACTCTCTCTCATTTAATAATTTCAGATCTTGATACTTTATTCAAACATCAAGCAAAGCTAAATAAAACTATATTGCAAGGATAGCACAACTCAAGTGAAGAAGCAAAAACTTAGGTTCAACCGATACTAGCCGATAGTTGTTGAAGAAGAAAGGTGGGATGCCAACGGGGGCATCCCCAAGCTTAGATGCTTGAGACTTCTTGAAATAATATCTTGGGGTGCCTTGGGCATCCCCAAGCTTGAGCTTTTGTGTCTCCTTAATTCCTCTCATATCATGGTTTCTCTTTTTATCAAAAGCTTCATTCACAACAAACTCAACAAGAACTCGTGAGATAGGTTAGTATAAACCAATGCAAAACCTTATCATTTTCTACTGTAACAAATCACTAAAATTATTATTCAACATTGCATACTAAATTCCTCCGCATATTTAATACCCCTATCCTTAAATAGAATCATTAAACAAGCAAACATATGCAAACAATGCAAACATAACAGCAATCTGCCAAAACAGTATAGTCTGTAAAAAATGCAAGAGTATCAATACTTCCCTAATTCCAAAAATTATGATCTAAAATTACCACTGTAATAAATTTATCAGAGCTCAATATGAAAAAAGATTCAACATTATACCACTCTCTGACTTTTCTAAGGAATTTTTGCAACAGCGGTAAACTTTCTGTTTTCAAACAGCAACATGTATACTTGCAAAATAAGCATGGCAAAGGCTATCCTTGACCTTTTTATTGAAACTAGAGATGAAAAACACTAATCTAAATAACATCAAGCAAATACTAACAAGAGAAAATGACGCTCCAAGCAAAACACATATCATGTGGTGAATAAAAATATAGCTCCAAGTAAAGTTACCGATGAACGAAGACGAAAGAGGGGATGCCTTCCGGGGCATCCCCAAGCTTAGGCTCTTGGTTTTTCTTGAATATTACCTTGGGATGCCTTGGGAATCCCCAAGATTAGGCTCTTGCCAGTCCTTATTCCGTAGTCCATCGAATCTTTACCCAAAACTTGAAAACTTCACAACACAAAACTTAACAGAAAACTCGTGAGCTCCGTTAGCGAAAGAAAACAAAACACCACTTCAAGGTACTGTAATGAACTCATTCTTTATTTATATTGGTGTTAAACCTACTGTATTCCAACTTCTCTATGGTTTATAAACTATTTTACTAGCCATAGATTCATCAAAATAAGCAAACAACACACTGAAAACAGAATCTGTCAAAAACAGAACAGTCTGTAGTAATCTGTAACTAACGAAAACTTCTGGAACTCCAAAAATTCTAAAATAAATTGTTAGACCTGAGGAATTTGTCTAGTAATCATCTGAAAAAATAATCAACTAAATAGCACTCTCCAGTAAAAAGTTCTAGCTAATCTCGTGAGCGCTAAAGTTTCTGTTTTTTATAGCATGATCATAAAGACTTCACCCAAGTCTTCCCAAAGGTTCTACTTGGCACAAACACTAATTAAAACATAAAACCACACCTAACCATAGGCTAGATGGATTATTTATTCCTAAACAGAACCAAAAAGAAAGAAACTAAAATAAAATTGGGTTACCTCCCAACAAGCGCTATCGTTTAATGCCCCTAGCTAGGCATTATGATTTCAATGATGCTCACATAAAAGATAAGAATTGAAACATAAAGAGATCATCATGAAGAATATGACTAGCACATTTAAGTCTAACCCACTTCCTATGCATAGGTATTCTATGAGCAAACAACTTATGGGAACAATAATCAACTAGCATAGGAAGGCAAAACAAACATAACTTCAAAACTTTAAGCACATAGAGAGGAAACTTGATATTATTGCAATTCATACAAGCATATATTCCTCCCTCATAATAATTTTCAGTGGCATCATGAATTAATTCAACAATATAACCAGCACCTAAAGCATTCTTTTCATGATCTACAGGCATAGAGAATTTACTACTCTCCTCATAAGCAAAATTCTTCTCATGAATAATAGTGGGAGCAAACTCAACAAATAACTATCATGTGATTGAAAATTAAGATCAAGATGACAAGTTTCATGGTTATCATTATTCTTTAAAGCATACGTGTCATCACAATAATCATCATAGATAGGAGGCATGCTTTCATCATAGTAAATTTGCTCATCAAAGCTTGGGGGACAAAAAATATCATCTTCATCAAACATAGCTTCCCCAAGCTTGTGGCTTTGCATATCATTAGCATCATGGATATTCAAGGAATTCATACTAACAACATTGCAATCATGCTCATCATTCAAAGATTTATTGCCAAACAATTTAATGCATTCTTCTTCTAACACTTTGGCACAATTTTCCTTTCCATCATACTCACGAAAGATATTAAAAAGATGAAGCATATGAGACAAACTCAATTCCATTTTTTTGTAGTTTTATTTTATAAACTAGACTAGTGCTAAAACAAGAAACAAAAAGATTCGATTGCAAGATCTAAAGATATACCTTCACTTACCTAGCCTCCCGCACAGCGGCTTGAGAAAAGAGCTTGATGTCTACTACACAACCTTCTTCTTGTAGGCGTTGTTGGGCCCAAGTCTGCAGGTTTGTAGGACAGTAGCAAATTTCCATCAAGTGGATGACCAAAGGTTTATCAATCCGTGGGAGGCGTAGGATGAAGATGGTCTCTCTCAAGCAACCCTGCAACCAAATAACAAAGAGTCTCGTGTGTCCCCAACACACCAAATACAATGGTAAATTGTATAGGTGCACTAGTTCGGCGAAGAGATGGTGATACAAGTGCAATATAGATGGTAGATATAGGTTTTTGTAATCTGAAATAATAAAAACAGCAAGGTAACAAGTGATAAACGTGAGCGTAAACGGTATTGCAATGATAGTAAACAAGGCCTAGGGTTCATACTTTCACCAGTGCAAGTTCTCTCAACAATAGTAACATAGTTTGATCATATAACAATCCCTCAACATGCAACAAAGAGTCACTCCGAAGCCACTAATAGCGGAGAACAAAAGTAGAGATTATGGTAGGGTACGAAACCACCTCAAAGTTATTCTTTCGGATCAATCTATAAGAGAGTTCGTACTAGAATAACACCTTAAGACACAAATCAACCAAAACCCTAATGTCACCTAGATACTCCATTGTCACCTCAAGTATCCGTGGGCATGATTATACGATATGCATCACACAATCTCAGATTTATCCAACCAACATAAAAGTACTTCAAAGAGTGCCCCAAAGTTTCTACCGGAGAGTCAAGAACGTGTGCCAACCCCTATGCATAGGTTCATGGGCGGAACCCGCAAGTTGGTCACCAAAACATACATCCAAGTGGCACATGATATCCCATTGTCACCACAGATAAGCACGGCAAGACATACATCAAGTGTTCTCATAAAAGACTCAATCCGATAAGATAACTTCAAAGGGAAACTCAATTCATCACAAGAGAGTAGAGGGGAGAAACATCATAAGATCCAACTACAATAGCAAAGCTCGGGATACATCAAGATCGTGCCATAGAGGGAACACGAGAGAGAACACGAGAGAGAGATCAAACACATAGCTCTTGATACATACCCTCAGCCCCGAGGGTGAACTACTCCTCCTCGTCATGGAGAGCGCCGGGATGATGAAGATGGCCACGGAGATGGATCCCCCCTCCGCAGGGTACCGGAAAGGGGCCCGATTGGTTTTGGTGGTTACGGAGGCTTGCGGCGGAACTCCCGATCTATCTTCTGCTCGGAAGTTTTAGGGTGCGAGGTATATATGGGTGAAAGGAGTGCGTCGGTGGAGCTACGGGGCCCCACGAGGCAGGGGCGCGCCGAGGGTGGGCGCCCCCACCCTCGTGAGCACCTCCGTATCTTCGACGTGGGGTCCAAGTCCATCGGTGGGTTTCCTTCCAAAATAACTTCTCCGATTGATTTCGTTCCATTTTGACTCCGTCGATATTCCTTTTCCTCGAAACTTTGAAATAGGCATAAAACAACAAATGGGCTGGGCCTCCGGTTAATAGGTTAGTCCCAAAATAATATAAATGTGGATAATAAAGCCCAATATTGCCTAAAACAGTAGATAATATAGCATGGAGCAATCAAAATTATAGATACGTTGGAGCGTATCGCCCTCCACCCACGTGGCCCCCTGTTGCTCCACCGACGTACTCCTTCCTCCTATATATACCTCACGCACCCCCAAACTACGAAGCAAGCCAAAATCTAATTCCACCGCCGCAACCTTACATGCCGTGAGATCCCATCTTGGGGCTGTTAGGAGCTCATGGGAGGGCATCGATCACGGAGGGCTTCTACATCAACACAATAGCCTCTCCGATGATGTGTGAATAGTTTACCTCAGACCTTTGGTTCCATAGTTATTAGCTAGATGGCTTCTTCTCTTTTTTTGGATCTCAATACAATGTTCTCCCCCTCTCTCATGGAGATCTATTCGATGTAATCTTCTTTTGCGGTGTGTTTGTCTATGAACAATATTTGAATCTTTTATGAATTATTTTATGTATGATTGGTTATCTTTGCAAGTCTCTTCGAATTATCAGTTTGGTTTGGCCTACTAGATTGATATTTCTTGAAATGGGAGAAGTGCTTAGCTTTAGGTTCAATCTTGCGGTGTCCTTTCCCAGTGACAGTAGGGGCAGCAAGGCACGTATTGTATTATTGCCATCGAGGATAACAAGATGGGGTTTATATCATATTGCATGAGTTTATCCCTCTACATCATGTCATCTTGCTTAAGGCGTTACTCTGTTCTTATGAACTTAATACTCTAGATGCATGCTGGATAGCGGTTGATGTGTGGAGTAATGGTAGTAGATGCAAGCAGGAGTCGGTCTACTTGTCTCGGACGTGATGCCTATATACATGATCATACCTAGATATTCTCATAACTGTGCTCAATTCTGTCCATTGCTCAACAGTAATTTGTTCACCCACCGTAGTACTTATGCTCTTGAGAGAAGCCACTAGTGAAACCTATGGCCCCCGGGTCTATTTTCCATCATATTAATCTCCCATCAACAAGCTATTTTCGTTGCCTTTTATTTTGCTTCTATTTTACTTTGCATCTTTATCATAAAAACACCAAAAATATTATCTTATCATATCTATCAGATCTCACTCTCGTAAGTGACCGTGTAGGGATTGACAACCCCTTATCGTGTTGGTTGCAAGGATTTATTTGTTTGTGTAGGTGTGCGGGACTCGTACGTGGCCTCCTACTGGATTGATACCTTGGTTCTCAAAAACTGAGGGAAATACTTACGCTACTTTGCTGCATCACCCTTTCCTCTTCAAGGGAAAACCAACACAGTGCTCAAGAGGTAGCAACGTCCGAACGGAAAGGTTTTCCCTAGATTGACTGTGTGGGATGTGCATAAGAATGGAAACGTATTCCTTGGATTGACTGTGTGTTATATACATACGAACGGAAATGTTTTTCTAGGATTCACCGTGTGGGATGTACATACCTACAGAAAAGTTTTTCTCGGATTACTGTGTGGGATGTACATACCTACGGAAATGATTGGGTTTCGATGCCTCACCCGATCACACACGGCCCCAGCCTGGGTCCCAGGAGGGCCTATCCCCGATGATTTCTGGGTCGTGTTGGAAGGACCCCCCTATCGCCCACACTCACTTGGCGACGGTTCCAAATGCTGTCCCGGAAAGGGGTTAAAAACCGTTTGTTTAGGACCAACTAGATCAAGAGATCGAGGGACGTCATCGAGTTGAACGTGTGTTGAACGCGGAGGTGTCGTACGTTTGGTACTTGGATCGGTTGGATCGCGAAGACGTTCAACTACATCAACCACGTTACTAAAAGCTTCCGCTTTCGGTGTACGAGGGTACGTGGACACACTCTCCTCGCTCTTTGCTATGCATCTCCTAGATAGATCTTGCGTGATCGTAGGTAAATTTTTGAAATACTGCTTTCCCCAACATATACAGTACAACATGCTCGTTTCCGAACCACACCGCGCATATCTCAGTTATATTCATGCATGCATGGGTTTCAAACATCATGATCTCTTATTCAAATATTTGAATTCAACTTTACATTGATTATGACCTCACCTAGTCTTTTACACCCACACAGTCATCTTCTCTTTATAATTGTACCACTAACTTTCTCTCGTGCATGCATGGCACACACACTACCACTCGGCATTATCCATCGCACACGTGCAATCTTTTTCTTCAGGTCGGTCTCCCATGCATGCACACATACACACACACACACACACACACACACACACACACACACACACACACACACACCTCCCCCTCTTCATCATATCAGGCATTCTTTATCTCTCACATGCATTTGCAATGATCGATGTTCCTCTATGTGTGTGTGTATATAGCTAGGTCTTTCCCAGTTTTCCACACAAACCGATCAATCTATATATCTAGTGAGGTCTCACCCTCTTTCCCACATACACATCGATCAATCTATACCTCTCTATATAGGATTACATAGCTAATACACCCACATTAATTATATATCCATTGTCCCCCTCTCATCATCCATGCCTTCCGCTTCATCTCTCAGACACGCGCACAGTGGCGAAGACAGGGGCAGCAAGGGCCCTGCCCCTTAACATCACTATATATTGAGGCTAATATGAATGTGATCATTAGATCAATTGTTGGTAAAATGGTTTAAGTTTATGAATTGGCCCTCCTCATAAAGGATTAGCAATGTTTGGCCCCCTAGCTCATTTATTTTTCATGGCTCCGCCATTGCGCGCAACAGCGCACGTTCTCGCCCCCTCTCTTTAAATATCGATCTCGCACTTGTGCACTCCTTCATAGTCTCCTTCCACTTGGCCCCTCACACCATCTTCTAGCCCCCACCGGATTTTGCCACATGTACAATCTAGCAGACTCCATGGTTGAACTTAAGCATAATGCACAAACCTTAAAACACAAGTGCTTCTCCTTTGTTCTAGAATCTTCCGTATCATAACTGCCCAAACTTTTTTTCTAGTTGAATTGCCATTATTTTTTTACTTTATGCTTTACAACGCACAATTCCATGAACCATAAAAAGATTAGGACTTCTTTGATTCAAAGGACTCTCAAAGGAATTTTGGAGGATTCTAATCCTTAGGAATTTTTCCTATCTTGGTTGTTTGATTCGTTGGATTGTAAACCATAGGAATTTTTCCATAGGATTCATTTGCACTAAATTTCATAGGAAACATTCCATCCACTCAAGCCTCTTTGAAAGAATCCTATGTTTTTTATGCACAACCAAACACTCGTACAATCCTGTAGGGATTCAAGAAGACATTCGACTCTAATCCCATGTTTTTCCTATTCCCGGGTTTTGGAAATCCTACGAATCAAAGAGGCCCTAGCTTTTTTATAAAAACTAATTGATTTTGAATGAGATGAACTACAAAAATTAAACGAACGTCTACATCATGCATATATGACTCAAAGCTTACATGCTATAGTGTGGTATTTATTCATAATTTGGTTGCCAAATCCGATGGGTGCAATGCACGTGTACCTTACTAGTACTTCGAGTATGTGCAAAACACGTAGATTAGAATTCCAATGGCACGCTACACAGTGTCTCTCTTTCAATTCATGAAGCCACGTGGCACATGTGGAGGCGTTGTCGCGACCTCCTTGTGTGGATTGATCACAGTGACGTGCTGCTTGTTCCAGAAGAATGTACTCGTCCTCTCTGAGGCACACTGGTAGTACATGCACGAAGCGAAGATGTGCACGCACGCTACGCACACACTCATTCCCTCGCACGCACACGCGTGTACACGGGGGGACACATTTTTGTATGAAGATCCACCCCATGTGATAATTTGACGCGTGTAAAGTCCTTCACTTCATTGATGGTCAATTAATACAACTCATGCAAATTGAGTGGACGTGAGGGAGAAAGTAGTTGAGAAAGACATTACTACTCCACTACGTGCATGCGAGTAGCTAAATCATGGGTTGCTACTTCCATTGGTCTCATTCGTATTCTGTGCCAATTTTTGACCATATTTTTAAGTAACATAATATTTATGCATGTCATAAAAAATGGCACAAAAAAGGGGCCAATAAACCAGGACGCAGGCAGCATGGTCAATTTTTGCCAGGGCTACTGTTGGTGGCCTTTGTATTTAAATATGGACGGAGTGGAGTAGTACTATCTTTATCTTAGCCTCGTAGGGCTCTCCCAGCGCCTAGGCTCGCCTCCCCACCTCGCCCACCGGATCCCGCCATGGAGGATCCCACCACCAAAACCAAGGAGTTTGTACGGGCAAGGAGATCGCCTACTTCGTGAAGATCTACCCTAGTGAGGCAAGTCCTTCATGGGCGATGGCCATGGTGGGATAGACAAGGTTGCTTCTTCGTGGACCCTTCATGGGTGGAGCCCTCTGTGGACTCGCACAACCGTTACCCTTCGTGGGTTGAAGTCTCCATCAACGTGGATGTACGATAGCACTACCTATCGGAACCACGGAAAAAATCTTCATGTCTCCAATTGCGTTTGCACACTCCAATCCCATCCCTTTACATTCTCGCAAATTGCATGCTTTACTTTCCGCTGCTCATATACTCTTGACATGCTTGCTTGAATGTATTGTGAATGTTTAAACTTGTGCTAAAACTCCACCCTAACTTGAAGAAATTAAAAACTGCTACTTTTCGTTGTTAAGCGTCTATTCACCCCCCCCCCCTCTAGACACCTCTTCTCGATCCTTTCAGAGGGCGATGGTCGATGGCGACGACGACGCTCGGGGCTTCTCCCATTCGGCGGAGAGGATGAGGGGCGAGGCGAGAGGAGAGAGCGGGAGTGGAGGGGAGTGGAGGTAGGTGGGGGAAGGAGCTCGAGTCGTCGGGGGTCGGCGCCCTTATCTTCCCAGGGCGTCGCCGGTGAGGTGATCCGACGGGGACACACCCCTGTAGCGGCGCGGTCGGGGGAGCAGTGTACGGGGAGAAGGAGGAGTCCAGGAAAAAAAAGATGGCCGGGCCGGCCTGGTGGGGGAAGGCCCAGGAGGAATAGGGGGGAAGGCCCTTTTCTTTTTATTTTTGCTTTCTTTTGCTTTTCTTTTTATTGTTTTCTGTTTTTTATTTCTTTTTAGAACAAATTAGTTTTATAAAATATCAAAACTTGCACCTAAATTAGTGTTATAAAATAGGTCACTGCCACAAAAAATTTGGCACTTAAATAAAATAGTTTGAATTTTTTATAATTTAAAAAGCATTTAAATCATTGTTGTGGTCCCTGTTTTAATTATTTTAGGGCAGTTAAACACCTTATAAAATGTTGGTTTCTCCACCATAATTCTCAATGGATTATTTGCCACATTATGGACAATTTAGTTTTACCGGTTGAAGAAATAATTTATTTGATTTTATTCTAGATTTGAAAATGGATTTGATTTTATCAAGTAGCAATTTAGCTTAGTTAAATATGATGACATGGCACCATTAGTATGAGATCATTGTAGCATGACACTGGGGGTGTTACACATCCGCTGGGGGCATCAGGAGGGCGCAAGGTGGTCTGTAGCGGCGCCGGCGATGAGTAGTGGCGGCGGCCGGAAGTGGGGCTCGACAAAAACGATAGTATGGCACAAGATCAAGCAAACTATGCGCACACGCGACATCTAGGCGACGCACTAAGCTTGGCAGTGAGCTTGCCCGGCCAACTGATGGACCAAAATGACGGCGCGAGCTCGACATCGACGTCGGAGCAACGACAGCAGCAGCAGCACGAGGCAGCGGATCAAGGATCCCCCCCGACACCACAACCTGCACCCTCTGCCACCAAGAACCCGAAACCATGCATCGCATACTGCAGGCTGCCCCTTCTCTAGGTAGGTTTGGCACAAGATTCTAAGTTGGGTGAGAGCTACGGTTAACCTACCAGATGTTGGCATGACATTCCAGTCATGGTGGACTACATCATGTGACCACACCCCTTTGCTTCCTCTTGCAAGGGCTTATCCTCCCTCATCATCCTTACTTCCTGGTGGCTATGAAGCACCGCAACAGATGCATCTTCGATGAGGACCGACCATCAATCTCTGGCATCTGCTCTACCATGAAGGATGAGGCGCGCCTATGGGCTAAGGTTGGCACCAATGGGCTTAAGAACATCCTGCATGAGACATAGACCATGCTTGTTTTTCGGGGTTGAGCAACCCCGTTGTACTCTATTTTTCTCCTTCGATCACTAACATGCGCCTCTATGCGTACATGGCCATCTGAACGGTTGTAATCCCATGTTGTGAACTCTCCTTTCTATCAATGAAAAGATATGCATCCTTTGCGTACTCGCGAAATAAAAGTAATCCCTGGTCCTAGTGTATTGCCACCCTTTGATCTCCTTGCACAATCTTAACAACTTTGTTCTTAACCCTGTAGGCCATATGAGTGGAGATCTCAACTCCATACTTGATCTTCATATTTTGCATAATTGTAGCTATTGATGTGTTAAGGCCTGTTATAATTGTCTCCAAAACCTCATGTGTAAACCACTTTGTACTCACCTTGGTGCTCTTTGCTACAGCTGGACATGTGTGCACCAAATTTGTTTTCCTAATGCAGAAAGTCCTCTGATTTGCCACCACAGAAGCTACAATGAAGAAAGGGCAGTCCTCATGTGTGCACACAACTATAATTTTGTCATTGCAATCCCTATAAAACTCATAGTTTCTGTTTTGTGATATGTGAAATGTGAGAAGTGACCTTCTAAATTGGTACACATCATCAAAACATAATTTCTTAGCAAACTGTAGCTCTAGGCTCTCTTTATCCTCAGCATACCATATCCTTGGTTTTTTTGGCCCCACTCTTCTTGCCAAGCATATATGCTAGGGGTAGAGACCCATCATCTTCCTCCTCCTTCAAATCACCAGTATTTGAATCCTCATCAGATGATGGTACCCACACATCCTCTTGCTCCATACTAGCATGTGATCTTGTGGTTGGCCCTTTTCTTAATCTCAACTTCTTCCTCTGTTGCCCCCGTGGTATCACCTCTTCTTCCAACTCCCCATCCTCTCCATGCTCCTCTTGCTCTCCCTGCTCCTCCTGCACTTCCTCTTCTTCTAGCTCATAAATTTCTTCCACATTAGTGTCACCTTCAAGTACAAAAGTGGGTCCTCTATCTGCCTCTCTGCCTCCTCATCTCATCCATCCTAGCTCTAATATCCTCATCTTCCTCCAAGTCAGAGTCATCTTCAGTTACTAGTACGGGAAGTTTTCTTTTAAGTGCTTGCACCCTCTCAACACTATTCTAATGCTCTCTTAAACCTCTGAATTTTAGTTCTCCTCTTAAGCTCCATAGTTCTTTCCAACTCCTCTTGCTCCAAATCAACATCTCCTGCATTGCCTTGATCCATATCAACATCTCATGCATTTTGCCTAAGCAAATGTGTGCTCTGTTGTGTGGAGTAAAAGTGGATTGGTTGTGGCTCCTGCTCCTCAACTTGTGTAGCTCTCTTTGTTATTTTGGATGGCGACCTGTACACCACACCAGCATCACTGACCTCATATATAGTGGTCTCTCCAATATTGCCTATAGGAACCTGCTGATCACAAACATAACCTATGTTTAAATCTGCAGGTCTAGGCTCAGTACCCCTAACTACAGTCAAGTTTACCATGTTCTCATCTCTGTTGGCAATGTGGTCCAGCATCTCATCAACCTTGTCATCATCACATATCTCTTCCAAACCTGCTATTCCTAACCCAGCACCCCTCGCATAATACATGTAGTCCTTAGATCCATATCCTGCTGATTCTATGAGTGTTAAAAGATTGAGAATGCGATGGCAAAAACACACATAGTCCTTCCCAAATTATCCCTGTCATGAAAGTGAAGTCTAACTTCCCAAAGATCCTCGGACAAACTACAAACAAAGACACTATACATTAATTAAGCGGTCCATAACAACTAATTAAATTTCTAATAATTAATTACAGTGCGTAACTACTACAAACAAAAATAGTGAATATTATACTATCTAATTGACAGTGTACACTATGTAATTATACTGTCTAAATTAGACTATCTAATTTGATGGGTACACTATCTAATTATATTAGACTGTCTACTAAACAGGGTACAAAGTGTATTTCAAATTATACCGTCCACTAAATTTCTTCAGATTAACGGTAAACACAGTGGAGGTTAAACTGGACTAAATAAGTTTGCAAACCAAAAAACCTAACAACCAATTTGTATTAAACCCTAACCCTAGAGGTCCTCGGTTAGGAAATGTAGTGCTTGGCCGAGCAGAAACCCCCAATTTGGTTTAGAACCCTAACCCTAGAATCGACGAGAGGGGGGGGGGGCTTACTCCACACCGCCGAATGCAGATGCCCAATAGTGGCTCCCCGTCGGAGTCGCCCGCACATCACAGGCGAGAGCGCATGCGGCACGGTACTTGAGCGACGACGCTCTCATATGGGGCCTGGCTAGGGTAGAGCTGCCGCAGACCTCCAGTGGCTTTGGATCTCCATGCCAACCAACCCTCCTGCAGCATCGCCGCTGGAGTCATCCACTACGTTGCCAGCGTCAGGGCTCGCCGTAGCCATGGACGAGGCAGAGAGACCAAAGAGAGCGGGGAAAGGGGGGAATGAAAATATGGAGGAAAAAAAGAAACATGAGTCGTTATGACCTAGCTACACCGTTTTACGTCGCCAGATCGCGTCCATTACGCCACGTCATGAAAAAGGGCCCCGCATGTCATAATCGAGGTTAAATTGCCTAAAGCGACGAGTTAGTGCTTTCTGGAAAAGATTAAGCTGAAAATCAGTGCTTTCTGGCAGAAATTCAAAGAACTGTGTTTTATGTAAACCTAGGCTTCGATGTGGTGATTTTGTGCAATTCACTATGTTAGAGTAACACCACAATACAGTTGGAGACCGAAAAGCGAGCCCGATTGCAAACGATTAAAAGCTAGTCGCAATTTGAATTTGTTATCCCAGAGGGGCCAGAATGAGTTGTATTTGTCCGCCAAGAGCAGGGTGCAGGCTCCCTATATGATCTCGTAAGAGAATTTTAATTTTAGTGTCGTATATTGGTGATGCCAAACCAATCAACAATGGTAGCAATAAGTACTCTAATTGCCAAGCTTGACTAGAGCAACAAGGAGCTGGAAGCCTGAAACGATGGCATGGCATCAGTCAGCGCAGCGACTCGAAGACCTGGGAGTAGGGCGACAGGACGGCCTCCTGCACCATCTTCCCGGGTCGCCTGGATCGGGCCCCACCTCACCTCGCTCATGTTGGGTGTCTCGACGAACGTCATGGTGAACTCACCCACCTTCTCCGCGCGTCCTCGCTTACCAGCCCGTAGGAAGAGCTTGTTGCCCCTACCGTAGGAGAAGATGCCGCTTGTGAGCCACACGATGTCCCCGGGCTCGAAGGCGTCGCACTCGGTGCCCCACAACAGGAAATGCACCGCCGCCGTCTCGTCGGCCACCAGTGACAAGCATGTCTCCTCCCTGCTGTGCGCGTTTCCATGGACTGAACGGGGCGCCTTGTCGACCACGATGAACTTCATGTTCACGGGGTTGGTCGATGGAACAAGGTCCTTAAGCTTCACCTCCATCCTGCCGCCGCCAACAGTTGCTTCGGCCTACAATATGTTGTTAACACCCAGAGTAAGCGCACCATGAACCATAACTAAGTTTGCATTGCAAAAATTCTGGTCTCGCTGTGTCGAATTCATGCTCAGTGTTATTGACAAAGCATCGTTCAGTCTGCACCGGGCATTTCAACGAATACGTTAGTGGCGGAGGTAGGATTAGAGTAAAACCCGGGCCAAATTCTTTTTTCGACAACATGAAAAAACTACTTTCCACAACTACCCATGTGAGAACATAGTACAAAATATGGTTCAGTTGCTCAATAATTTTATGATTTATTTGCTACTCTTTTCTACCGTCAATACAAATATGAAATATGTGCCTCCCAAAATACAATTACCATTGGTACTAATATGAAATCTGTGCCTCCCAAAATATAATTATCATTGGTACAAATATGAAATCTCAGCAGCGTCTCTTCATCTTCTATTTCTACAAACAATAAATGGTATCAAATGCAACAATTCGAGTTCGATCAATACATAAACGCAGTTCTATTTCAGTTCAGTTTGAGCTGGCTATGGTTTAGAAATACTGTAGAAGTTACCCTGTCCTCTGTCCGGCTGTGAGCGCTCCTCTCCTCCGAAAATTCAGAAACAGCAGCTACTGCCTGTGCGAGTCGGCGAGCAACAAGCAGGCGGGGGAGCAGCCGAGCAGCGTAGGGTGGCCGGCCGGCTGGCCGGCGCGCAGCAGAGCCGGGGAGCACTGCCGTGCGGTAGGGGCCTGGGTGGGAGAAGCCGGGAGGGGGAGCAACGGAGCGGGGGGAGGGAGGTGGGGCGGCGCCTGGGCGTCTGCTCCCGGCTTTTGTTGGGTCGGAAGTCGGAACCCGTTTCGTCCGACCGGGCCGGGTCCGTCAGACGAACCGCGTCCCGCTTCCACGGCTCCACCCCGTCTAGCCCGCGCACGACTCCCCACCTTGCTCCACCCCTCCGCAACTCCGTTCACTATCGCCTTCGCCGCCGGCCGCCGCAGCTGCAGCCGCCCTCCGTCGGAGATCTGGGCTCATCCGGTATATATTCATCACCTCACCTCTCTCCCCTAAACCTCAGCCGATCCGAGCGATCCCGCGCTATCCTTACGCCCTCGCGCTCACGACTAGATCCGGCGCGGGCGATCGGAAACGAAACCGACGTGGACATTGATGTTCAGAATTTCGATAGGGTAGCTCTTGCTTAGCGTTCGGTGGTGGTTGGGAAATGACCAGATGGACGGATGAGTTTTGCATAGCTGTAGATGATTTCATTCGTAACTCGCTTACTTAGCTTTGCAGATCGAATGTTAGCTCAGTTCAGTTGGATGCTGCCTGAGCAAACCACCATAGTCATAGGTACAGAGGTACAGATCACATTGGAGCTTGAATGAACTTTTTTTTTGAGCAAGAGAGAGGGGGGCTCCGATTTCATTAACGAAACCACCACGAATTCGTTCGCTACAGCGCCACCTAATTAACTACCATCTTCCAACGATAAAGGAGCTTGAATGAACTATGCTGAATTCTGGTCATCTTCGAAAAATTCCTTTTCCCCTTGCTCGGATGTTGACTAATTCACTTGGAGCTTACATCTTGCTGTCATTCTTATTTCACGCGGATAATCAAAGTGGACAAATTACAATAGAGTGCATGGTTGTTTCTAGCAATGAAGCGCTTTGTCTACATAAATGACGAATCATACCAGAATGACTACTGTGATAACCAGATTTCTAACACAAAGTATACCTTATGGAACTTCCTGCCCAAGAATCTATGGGAGCAATTCAGGTTCGTATTTTCTATTAGCATTCATCTGTAATGACTTCAGAAATGTGAGTACATTTCTGGCTTTCTTGGTGCAGAAGCCCTGACTGAAGTTGTGTTGCCTGTACTTTGTAGAACTAATGCTTGATTTGGTGTTTCAGGCGTTTCATGAATCAATATTTCCTATTGATAGCATGTCTCCAACTGTGGTCACTTATTACTCCTGTAAATCCTGCAAGCACATGGGGCCCACTTATAGTAATTTTCGCCGTTTCGGCAACCAAAGAGGCCTGGGATGACTATAATAGGTACATTTCAGACAAGCAAGCGAATGAGAAGAAAGTGTGGATTGTAAAGAATGGTGCACGCAAACATGTATGTTTTTCTTGGAGACTTTTGGTTACATTGTAAGCATAAAATTATTACAAATACCACTTGGATAGCCAGGGAATGCTTCCTTAGGGGTAGAACATGAGACTAGAGCTATGGATGAACCTGTTTATTCTTAGTTTTTCTTAATGCCAAGTATTGCAGTAGGCCTTATTATAAAGATGGCCGCCTGAAAGATTTAGTAAGACCAGTCTAATAATAACTTACCTAACTAATAGATAAGATAGCAACTAAAGAGATAAGATGCTAACTAATGCAATCTCAACTTGGTTACAGAGTGGCTGCTGCAGCTGGCCCTAGCCAGTGCAGTTGTGGGTGACATATATCGTGAAGCGTTTAATTGTATTATGCAAATACTGTAGAAATGGTGTACGTGTATCCAAATTTGAAAATAATTTGTTTGAGATGTCTGATATTCTTGCAAACTCAATACTTGTTTTGGTTCACACTGTTTAACAGTATAGATGTAGATCAAGATGCATACCTATTTGTCTATAACCACTACTGTATGTTTACTTTTTGTTGTCATTTCCAAGTGTATGGACTGGGTACTATTTTGAAACTTGCACCTGTGAATATGGTGTTCTCCAATTCTTTTATGTAGATTCAGGCACAAGATATCCGTGTTGGTAACATAGTATGGATTCGAGAGAATGAAGAAGTTCCATGTGACCTTGTTTTAACAGGAACTTCTGAACCACAAGGCATTTGTCATGTTGAGGTAAAACACGCGGTGAAGCCAACAGTGCTTAAATTCCACCTCCCACCTTTGTTTTATGATTAACCTTTAACTGCATTCAACTTTTGGACTTGAGTAACCTAAATGCATTTTGCTTAAAAAAGGGAATTCTGTTGTGTATGCGAACTGATATGCATGCTATATGTCCAACTCGATATTCCAATGTGAAGTGCTGTGTCCATGTCTAACTTAGTCTGTACGAGAATAGTGGGTATTCTCTCAGCTGAGGTGAAGCACCTCAAGTTGTTCAGTGAATTTTTTTGATGTACAAATGATGACTGATGCTTGTGAATTCCACTATTATAATGTGTTTGGTAAGTTTTTGTTTTCAATTGCCCTCATGTTAAATCTGCATTTTGACGGGAAAATTGTAGGGGAGGCCTCCGCAGTATATATTTTATTTACAATAAAGGAGCATGTTTACAAGAGTATCTACAAACAGGCAGCAAGAATAGCCAGTGCCTACAAAGAAGCAGTGCAAAAGATATACAATAGATTTGCTCTAGAGAGTATCTAGAAAAAGGAAAGGAGTCCTAGACTCCTAAATCATAGAACTGGATGTTTGCATAGCTTTTATTTCTGTTTCATGAAATAGTCTTCATGTAACTCGAGATAAATAGTTTATAGTTCAATTCAAATTTTACAGTGTATTGGTAGAACACACTCTGTTCATGTTCAGCCTATACATTGTTAGAATAATCCTGCAGTGTTGCCTTTTGTTTTAGTTTAAATGGTAGCTTGGATTTTGCTTTCTATGATGTGCAATCTGACTGACCCAACGTTATTCTCGATATAACCGAGGTTAATTTGATGAACAATGTTAGCCCTTCCTGTATATTTTGTGGTAGCCACATTTTAAACTTCATTTGTGATATCCTGAATTCCTGATGATTTTATTCCTTGTCTAGTACCTAGCTATATTTCAAATCTTGTTGTGTACAAAATAAAACACAGTAGATGAATGTCTATTGTAAACCTAACACTCTTGAGTTTTGTTTATTTTGTAGACAGCTGCCCTTGACGGGGAAATTGACTTGAAAACAAGAGTAATCCCAACAACATGTATAGGACTGGACTCTGAACAATTGCACAAAATAAAGGTTCTGGCATTTTTGTTTCTGCATGCCTATGATTCTGCTTTTATTTATTATTTCTCACTACCTGCATGCATTAATTGAACACAGGGTGTCATTGAGTGCCCAATCCCAGACAAAGACATAAGAAGATTCGATGCAAACATCAGGCTGTTTCCTCCATTTATTGATAATGATATTTGTCCATTGACTATTAATAACACATTACTACAATCGTGCTACTTGAGAAATACAGAATGGGCTTGTGGAGTGGCAGTTTATACAGGTAAGTTTTGAATTAATTTTGTCATGACCTTGTCTACCACTACACCAAACCAGATTGTAGTTCAAACATGTAGTATGTTTTTCTTACACTTTTGCGTCAGTGTTAGTATCGGTTCACTTCATAGTTCATACTCAGTTCTCTCTGGAGGGCAAACATGTTGACAATGTATGTTTGAAGGAAAGACTGTGTCTACTAGATAACACCCTGTGTGTTGCTGTGGAAATTTATAGCAATGAAATTATCAAAATAATAATAATTAGAATACATGAAAATAATACCGCACCATGTTCTCACCATATGAGCGGTAACAAACCTAGAGGTAAATAGATTGTGGATGCATGTTATATTGCCTTGTGACATTCAAGTTCAGTTATTTGTTACTGAAAAAATAAAAAATGATGGTGTGGAGGGCTTGAATGTGCTTGATGATGTAGAGGGCTTGCATATGATGGAAAGTGGAAACTGAACAGTGAAAGGGTTGCATGTGTTTGATGATGCGGATGGCTTGCAAGTGGTGGGAAGTTTTTTTTTTTTTTTTTTTTTGAGAAAATGCAAAGGGCTTTTGCATTTCATTGCATTGAGGTGAAAAGTGAAAAGTGGAAGGGTTGCATGCTCTTGATGATGTGGATGGCTTGCATGTGCATTTAAATGGGATCATTTACTTAGATATATAGGAATCGTTTACTTAGATATATAGGATTAGTAAGATAGAGTTTAACACTAATTACATAGGTATGAATGTGGAACCAGGTGGACAGTTTTCTATTCTAATCCTGACTGATCCATATGACAATATTTGAGAAAGTTTATCTTATCTTGATATTTTATTTCTCTTGAGATTATAAGCTCGACCGTTTATTTATCTCAACTTTGCAGGCAATGAGACTAAGTTGGGGATGAGTAGGGGAATCCCAGAGCCCAAGCTTACTGCCATGGATGCAATGATTGATAAGCTTACTGGTGCGATATTCTTATTTCAACTTGCAGTTGTTGTCGTTCTTGGATCTGCAGGCAATGTTTGGAAGGACACTGAAGCTCGGAAGGTAAATTTGCTGTCAATCTCAGCTTCCATATTTCTACTGTTAATATATACTCCCTCCGTTCCTTTATCTAAGGTGTATTATTTTTAACGCGGTGACCAAGGCACATAATTATGCACTTGTTAGGACAAAATTACCCTTCTCTTATTTGTAGATTAGCTGCAAGTAAATCATTTAGGCTAGGAAAGAAAGAGATACACACAATCGGGAGAGAGATAGTTTCCTTTTCTTTCTCTAAAAGGAGAGATACATGCAATCAGGGGAGAGATACTTTCCTTTTTCTGGAGGGGCAAGATCGGAATTACGAGGAATTGGAACAAATGCACCTTACATTGTGGAATTTTATCAAGAAACAAATACACCTTATATAAAGGAACGGAGGGAGTATATTACTATTTCCTAGGAACCTATGATGAATTATCTTGTATAATGCAAGTATCTTCTCACAAACATGTAGCAAAAGTCATGTCTGTGTGCAAGCCTAAGAAACACCTCTTTCCACATGCTCTACGTTTTAGGACCTGAAGATTATAAGCAACTTTTCAGATTTTCTTGTGTAACTATTCAAGAACATGCACATTCCATATTCCTTAACTGGGGCTATTTCTATGTTTTAGTGCACTTTCACGGGGGACGCCAACCTGAGTACACTTTTCTCTGCATGGTTCATAACCAACCAAAACATTCCAGGCTGTATCATAGAAAAGAAAAGATTTTTAGATTGGCCTTGACATGTATCTGCATTCTAGTTCTGTAAGCCTGCCACTATGGTTATTTTTGAAGCAATTGGGCTTTCTATTTTCGTGGGTTTCTGTAATGGTTTATATGCTTTTAATCATTGAGTTAATGCTTTGTGTTCTGGATTGGACTGATTCCTAATCACCATTGCCCTTAGCCAAATGATCATTTTCATTAGTATTCCTCTTCTTCTTTTCGTCCTTTCTAGAAATTAGCATAACAACAGTCTTGATCTTAAGCAGCACTAGCACACTAGTCACTAACTAGCAATAGAATCTGCACATTCAAGACAATTTTTTTTTGTTCCTGAAAACCTTTAGCTCAACCGTTATAGTGCAGCAATGCAGATCTAAGAAATGATCACTAACCCAGTTCTGTACATATCCTCCCCCATCACCACCTTCCAGATTAGAGCTAAAACCCGCATGAAGAATCTCTAACCCAAACCTCCTAGCGGGAATCAAACACATGGCTTCATTTATTATTTTGTAAGCTCCATATATCTTCATGAATAATATGAGCCTTCTGTTTTCCTTTTCTGCTCCTCTGCACCTATTAGCCTGTCCTTTTGGCGATCATGTGCCAGTTACAGTTATGCACTTTTTTATATAATCATCTGACAATGCTTCGCATCATTTCTTAGCAATGGTATGTCAAGTATGATGATGATGAACCATGGTATCAGATTTTGGTTATCCCTTTGCGGTTTGAGCTATTGTGTTCAATTATGATTCCCATTTCAATAAAGGTATTACTCTGCCAGTCCATCTAATTCTGATATAATTCCTTCTCTTCTGCTATGTGATTATGCAACTATTTTCTGTCTCATGTTAATAATTTCGTGGTTTACTATTTGCACCATCAAGTTAGTCAAATAAACAAGTCCACCTTTGAAACACAGCTGAGTGCATGGGGTAAACCATAATTTAAATTTGAATCAAGCAATGGAATAGTCGGAAGACAAACTAAATCCCCATAGCCTCTTAACCATGGAGTCATAGATAAGGGCAAGTTCCCTATCTTTGGACCCTTACCAACGGCAGCACATGAAATTTTTGTTTTAGTAGAGTAAAACGGGCCTCCACCGAGGTTGATGTCTTCCCCTGTTGAATCAAAAGCACTGATACCGAACTTTGTTAGAGTATGCTATATACTCCCTCCGTCCCGAATTACTTGTCTTGGATTTGTCTAGATAAATGTATCTAGACATGTTTTAGTGTTAGATACATCTGTATCTAGAAAAATCTAAGACAAAGTAATTTGGGACGGAGGTAATAGTATATTGCACTGGGTACTAGCAAAGAAGCAAGCATATGAAGATAACAGGACCCTATCCGTTTTTTTGCTAGTTGTACTAGTGTTTGAAATCCCATGGTGCTAATGAGTCATGAATTCCCAACCCAGATTAGGATCTCAAAGCAAGTTTATTCAGTGAAAAATAGAAGAAATTTGAACTGAAATACATATATTTGGGGTTCTGCTAGGGACTTTTTCTTGAGTCAAATTTGAGTTTAGTTTAGAAACCAATGAAGTCCTTGTTTGTTTTAGCATAAGCTGGGGGCTACTTAATTTCTGCTAAATGCTTCCTCAAAGTAGTACTCCCTCCGTCCTGAAATACTTGTCGAAGAAATGCATAAAAATGGATGTATCTAGAACTAAAATACGTCTAGATACATCCATTCCTCCGACAAGTATTTCCGGACGGAGGGAGTAATACATAGTTGTAAATGCTGATATTTCTTTTAAGTTTTTAAAGGAACTTTCTATGTGTCATGTAGGTTTCACTGGACTTCGTTAAGAGTATGTATGCAAAGTTCATAGATTGGGACGAGGAGATTTACGACCAGGAAACAGATACACCTGCTCACGCAGCAAAGTAAGTGAACATCTGCATTTTTTTGGAAAGTAAAATGTTTTCCCTTTTTTTGTTTTCTAAATCTAATCATCTCACATTAACTTTCAGCACAGCAATTAGTGAAGACTTGGGACAAGTTGAGTATATTTTGACAGATAAAACTGGGACTCTGACTGAGAACAAAATGATCTTCAGGAGGTGCTGTATTGCGGGCACCTTGTATGGGAATGAAAGTGGAGACGCGCTTAAAGGTCATATTTAATCTCTTATAAAGATTTTCTTCTTGATTCTGCCAGTAAAAATCTCATAAAACTAGGGCCCTGATCATGTTTATTAAAATGATTGTCTTTTGAAGTATGATTTCATCAGTGAGCTTAGCATTGAATTCAAGGGGTTGTGAATAGTAGGGTGTGTTTATTCTGATCACTAAGTCTCTAAAGGTCTTGTTATTAACTAGTAAATCGCTAACCATGTCTTATAAATTACTTTTCTGCTGAATTTGGTTAATTGCATCCATCCTCTTAAAAGCAGTATTGATGTAACCACTGTGTACTGATGTCATTTTCTCTCTTTAGATATTGAACTGCTGAATGCTGTTGCCGATAATTCGCCCCATGTCATTAAATTCTTGACAGTCATGGCACTTTGCAATACAGTTATTCCTATAAAAAGGTTATATCTTTGCCTGTGCGATAGTGACACTCCACAATCCATCTTCCTTCCGTTTACCTTACCTTTACCTGTTTTTTGCACTTCAGTCCTAGCGGAACAATATCATATAAAGCTCAGTCCCAGGATGAGGATGCTCTTGTTAATGCAGCATCTAATTTGCATGTGGTGCTTGTCAGCAAAAATGGAAATAATGCTGGTAATTTCTGTACATTTCACCATGATCTCCTGACTTATACTTGTTTGTTTCTTGTCCTTGTGGTTGTTATGGATAAATAATAAGGAATGCTTTAAGCAGAAATTCACTTCAACAGACGGGTGATTCAATATGAGATACTTGACATTCTAGAATTCACCTCTGATCGGAAAAGAATGTCTATTGTAATATCGGATAGTCAAAGTGGCAAGATTTTCCTCTTGTCCAAAGGCGCAGATGAGGCTATTCTTCCTTTGGCTTATTCTGGTAATCACCCTTTTTTGTTCTTTATTCATTGACTTGGTTTCTTACTCTGCATATGGATGCTAATCCATTATGTCTTGACTCTTTGCCTCTGTAGAGGCATATAACATAGAAAACTACATAGCTTTGTCGGCAACTCAATCACTTCCACATGCATTGACCATTAGATTTAATGATCTTAATTTTTCAGGACAGCAAATAAAGACATTTGTTGACGCGGTTGACAAATATGCTCAGCTGGGATTACGCACACTCTGCTTGGGATGGCGCGAGCTAAGTTTGGAGGAGTACCTAGAATGGTCTCGGTTATTTAAGGAGGCCAACAGCGCGTTAGTTGACCGGGAGGTAATTATCATACTCCCTCCGATCCATATTAATTGTCGCTGGTTTAGTACAACTTTAGTACAACCTTAGTTCAAAGCTGAGACACTTTTCTCCGCTCGGAGGGAGTAGTAGTTATTTTCTTTATTTACATACGTTTATACTGAAACTAAAAACAGTAGTGTTTCATTTTCGTAGTGGAAAGTTGCTGAGGTTTGCCAGAAATTAGAGCACACCCTGGATATACTTGGTATCAGTGCGATAGAGGATCGGCTCCAGGTGTTACCTTTGCTTTGATTTCCTCTCTTGTGAAGTATGCTAATATCGTTCATTTGTTTTTGGCATTTTCTTACCCTGTGTCCCTGTCTTCTGGCTTGTTCTGACTATAGGATGGTGTGCCAGAAACTATTGAAATACTGAGACAGTCAGGAATCAATTTTTGGATGTTAACTGGAGATAAACAAAGCACTGCTATTCAAATAGCTCTTTTGTGCAATTTAATTTCTTCAGGTAGCTGTCCTTTACTGAATAGTTTCACTACCTAGAAGGTTCTTTGGGCTCATCACTTAATAGTTTACTGTTTATTTGGGTGTTGCACTGGTGGTATTAGGTGGAACTTGCCAACCCACTGCACAACTATGAACTATCTCTGCCTATTGGTTTGAAATTTTGTGTGATGAAGCCTCTCTATTACTTGACATGTGACATTCTAATCTTCTATGTGACTAAGCCCATATATTAGATCAAGAAGTAAAACATGACACTGATAAGATTCAAATCATATAAAATGTCTGATGGCACAAATTTCAGGTAGATTATTGATTCCACGAAATTGCTCTGTGTGGGTGTGTTTGTGTGGGCGAAGGTGTGTGTGTGGGCGAAGGTGTGTGTGCATGCGTGGGTGGGTAAAGCAGCACAAGGTTGTGGAGGAGCAATTCCACCTTGCTGCTACGAAGTGTACAGCACAATTGGTGAAGGAACTACTTCAGCGTGCTGCGCTAGATATCGCTTGAGGCAAATATAGACCGATATGGCAGCAGGAGTTCACAATCCAGAACTCCTAGTGCACAAGATCTAGTCCAAGATCCTTAGATAAGAACACCAAGTTCTATTATAGGTAGTGGGGTACATAGTCTGGTTACAAAGTAGCGGTGAGGACCTCTATTTATAGGCTTTGGGAAGTCTTCACATCTCAACTTCTACTTATAGCTAGAACACTCTAGAAAACATTACTTAAGATACAATATTCCACCCATAGCTAGAAGACTCTAGAGAACGGTAGCTAAAGCTAAGAAAACAAGCAAGTACTAGATTGGAGTAGAAGTATCTAGAGGTAGTCAAATGGATTTCACTTCTGATTTTATTTTTATTTTCCTTCTCTATTGTTCCTCATCAGTGGGGCGATTGCACTAGTTTAGGTGCAATAACTCAGTTTGAACGAGGGTCCTTAAATCCAAAAAAAAAAAATCATGTCGAAGGGAACTAATAGAAGACGAAACTGTTGCGTGACTTTTGTTCCATTGTCTTAGAGCCCAAGGGTCAACTCTTGTATATCAATGGGAAAACCGAAGATGAAGTTGCCAGGAGCTTGGAAAGAGTTCTACTCACTATGCGGATAACTTCTTCTGAACCTAAGGTTAGTTAACTTGTTGTAGGTAAAAGTAATTAGTACCCTGAATGCCTTTCGGTGAAATAACACCCTGAAGAAATTTATTATATTCCCTTCATGTCACAATTCATGTCGTTTTGGACGTTGGCAGGGTCTCCAAGGCTACACTTTGCCCATCGGTTTCTGTTAAATGTGTTTCTTCAAATAAAATTATTTTTACAGTATGAAAGTATATTTTATGGTGGTTCTAGTCTTATCAATTTGGTATTGGAGATGTTGGCAAAACTTTCTATTTGATGGTCAAACACTCAATATGTTTAACTAATGACATGTATGTGACATGGAGGGGGTATTCATCTTGTGTTTAATTTGTTGATAAACACTCGATATGTTTAACTAATGACATGTATGTGACACGGAGGGGGTATTCATCTTTTGTTTAATTTGTTGATTGATGTAGTTTTTTGCTTGGAGCAGGAATTAGCGTTTGTTGTGGATGGATGGGCTCTTGAAATTATTCTAACACGCTACAAGGAAGCTTTTACGGAACTAGCAGTTCTTTCAAAGACAGCAATATGCTGTCGTGTTACACCTTCACAGAAAGCACAGGTAATTTTTTGCTGCTGGAATTTTCATGTTTACCTGAGCCAAGTATATAATCACTATTGGCTATTTGACTAATAGACCTAATAAGTAAAAAAAATGCAATACATCAATTGTGTCATGTCCTTTCTAAATGAAGTTTGGAAAAGAAGAGAGAGAGAATCAACTGGTGGATCTCCATGTCTTTGTTTTGAGGAGGAGGCTACGCAATTACCTCCTTATTGTCTAGCACTGAGCAATTATTTCATGTGTTCTATTATACCACCCACAGCCAGTAATTTGTTCTGTAAGAAGCAGATCAATGTGCACAATCACTCATAATATATCCATCTGTAATCTACCTGGGCCCTATTTTTCCTATTCAATATTCTGCATATTCGCCCAGATTTTTTCTCCATGTGTTGATCATCTTTCATTTCTGGGTAGCTTGTCAAGCTTCTAAAGTCATGTGACTATCGAACTTTGGCAATTGGCGATGGTGGGAATGATATCAGGATGATACAGCAGGCTCACATTGGTGTAGGGATTAGTGGTAGAGAAGGTCTTCAAGCAGCAAGGGCTGCTGACTATAGCATCGGCAGTAAGTCATCTTCATATTTGACCTTCATGTTCTCACTATTTTTACATTGATTACATTATTGCTTTGTAGAATTTTCACCTCATCTCGTTTCTATACAAAAAACAATCTACCACGTGTTGTCATATTTTCTTCATTCTTCTGGATAATAAATTGATTAAACAATTCTGGATAATAAATTGATTTCAACAAATGCACTAACCAAATGCCATTGGACCTTGGTGTTGTGATTGTGCCCATTATGTCCTACATGCAAATTAATAATGAAATGAGCCCCCCCCCCTCTCTCTCTCTCTTCCATTCCTTCTCTCCCGTGATACCTACTCCCGTTCTTCCTTGCCGGTGTCTCTCCCTTGACCGCTTGATGTTTGGTTGCGGAAGTGGGACATGGGAACATTCGCTTCTGTGGTGGAGCTTCAAATCGATGGGTGTTAACCAGTTGGTAGTACTGACTATTGTGATGCAAGCAATTTGGGTAGAAGTTGGCTGGAGTGGCTTCACAGTGGAGGGGGTGCATGATCGTCTTTGTACTCAGCGGCGACGAAAACATGAGCGAGAATGGGGTCGGAAGAAGAGCTGTAGCATCAGCGAGATGAGGAAAGGCTGTTGTTATTGGCTAAAACGTACTCCCTCCATTCCAAAATAATAGAAGTTCTAGGATTATCCTAAGTCAAGCTTTTAGAAATTTGATCAAGTCTATAAACAATCTACAAAGATCTACAATATCAAATATATATATATATATATATATATATATATATATATATATATATATATAAATTAAAATATATTTCGTAATAGATCTAATGAAGCAAATTTGGTGTTGTAGATGTTGATATATTTTTATATAGACTTGGTTAAAATACTGAAGTTTGAGTTAGGTCAAATTACAGCGGAAGCCGCCCTCTGGGCTGGGGCTGGGGCCTCAGGCTTTAGGCTGGTACTCCCAGCCATCTGGGACGTCCATTAAAACCTTTGTAATGCTCTCTGTAAACCGTCTCCTAGGAGGCATGTTACTTTTTCCCTACCTTTTCAAGAAACACAAAGTCTTTGTGTTTTCTTGAGAAAAGAACTTCAATTATTTTGGAACGGAGAGAGTAGCAGTTTGATGGCCTCGCACCATGCGATCTAGTCATGGACGTCTGCGGCAAATCTTAGAGGTGCATTTGACTGGTAGATTAAGCACAGCCGGAGGAAGAGGAAGGCTATTCGGTGGCAGATGGGACCTATTGTTTTTGTAGCGAGAGCAGGGGTATTTGCCTGCTCCCAAGTGTACATGGCAAGTTTGTACTGGACAGTCCTGGGTTAAATGTCCTTACAAACCACCTAAGGGGGGTCAAGTGGACAAAAATCAATACTTCAGGAGGGATAATAGATGGTTTCATTCCTGGGAGTTGTGTATGCTCTCTCCTTAAATTATCACTGGGCCATGTTTTAGTTTCTTGAGATGTTTCACATGTAAACGGAGCTAACAGAAGATTTAGCAAAGCCAAAATTATATCCTAAGCTGTGTTGAACGTCTGAGCTGTCACAAAAAAACAGGTATGAATAGGTACTTTGATACGGAGCAAATAGCAAAAGCAATCTCTGCTGCCCGGTGTATCCTAAGGAAAAGGTTGCATCGATGAAACTCTCAAGTATACTTATGAGGGTATGTAGGCAATACCTTTCTAAAGGCAAGAAATTACAAGCAACCCTACTACTCCCTCCGTCCCATAATATAAGAGCGTTTTGTGTTAAAAACGCTCTTATATTATGGGATGGAGGGAGTACTAAATAAAGATAACATGCTATGAGGTATGTATATGAACCCTGTATCTAAAGAATACGTCTGAAGGGTTTAAAAGAATAATCAGAAACTATTGGACACTTACTAACACGATGATGTGCATAACAATGAGAGCTTCCCCTGAAATTTTAAAAATACAATCGAAGTTGTGGGCAAGAGTTTGATAATATGGTGTCCCTAGATAATTTTCGTGTTTTATGAAATTTCTCGACTGACGGTCTCATAATTTGACTACATAATGGTTGTTACAGTGAAATTTCTGATGGCTTTCTACTTCTGCTTTTCCTTCTTGGCAGAGTTCAGGTTCTTGAAAAGGCTCATTCTTGTCCATGGACGATACTCATACAACCGTACTGCCTTTCTTTCGCAGTATTCGTTCTACAAGTCATTGTTAATTTGCTTTATTCAGATACTGTAAGTCACGACGAAACATCATTTTGGTCGCCTTCTTATTTTACCTTGAGCTCTTATATGTAATATCTTTCTCATATTCCATTTCTCGTTAAAAGCATATTGATAATAGTTGCTCTTGTCAGCATTCTCATATTATATGCGTGCAGTTTTTCTTTTGTTTCAGGTATTGCGGAACAAGTTTATTCAATTCAGTTAGTTTAATGGCCTATAATGTCTTCTACACAAGCATTCCTGTTTTAACTACTGTTCTGGACAAGGATTTATCTGAAAAGACAGTGACACAAAACCCAGAAATTTTACTATACTGCCAGGCTGGAAGGTAAATTTATACCTCCTTTCATTTGTTGTTGACGGCTTCCACAAGTTCTATATGTCCTGTTAGTATATGCAATAAATTATCTGTAATTTTTTAGAATCAAGTTTGTGTTGCTTCACTAATATGTACATTTTTTAGGCTTTTGAATCCAAGTACTTTTGCTGGTTGGTTTGGTCGATCGTTATATCATGTGAGTACATCTTTGTCCCCCATGCTATGCTTCTAGTCTGCAAATGCCAGTTGCAAAAACATGAAAATAAATTTCATGCATTTCACTAGAATTTGTAATGCCCATGCACAGGTGTTGACGTGCCTGATGAGAGCTTCTTTTCTTGGTTGATTTCAGGCAATTGTTGTTTTCTTAATCACCATTCATGCTTATGCCAACGAAAAAAGTGAGATGGAGGAGTTGTCAATGGTTGCTCTCTCAGGAAGTATTTGGTTGCAGGCTTTTGTCGTGACACTGGAGATGAGGTGAGAAATCAAAACTCGAATCATAATGCTTATAACAACGTCTACATTGTACACTGTACTTGTTCTGACCTGTCTTTCCATTTTTCAGTTCTTTCACTTTTCTGCAGTTTCTGGCAATATGGGGAAACTTCGCTGCTTTCTACGTCATAAATCTCTGTATCAGCACTATACCAACTGCTGGGATGTACACCATCATGTTTCGCCTTTGTAGACAGCCGTCATACTGGATAACAATGCTGGTAAGCATTACTATAATGTTCTTTTGCTTGGTTTATTATTGCACACACGATCCTCACGACGATGTGATATCAATGTTTCAGCTAATCAGTGGAGTTGGCATGGGTCCTGTATTAGCTCTGAAATATTTCAGATACACGTACAGTCCGAGTGCGATTAACATTCTTCAGAAGGCCGAGCGATCTCGTGGGCCAATGTACACCCTGGTAAATCTGGAATCTCAACTCAGATCAGAGCAAGGCAATTCGACCAACTCCATTTTGACGGCGCCAGTCAAGAATAAGAACTCAGTTTACGAGCCCCTACTGTCTGATTCTCCTATGGCATCCAGGAGATCACTAGCATCGTCATCATTTGACATCTTTCAGCCAGCTCAATCAAGGGTTCCTGCTGCTTATCCCAGAAATATTAAAACCAGTTAACCTTTGGTTGTCATTGTAGCACAGGTTACATATACCCTCGACAAAGAAAAATGGAATGACAAATAATAGAGGTCAGTTGAATTAGATGTGTGGTATAGCCAGTAGGAAAAAAAGGTTGTGTTGTATACTTGTATAGCGCCGTTAAGGACTTGCTATATATTGCCCAGAATATAAATGTGAAACTGATTATATCTACCTGCATTTTACTCAAAATGATAAAAAAAAGATTTATTGCAAAGATGAGGATAATGGTACTAATATGGCTTTATATATAATAACTAATTTTCTCCTCGATAAACTTGGTTAAAGATTCAGAAGTTTGACTTTCCAAAAAACTAATGCACCTTATATATTTTTTACTTTGAATTGGAGGGAGTAATAATTTGTTGGGAAGAGAAAATTATCTAAGTTGCATGATTCATTACCTTTCAAAAAGTTGTTTGAGTGGATGCAAACAATATAGAAGGGTCACACTTGTGCATGTAAACAAAAGCCTGAAGATAAAATGACTGATTATGATATGTGCACTTTTTTGAACTAAAACCATGACATTTATTTGGGACGTAGGGAGTAGATGCCCCCAAGAATGTTGTTCAAAATAAATAAAAAACGAGACCATTTAGGACTAGCCCTTGGAGGTATATTTTTCTAGAAGAAAATCTCTAAGCACCCTGTTCTCAATGTTGTTCGAAATCATTTCACATCAATTGGTTGTATCCATTCGTGGACTATGCAAACAAATTCTTGAGGTTGCAAATTTGAGATGTCTTGGAATTGTTTTGCGGGTTGGCTCAAACTAATGAAACAATAAAGGACCTGCATCGTGTCGGATGGATCAACTTGCTACGATGACGCGCAGCGTTTGTTAGCAGTTTATGTGTATGGTGTGCCACCTGTGACGGCAGCGGGCTGGCCGGAGAAGAAGCTGCACGGCCGTCCTAGCCATGACAGGTTCACGGTTAGGCGAAGCTGGCGTCGTCGAGATCGTCGGGCCTTCCCCTCTCATTATTCCTCACGGGCACGGCACCACCGGCCATATGGCTGTGCGGCGTTAATTCTGCCTTGGTACCTCTTGGAAGATTTTGGTCCTTCTGAGTGCATATGTTCAACGTAATTATCTTATTTCAGGTACTCCTACTCTAGAGCGGACCACTGGAAGGAGAAAAGGCAAAACAAAAAAAGCTTGAGCATCGTAGGTAGGCTGTTGGTGGATCGGTCCATGCAGGGATTAAAGCCTTGTCTGGTCATGGCCGGCTTTTAATCTCGGAGTCGGCAATGAATACAAACACGACTAATGATGTAGACCAACTGTTATGGGATCACCGATTTTTTGGAGGCCATCATCAGCATTCAGTCAGGGCGTTAATGGTGCCAGCAAGCCCAACATGGGTCGTCTCTCCTCCTTAAATTCTCTTGGGAGTACTCCCTCCATTTTTGTTTAAAGGGCGCAGCTCCAAATTCAGCCGTTTTCACAATCGAAGCATGCAAAGGCGTAATACATTAATTAGAGTCTTAATTTCTCTCTTTCCTCTTCCCTTCCGGAGTCTGCATGCAAGTGGGAACAAGTTGTGGCTTGTAGAGGTGTGAACGCAGATTACTTTAGTTGCATGCCGTCGTCTGTACTCCCTCCGTGTTGCATGCAGAAGCTGTTGCTCTCCTTTTCCCAGCGCCTCCTCTTCCTCTTGTGTATAAAAGTGCAGACATTGCTTCCTCTTCCTTGAGCCAGCGAGCAGGAAGGCAACATGGAGAAGCTCGGCAAGGTTGAAGAGGTGCAGGGCGAGGTGGAGGTTGTGAAAGAACTCGAGGATGACGAGGTGGAGGTAACACATGGCCAGGTGATAGAACTCGAGGATGAATTCGAGAGGGTTTATGCAACCATCCAAGATCTTTTTCGAAAGTTGATCGTGCAACCAATGTCGGAGCTGGTGAATCAAGGATTTCGCTAGGGCAAGGTACATCCGCAGCACTAACTCTCACGCTATGACGCAGGCTACATCTTCATGTGATGGATGCATCTTCCCGCAATGTGCCGCAACTGTGGTGTGCGTGGTGAGGCATCGATTTTTGCTGTCTTGCTTGCTCTCTCGCCGGTGCCAATTGACGTGGTACCTTATGAGCTATGCGGAAATCCACTTCTGTGTGATGATTATTGGTGCAAGGACTGCAAGAACGATCGTGGGAATTGGTGAAGATGGTGTGTGCTCTCGTTGCGGTCGCAACACCTCAACCATTGCCGAAGATGACAATGCATTTGTGCCGGACACCGAGATGAACTAGGCTTCATGTTGAACAAGAAATAGCCATGTTTAAGTGGATCTTGGTTGTGAATTATGGATTGAAATAAAAAAAATCTGTGAACCTTGATCTTGGTTGTGAATTATGGAATGAAATAAAAAATTCTATTGCAGTGGATTTTCTTTTTGCGTTTGTATGAAGTATGTCAGTGCTAAGTTTTTTTATCAAAGTTTTCACTGAAACTGTTAGCTATCACTGAAACTTGTTACACCGAGATGAACTAGTCTGTTAGCTATCACTGAAACTTGTAAGGCAAATGTTGAAATTGTACTCCAAGTTTTTTCTCAAAGTGCAAAAGACAGTCCCAATATTGCATTGTAAACAAACTTTCAAAGACAGTATTCTCTGTCAATGCTAATGTTTCAACTCAAAGACAAACTTTGAAACAGAAACTTTCAAAGACAAACTTTCAAGTGAGGAACAGCATAGTGGATAGACCCCTTGTGCTTGATGATCTCTCTCATGCACGCTTGATGACTCAACCATTTTTAGCCTGCTGCCATACCCTTTGCACTATTCTCCTTGGACATTCACAATAGTGCAACAGCTTTAGAAACTCCATGCTTCAACCTATTACCCCCACCATTACGGGCAAGGATCTCAGAATATATGTGTCGCTTATCATCTGTACGGTAGTGCGTTCTTGTCTCCTTGTTCGACATAACATCTAAATGCATTGGACAGAATAATTTGACATGAAAAATATTGAATATTACTGAAACACACAAATATGATCAAAAGGTGCTTACTCAAATCGATAGGTTCTTTTTGGATTTGAACATGCTCTTGACTAGGAGGGTATTCGTCGGCATGGGCAAAATTTGGGTTGTATCCAACCCCTCGGTAGCCAATTGTTGGAGTGTCTCCGTTGGTCATATCCTGCCCATTCTGTCCAGCAAGGCCGAACCCAGTTCCTTTGATCATGCACACGTGACAGCAGACAAGAGTTTAGGGTACATGATCATCTAAAACTACAAAAAACTATGAGTACATGATCTACAACTAGGGTTTAGGGTTTTGTTGGGGAACGTAGCAGAAATTCAAAATTTTCCTACGTGTCACCAAGATCTATCTAAGGAGAAACCAGCAACGAGAGGAAGGAGAGTGCATCTACATACCCTTGTAGATCGCTAAGCGGAAGCGTTCAAGAGAACGGGGTTGAAGGAGTCGTACTCGTCGTGATCCAAATCACCGGAGATCCTAGTGCCGAACGGACGGCACCTCGCGCTCAACACACACGACAGCCGGTGGCGTCTCCCATGCCTTGATCCAGCAAGGAGAGAGGGAGAGGTTGAGGAAGAATCCATCCAGCAGCAGCACAGCGGCATGGTGGTGGTGGAGGAGCGTGGCAATCCTGCAAGGCTTCGCCAAGCACTGCGAGATATGAGGAGAAAGAGAGGTAGGGCTGCGCCAACAGGAGAAGAAACTTGTGTGTTGGGCTGCTCCTATGCCTCCACTATATATAGGGGGAGAAGGGGCTGCGCCCCACCCAGGTTTCCACCCCTAGGGGGGCGGCCAGCCCTAGATCCCATCTAGGGGGCGCCAAGGGGAGAGGGGAAACTTGCCCCCAAGCAGGTGGGCGCCTCCCCAAACCCTAGGCGCTTGGGCCCTTGTGGGGCGCACCAGCCCACCCGGGCTGGTCCCTCCCACACTTGGCCCATGCTGCCCTCCGGGATGGTGGCCCCACTTGGTGGACCCGGGACCCTCCGGTGGTCCCGACGCATCGATAAAACCCAAACTTTTTCGTGACCAAAACAGGACTTCCATATATAAATCTTTACCTCCGGACCATTCCGAACTCCTCGTGACGTCCGGGATCTCATCCGGACTCAACAACATTCGTAACCACATACAAACTTCCTTTATAACCCTAGCGCCATCGAACCTTATGTGTAGACCCTACGGGTTCGGGAACCATGCGCACATGACCGAGACGTTCTCCGCCAATAACCAACAGCGGATCTGGATACCCATGTTGGCTCCCACATGTTTCACGATGATCTCATCGGATGAACCACGATGTCAAGGACTCAATCGACCCCGTATACAATTCCCTTTGTCTAGCGGTATTATACTTGCCCGAGATTCGATCGTCGGTATACCGATACCTTGTTCAATCTCGTTACCGGCAAGTCTCTTTACTCGTTCCGTAACACATCATCCCGCGATCAAATCTTTGATCACATTGTGCACATTATGATGATGTCCTACCGAGTGGGCCCAGAGATACCTCTCCGTCACACGGAGTGACAAATCCCAGTCTCGATTCGTGCCAACCCAACAGACACTTTCGGAGATACAGTAGTGCACCTTTATAGCCACCCGCCACGTTGTGACGTTTGGTACACCCAAAGCATTCCTACGGTATCCGGAGTTGCACAATCTCATGGTCTAAGGAAATGATACTTGACATTTAGAAAAGCTTTAGCATACGAACTACGATCTTTGTGCTAGGCTTAGGATTGGGTCTTGTCCATCACATCATTCTCCAAATGATGTGATCCCGTTATCAACTACATCCAATGTCCATGGTCAGGAAACCGTAACCATCTGTTGATCAACGAGCTAGTCAACTAGAGGCTTACTAGGGACATGGTGTTGTTTATGTACCCACACATGTATCTGAGTTTCCTATCAATACAATTATATCATGGGTAATAAACGATTATCATGAACAAGGAAATATAATAATAACTAATTTATTATTGCCTCTAGGGCATATTTCCAACAGTCTCCCACTTGCACTAGAGTCAGTAATCTAGTTCACATCGTCATGTGATTAACACTGATAGGTCACATCGCCATGTGACCAACATCCAAAGAGTTTACTAGTGTCTGTAAACTAGTTCACATCATCATGTGATTAAGACTCAATGAGTTCTGAGGTTTGATCATGTTTTGCTTGTGAGAGAGGTTTTAGTCAACGGGTCTGAACCTTTCAGATCCGTGTGTGCTTTGCAAATTTCTACGTCATATTGTAAACGCTGCTTCCACGCTCCACTTGGAGCTATTCCAAATGGTTGCTCCACTATACGTATCCGGTTTGCTACTCAGAGTCACTCGGATAGGTGTTAAAGCTTGCACCGACGTAACCCTTTACGCCGAACTCTTTATCACCTCCATAATCGAGAAACATGTCCTTATTTACTCCAAGGACAATTTTGACCGCTATCCAATGATCCATTCCTGGATCATTCTTGTACCCCTTGACTGACTCATGGCAAGGCACACTTCCGGTGCGGTACACAACATAGCATACTGTAGAGCCTACGTCTAAGGCATAGGGGACGACCTTCGTCCTTTCTCTCTGTTCTGTCGTGGTCGAGCTTTAAGTCTTAACTTCATACCTTACATCTCATGCAAGAACTCCTTCTTTGACTGATCCATCTTGAACACCTTCAAGATCATGTCAAGGTATATGCTCATTTGAAAGTACCATTAAGCGGTTTTGATCTATCCTATAGATCTTGATGCTCAATGTTCAAGTAGCTTAATACAGGTTTTCACTTGAAAACACTTTTCAAATAACCCTATATGCTTTCCGAAATTCTACATCATTTCGATCAACAATATGTCAACAACATATACTCATAAAAATTCTATAGTGCTCCCACTCACTTCTTTGGAAATACAAGTTTCTCATAAACTTTGTATAAACCCAAAATCATTGATCATCTTATCAAAGAGTATATTCCAACTCCGAGATGCTTACTCCGGTCCATGGAAGGATCATGGAGCTAGCATACCTTTCAACATCCTTAGGATCGACAAAACCTTTACGATTGTATCTCATACAACCTTTCCTTACGGAACCGGTAAGGAAACTCGTTTTGACATCCATCGCTAGATTTCATAAATGCAGCTAATGCTAACATGATTCCGACGGACTTAAGCATCGCTACGGATGAGAAAATCTCATCGTAGTCAACTTGTGAAAACTCTTTGCCACAAGTCGAGCTTCATAGACGGTGACATTACCGTCCACGTCCGTCTTCTTCTTAAAAATCCATTTATCTCAATAGCTTGCCGATCATCGGGCAAGTCCACCAAAGTCCATGCTTTGTTCTGATACATGGATCCTATCTCGGATTTCATGGCCTCTAACCATTTGTCGGAATATGGGCCCACCATCGCTTCTCCATAGCTCATAGGTTCATTGTTTTCTAGCAACATGACCTTCAAGACAGGATTACTGTACCACTCTGAAGCAGTACGCATCCTTGTCACCCCACGAGGTACGGTAGTGACTTGATCCGAAGTTTCATGATCACTATCATAAGCTTCTACTTCAATTGGTGTAGGTGCCATAGGAACAACTTCTTGTGCCCTGCTACACACTAGTTGTAGTGACGGTTCAATAACCATATCAAGTCTCCACCATCCTCCCACTCAACTTTTCGAGACAAACTTTTCCTCGAGAAAGGACCTGATTCAAGAAACAATCCCTATTGCTTTCGGATCTGAATTAGGAGGTATACCCAACTGTTTTGGGTGTCCTATGAAGATGCATTTTATCCGCTTTGGGTTCGAGCTTATCAACCTGAAACTTCTTCACATAAGCGTCGCAACCCCAAACTTTTAAGAAACGACAACTTAGGTTTCTCCAAACCATAGTTCAAACAGGGTCGTCTCAACGGAATTACGTGGTGCCCTATTAAAGTGAGTGCGGTTGTCTCTAATGCCTAACCCATGAACGATAGTGGTAATTCGATAAGAGACATCATGGTACGGACCATATCTAATAGGGTGCAACTATGATGTTCGGACACACCATCACACTATGATGTTCCAGGAGGTATTAATTGTGAAACAATTTCCAGTATGTCTTAATAGCGTGCCAAAGCTCGTAACTCAGATACTCATCTCTATGATCATATCATAGACATTTTATCCTCTTATCACGATGATCTTTAACTTCACTTTTAAATTACTTGAACCATTCAATAATTCAGACTTGTGTTTCATCAAGTAAATATACTCAAGATATCTACTCAAATCATCGTGAAGTAAGAACATAACGATATCCATTTGCGTGCCTCAAAGATTCATTGGACTGCACACATCAAAATGTATTACTTCCAACAAGTTGCTTTCTTGTTCCATTTCTTTGAAAAACGAGGCTTTCGGTCATCTTGCCCATGTGGTATGATTTGCATGTCTCAAGTGATTCAAAATCAAGTGAGTCCAAACGGTCCATTTGCATGGAGTTTCTTCATGCATATACACCAATAGACATGGTTCGCATGTCTCAAAGTTTTCAAAAACGAGTGAGTCCAAAGATCCATCAACATGGAGCTTCTTCATGCGTTCTATACCAATATGACTCAAATGGCGATTGCCACAAGCAGGTGGTACTATCATTACTATCTTATATCTTTTGGCATGAAAATGTGTATCACTACGATCGAGATTCAATAAACCATTCCTTTAGGTGCAAGACCATTGAAGGTATTATTCAAATAAATAGAGTAACCATTATTCTCCTTAAATGAATAACCGTGTTGCGATAGACATAATCCAATCATGTCTATGCTCAACGCAATCACCAAATGACAATTATTCAGGTTTAATACTAATCTTGATGGTAGAGGGAGCGTGCGATGTTTGATCAAATCAAACTTGGAAACACTTCCAACACATATCGTCAGCTCACCTTTAGCTAGTCTCCGTTTATTCCGTAGCTCTTTTATTTCGAGTTACTAACACTTAGCAACCGAACCGGTATCTTAATACCCCGGTGCTACTAGGAGTACTAGTAAAGTACACATTAACATAATGTATATCCAATATACTTCTATCGACCTTGCCAGCCTTCTCATCTACCAAGTATCTAGGGTAATGCTGCTCCAGTGGCTGTTCCCCTTATTACAGAAGCACTTAGTCTCGGGTTTGGGTTCAACCTTGGGTTTCTTCACTAGAGCAGCAGCTGATTTGTCGTTTCATGAAGTATCCCTTCTTGCCCTTGCCCTTCTTGAAACTAGTGGTTTCACCGACCATCAACAATTGATGCTCCTTCTTGATTTCTACTTTCGTGGTGTCAAACATCGTGAATACCTCAAGGATCATCATATCTATCCTCGATATGTTATAGTTCATCACGAAGCTCTAGCAGCTTGGTGGCAATGACTTTGGAGAAACATCACTATCTCATCCGGAAGATCAACTCCCACTCGATTCAAGTGATTGTTGCACTCGGACAATCGAGCACAAGCTCAACGATTGAGCTTTTCTCCCTTAGTTTGCATGCTAAGAAAATCGTCGGAGGTCTTATACCTTTTGACGTGGGCACAAGCCTGAAATCCCAATTTCGCCCTCGAAACATCTTATATGTTTCGAGAAACGTCTTTGGTGCCTCTACTCTAAACCATTTAATCGAACTATCATGTAGTTATCAAAGCGTGTATGTCGATGTTCGCAACATCCACAGACGACGTTTGGGGTTCAAGACATCGAGCTGTGCATTAAGGACATAAGCTTTCTTCGTCCTGTAATCGCCATCGTCAACTTTCAACTATATTTTCTCTAGGAACATATCTAAAACAGTGGAACTAAAGTGCGAGCTTACGACATAATTTGCAAAGATCTTTTGACTATGTTCAGGATAATTAAGTTCATCTCATGAACTCCCACTCAGATAGACATCCCTCTAGTCATCTAAGTGATTACATGATCCGAGTCAACTATTCGGTAACCACATACAAACTTCCTTTATAACCCTAGCGTCATCGAACCTTAAGTGTGTAGACCCTACGGGTTCGGGAACCATGCAGACATGACCGAGACGTTCTCCGGCCAATAACCAACAGCGGGATCTGGATACCCATGTTGGCTCCCACATGTTCCACGATGATCTCATCGGATGAACCACGATGTCAAGGACTCAATCGATCCCGTATACAATTCCCTTTGTCTAGCGGTATTATACTTGCCCGAGATTCGATCATCGGTATACCGATACCTTGTTCAATCTCGTTACCGGCAAGTCTCTTTACTCGTTCCGTAACACATCATCCCGCGATCAAATCTTGGATCACATTGTGCACATTATGATGATGTCCTACCGAGTGGGCCCAGAGATACCTCTCCGTCACACGGAGTGACAAATCCCAGTCTCGATTCGTGCCAACCCAACAGACACTTTCGGAGATACCAGAGTGCACCTTTATAGCCACCCGCCACGTTGTGACGTTTGGTACACCCAAAGCATTCCTACGGTATCCGGAGTTGCACAATCTCATGGTCTAAGGAAATGATACTTGACATTTAGAAAAGCTTTAGCATACCTAACTACGATCTTTGTGCTAGGCTTAGATTGTCTTGTCCATCACATCATTCTCCAAATGATGTGATCCCGTTATCAACTACATCCAATGTCCATGGTCAGGAAACCGTAACCATCTGTTGATCAACGAGCTAGTCAACTAGAGGCTTACTAGGGACATGGTGTTGTTTATGTACCCACACATGTATCTGAGTTTCCTATCAATACAATTATAGCATGGGTAATAAACGATTATCATGAACAAGGAAATATAATAATAACTAATTTATTATTGCCTCTAGGGCATATTTCCAACAGGTTTACCTTCTATGGTGGCAGCACGGGAGGATCCATCTCTGATCCGTATGCCACCGGCGCCGGAACTGAAAGTGAAGCCCATGGACTCACTGCCGCCACTGCCGAACGAGATCCCGCCGCCACCATTGACGAGGCTAAACCCCACGAACGAAGATCTTACCATCTCTCCGCTACCTGCCACGGCTCCGCCAATGGACACACTCCGCCGAGGAACCGCCTCGTTAGGTGCCGGAGGACGAGATGGCGCGGCGAGCCGACACGCCGCCGAGGCAATGTCATTGGAGGAGGATGCGGCTCCGAGCGAGCGGTGCCAATGGAGAAAGCTGGCATCGACGCACGTCCAGTGAGACCAAGAGGAAGAGGAGGAGGAACTGCTCCTGGTGGCGGCGATCTAGGTTGGAAAGCCACCCGCGAAAGCCCACGGAGGCCAAGAGGAGGAGGCCGGCTATCTGATCCCCCTGGCTGTGGCGGCGCCATTGGAGTGAGATGGAGGAGAGATGCAGACCGATGTCTGTTCGTGTGCCTCCATCTGCACACATATATAAAGAGAGCACCGGCGGGAACTATTGATCGGTGAAAATTTCGTTTACGATTTGGCAGCGGGGAAGATCGGCACGAGTTTTCGATCGGAGACGAAATTTTCACTCGCGTTTTTGAGGGAAACTGAGCGGGGAGAAAGGAACGAGTGCGGGAAGAAGAAGAAAGAGAGGAAATCGCGGCTGGAATTGGCTCCACCAGTGCATGCGAGGAGATGGCTCGCTGATTGGCCGTGGGGGTTACTAAGCGTTTTTAACGCAATTAGTTAGGCGCAGAACCTTAACTCCCGATGCTAATATCACGTCCCACGTCCACGATTTTCGTCCAATTACTAGGCACCTTGGTCCTAGAGTTTTTTGAACTGCGCCCTTTAAAAAAAAATGGAGGGAGTACTATGAACCGGGGCACAACATTTTTTCGTAGGATCAAAGAAAATATGTAATCAAGGGCAACAATTTGGTCGAAATGATTACCCTAAAAAAATGGTCGAAATGATATACCGTCATGTTTATATAATTATAGTACATACGCCAATAGTCAGCGAACTTTTGCTGCGAGGGAGAGGCAATTGCGAACGGTTTAGACGCCAAGTTTAGTCGTACGAGTGTGGCAATTCTTTTGGAAACGCATGATAGTTTCTGAAAAGAATAAAAAATTGCGGGAGAAAAGACAGGATTTGCCATTACCAGTACGTACTTGCCACAAAAAACGTTCGCTTGCCATCTCGTTCGTTCGTTAGTTATCATTTTCGTTTAATTAAAGACGGAACATGCGTCGTCCATCTGTCACCCGCGACAGCCCCACGCTTGAATGCCCTTCCGTTCGTGGCATGTTTCGTTAGGTTTGGCAATGGCACATGACGAACTACCGGCGTTTTCGGTTATCATGTGCCGTGTACTGCAATACAATGATGCCCTCCCATACTTGCGGTCCTTGCTTATGACATCGGGGCCCGTCGCTATCTCTATGCCATCGTCTCGGAAACTTGATCAGTGTCTGCAAATCATTAAGGTGCAAGTTTGAAACGAAAATACTCGTATGATTAAGAAATTATGCGAGTTTCACGCTGCAACATATTCACCTCACACAAAATTCTGAAATGTGTGAGTATGCGATGGCCATGTACAATGATAGGGGCGCTGAAAACAACACAAGTCGATCGGTGTAGGACTGTCAGTAGGTGTCGCTGCGTCAGTTTAGGCCAGTTGCCCAATGTCACTGCGGCTGTGCTGCGCCACTCATCACCCCAACTAATCAACGGAATCAACAGATTTGTCCGTGTACTACTAAGGCTCTGTTTGGTTCCAAATAAATCACCTACTTATAAGTCTAAAAGTGTAAAAAGTGACTTATTTTACCAAACGGATCTAACTTATAAGTCACCCCAACTTATAAGTCATAAGTTGCTCCACCCCAACTTAAAACTTATAAGTCATCTCCTTTTGCATGGGTCCCACCATCTTTACATAAAAACAAGGTGGGAAGATGTGCTCAGGTGACTTATAAATCAGATGGCAACCAAACAGGCATGACTTATAAGTCACTGGTTTTAAGTCACCTGACTTATAAGTCAGATGACTTATTGGAACCAAACAGGCCCTAAACACGGCTCAAAACCGTGGCTAACTCGCAGGCACGATTACTTAGCAAGGAAGTCTCAAACCACAAACAAGTACTCCTACAGTATCAACCTAGTGCGTACATGCACGAGAGGAAACGGTTTTTGCGAAAGCCAAATGTGAGGCAGGCATTAATGCCGTGGCAGTCGCCTGGCTGACATGCCCTGCTGCCTATCCATCACCTAATTAAGTCCAAACCAACCTCTGCCAGGCAACCTACGCCCCGTCCCTGTCCTCCTACCGCCCCAACCTATACCTTTTCCTCTCCAAACAGACACCCAAACAGCCATAGTTGTTGGCTGTGGCAGGGGAACAAGTTGAACAACACCGTCGGTCCATCGCATGCCTCGATCTTTCTGGGTAGATTCTTAGTCTAGGATCAAAACTCCCATCGTGTGTGGTGGCGCTGTTGCACGTCAACGTGCAAGCAACGTGAACCGTCAATGGATGTCTGTGCGTAACCACACAATGGTGAAAGGTTTCCTCTCAGATGCGATGGACGGATGAGACTACTAGTTAGAGCACCTACACCTGGACTTGTCAAATCTGACCCTTCAAACACTCACACGCGCGTCCGCGGACAGTGACTTTACGTCTCAAAAAATGCATTTCACGTCCGGATACCTCAAATTAGAAATCTCAAATTCATATTGTTACATGCAACGTGAAACCTAATCTAAACGGAGCTCATTCGGTGCCGCTCCCCGCTTGCCCGGCTCTGCCCTGACCATGCCCGGCGGCCGGCTGCGCTCCTCAGAATGTGGGTCCGGTCGCCAGCAAGGTAGAGTAGGGCATGGGACACGAGCCGGCACACGAGACTCAATGCGCCGCTGTCTCCCATGCCCTACTCTTCCTCGTCGGAGCCCGGAGCCCGAAACTCGTTGGGTGCCGGTGGACGTCGGATCGATGACGGATCCGTCCTGGGACGAGCCGCCGACGTCCACCACAATGCGGTTGCGTCGCCCGGACTGCTGCCCCATACGGGGCGCTGGAGAATGGGACTCCGCCACCGCGAGGGCCGCCACCGCCTCCGCTGCCCGGTGCTTTGCACGGCGGGCACACCGTGCCATGGCCTCATGGGACGATGGTGCGTCCCAAATATCAGCGCGCCAACGGAGGGGTTGCACGTTCGGACACCATACAGACCGCAGGGCCTCCGGTGAGGCAGCTACGGTTGGCATAACGCCGGATCCATGCGCCATTTAGGCAGACGCAATGGATTCTCGACAGATGGAGTCTGAGCACAGCCGTGCACGGGCCTCCTCCCGGGGCACGGCGGAGCGCAAGCCGTACGACCATCTCCTCCTCGGGGGTCGCGTGGGATGAGCTCGGGATCGACGGATCTGGAGGTGAAGGACTCGGATCCGCTGCCCGCCATGCCGGAGGCGAGTTTGGGTGGCAGAGGGGAGTGGAGGGGAGGGGAGTGAAGTGGCTAGGGTTTGGTCCGGCGAGCTGATAGGGAGGAATTTATGTGGGGTCGGGTGGGCCAACATGGGCCGGTTCCGACATGGCGGGCGTGTCCGGACGCACCTAGGCGCCCCATATTTGGGTTGGATATGGGGGTGCTGGTCAGCCCGAGCGTTTGAGGGGCGTTTGAAGGGCCGTCTGGTCAAAAAATCGTGTACATGCTGCTCTCGAGGGGAATAAGATGAAAGCCTGTTTAGACCCTCTGGATCAGGTAGGCTAGATGATTCGCGGTAGTTTACCGTCATTTTGTGTCGATGAACCCGCCGGAGGGGGGGGGAGGCATGGTAGATGGCTACGGCGGTGATGGCAGAGAGTGGACGCGGTGGTGGTCATAGCGTCTGTGGGCTTCCCATCGCTTCAGCGCCCCCCTCTGGATCGTATTAGTGTTAGGAGTGGGGAACAGCGGCAGCTATGAACCTTGTACCTTGTGCCGTGGTCCCCACCTCCTCTATATGACACTGCACGACAGAGGCCCATCATCCTTGTTTGGGCTAGACACCCTCGATCAAAGCGTGGGTTAAGGGCCCATTGAGGAAGAGATCAATCTAACAAAGCCATCACGGTGAAAGTGAAGGAAACATCCCCTCAAAGAATTACTGCAGTATAGTAATACGATCCACTTGGCGCCACGGATCTGGGAGATCGACTCGGACCACACGCCGCTCTGCGGCGAGGTTAAACCAAACCAGTGGTCTGTGTCTGCCTGTTTTTGTCTACCCCGTGCGTACGTATACTTGCTCCGTCGCACACAACAGACTTAGTCAAGAAGCATACGCTTGGCTGGGACGACATTATGGCCACCCCTAACCGCCACCTTCCCCACCACCGTGAGCGCCATCAATGCCGTCCTCGCCCCGCCTTAAATCCCTCCTCCTACCCCCTCCCCTCCCTCCCTCCATCGCACATTGCCTGCTTACTGGCTCCCCGCCATTGCTGACCAGCGACCGCAACCACCACCTCGCGTCCGCGCCCCACCGCTATATATATACCCCCCGCGCGCGCTGACGCAGTGACAAATCGCACGGGCGGCGCGGGGCTTAGCTGTATTGCACTGTCCACCATCACCAGCATCAAATATCTCCGGCGAGAGTTTCCGCGATATTTCTTTCCGGAGAGCTTGCCGGGAAGGGGGAGGAGGAGGAGCGGCGGCGGCATGGTGTTCTTCTGCTTCCTGGTGGACCAGCGGCGGAAGGTGCGGAGCAGCAAGCCGGCGGCGGGGATCTGCTCGCGCTGCGGCGGCTGCGCCAGCGTGGCGGACATGGAGACGGCCACGCGGCTGTGCTACCTCCTCACCGTGCACCGCGTCACCTGGCGCGCCATCATCTGCACCTTCTGCGGCGCCATGCTCAAGTCCTACCGCCACTACCGGCTCTACTAGACAGGCGGCCGGCGGACGATGCTGATTGATCTGCGCGCGCGACGACCGGCCGGCCGGCCACCGTCTCCACCCGCGTCCCGTTTCCTGACGGCCGGTGGACTGGAGGCTGCATGTATGTGCTAGCTAGTTTTGTTTGCTCGATCTGCTTAATTTGTGTTTCAGGCATGCTCTCTAGCTTGAGCTTGGAGATTGTTGCACTAGATTCTTGTGATCTTTATATGTACATATACGGGGTAGTATTATGCAAGACGGCAAGTCTTCTTGATTAGTTATTTAATTTCCTCCGAAATAAGGTTGCATTGCCTTGTCTTCTCACTCTCCGTCGAGCTCGAGACTGTAAAAACCGAGAAAGGGTTTTGCTCCGTGCATACATACAATAGGTGCCGGCTCCTCTGTTTATATATGCATATGCACAGCAAGGAGGTTGTTGCGTCCACAATCAAGAGCTAACGACCAGATTACAACAAACTGAATCTTATGGCTTTACAACTTGATACGCAAGTCTAGCTAACTACCTGGACTCTCTAATCGTTATCTGCACAACATATGCACGTATCTTAACAGACCCATATGATTAGTTAGTGGGATCTCATGCAGGAGAGAAGGGGGAAAGTGTCAGAATCTTGTTATCCATCACTAATTAGCTCCTCCTGTAATAGTAGCATGGCTGTTCATACATTTCCCCTCTCCTCTCCACGGCATTAACGTGTGGTTCCTCACACTTTTCATCTTTCTTTTTTGTTTGAGAAAATCACACTTTTCATCTGACAAGGCCCTATTGTCTGCTACTACTATGAGATATTTCGAAATAAACAAGACGGGGGATATTTGTGTGGCGTTGTTGTTAAAATTTGTTCTGTCAATTCCTGCGATCCTTTTTGTTCTGTCAAAATTTTGGTCCCCTGGAGGGGAAAGCAACAGCGTTTGAAAATTGAAACCCCATGGCAGGCCGACCACCAACAAGCGAGCATTAACTGCATGTGCATGCATACGAGGACATATGGCACATGGATGTGGACAGCCCATACCAAACTACTCCTACTCCCTCCATTTTTTTTAAAGGGCGCAGCTCAAAAAACTCTCGGACCAAGGTGCCTAGTAATTGGACGAAAATCATGGACGTGGGACGTGATATTAGCATCGGGAGTTAAGGTTCTGCGCCTAACTAATTGCGTTAAAAACGCTTAGTAACCCCCACGGCGCACGACGTACAATGTCTACGCCACGACGTACAATGTCTACGCCAGCTGTTGTATGTTGAAGGAAGTGATTTATTACAATTGTCGCCAGAGCCCAGATGCCGTCGACAGGCTATTTTTTTTTTTTCAAGAGTACGCCTTTGCCAAAGGCGTACCTTACTTTTATAGAAGAAAGAAAGAAGCGAACCAAGTACAAAGGGTTTTAAGATGGAAGCGAACTTCCATCGAGGACACACACCCTACCGCACCCTACGAATTACCCTATACCTACACTCTCACAAAACATTGCAAAACCTCTTCCTCCCAAACCTGCCAACCTCCACTCTTTGAGCTCCCCTAGGATGGCAAGGGCCAGATCCGGCGCCGTCTTCTGCTGCTGAGTCCGATGGAACACTCGAGCGTTGCGTTGCTTCCATAGAGCCCAGGTGGTCGCAATAATCACCGTATCGAAGTCACGCTTGGCGCCCTTCCTAAAAAGCGCTCTCCTAGCCAACCACCACTCCAACAGGCAATCGCTCGGCTCCGGGATGTTGCCTTGCACTCTCAAAGCCTCGAAGATGTAGTGCCAAACTTCCCTAGCGTAGACACATTGGACAAGGATGTGTTCCGCGTTATCCTCCTCTTGAAGACACGTGTAGCAAGCGGAAGGAGAATCCTGAAGGCCATGCCTTGCTCTTCTGTCAGACGTCCAGACGTCCAGATCCGATGTTGTACTGCCAACCACACGAAGATTTTGCATTTGAGTAAAGCCCAACACTTCCAAATGCAAGAGCCAAAAGGGTCCCTCTCGTTACCCATACAGAGCCTGAAGTAGGTGGATTTGGCAGTGTAGCTGCCCGTCGGGTCCGCCGACCAGGAAAAGGAGTCATCGCCGGAGGGGTTGCGAGTGACCGTGCTGATCGCAAGATTAAGGTGCAAGAGTTGCATATGGGCACCAAAGTTTACAACACCAACAATGTCAAGCAACCATCTCGCGTTTTCCAAGCCCTCCTCCACCGTGCGGCGATTGATCGTTCTAGTGTCCACCATAGCATGGATGCTTGGTGCAATGTCTTTAGCCGCAAAGCCGTGGATCCATCGGTCTCGACATGCCATTTCTACGGTCATGGTAATTGAGCACCCGGCACAGTGCACATGTGCAATTAATAATGTACAACTATTGTCAAGCGAGTACTCTTCAGGAACCCCGCAAGGGTCATTTTTAATGGACTGGGAATGCGCCACTTGGCATGTTCTCAGCCGTTGCCACGTGTTGCGTTTTGAACGCTTCCTCTGAATTTTTTTATTTTTCTGTACATGTTTCTGGCATTTAGATGGATTTTTGTTTTTTGGCTTTTCGGTTTTTCATCGGTTTTGGCAAAAAAAAAGCAAACGATGTGTTTTTTTTACTTCTTCCGGAGGCACGGATTTCCTTCTGCGATAAAAAAATCGTTTTGTTTTTCCTTTCACAAGAGGCACATATTTGCTTTTCGTGGATGCACATATTTGCTTCCTCAAGATGCATAGGCGTGCCTCTCGGAAAAGGAGAAAAACATTTTTTTTGGTTTTTTCCTTCTTTTTGTGAGAGGCGCAAATTATTTCTCATGTAGGTACGAATTTGTTTCCGTGAGATGGACAGTCGTGCCTTTTAGAAAAGAGGAAAAAACACATTTTTTCCTTCTACGAGAGGCATAGATCTATTTCTCATGGAAGCATGGATTTGTAGTCGTGCCTCTCGAAAAAGGAAAATAGGGGGGGGGGGGTTTCTTTCTTTCATGAGAAGCACGTCTCCTGGAAAAGGGGAAAAATATGTTTCTTTTTTTATTCCATGAGAGGCACAAATTTACTTCTCATGGAGGCACGGATTTGCTTCCGCGAGAGGCATAGCCGTGCCTTTCGAAAAAGAAAAAACACCTTTTTTTCTTCCGCGTAAGGAACAGATCTATTTCTTGTGGAGGCATGGATTTGTAGTCGTGCCTCTAGAAAAATTAAAAAGCGTGTTTTTCTAAAAGAAAAATGTTTTTTTATTCCGTGAGAGGCACAAATTTACTTCTCATGGAGGCACGGATTTGCTTCTATGAGAGGCATAATCATGTCTCTCGGAAAAAGAAAAAAAATGTGTTTTTTAATTTTTCCACGAGAGGCACATATTTACTTCTGGTGGAGGCAATGATTTGCTTCCTTCAAAGGCACGACTGTGGCTTTTCGGATAATGGAAAAACGTGCTCCCAGTTCAAGTTTTATGGAAAAATTCCTCCTGCCCCGCTGCCGCTACTGTTGGGGAACGTTGCATAAAAAACAAAAACAAAATCTACGCACACGCAAGATCTATCCATGGAGATGCATAGCAACGAGAGGGGAGAGTGTGTCTACGTAGCCTCGTAGACCGTAAGCGGAAGTGTTTATTAACGTGGTTGATGTAGTCGAACTTCTTCGCGATCCAACCGATCAAGTACCGAACGTGCGACACCTCCGCGTTCAGCACACGTTCAGCTCGGTGATGTCCTCGCCTTCTTGATCCAGCAAGACGGGCGAAGTAGTGGATGAGTTCCGGCAGCACGACGGCGTGATGACGGTGGTGGTGATGCTATCTCCGCAGAGCTTCACCTAAGCACTACGAAAATATGACCGAGGAACAAAACTGTGGAGAGGGGCGCCCCACACGGCTAAGAGATTGTCATCGTCCTTGTGTGGCACCCCCTCCCACAAATATATAAGTGGGGGGGGGGGGAGGCAGCCAGGAGGCACCCCAAGGGTGGCCGAATCCCCTTTGGGCTCCTGCCCTTGGCCGCCCCACCCCCTTTCCTTGTATGTGCGCGGGAGGAAGGCACGAGGAGGTGCACCCCCCTTCCTTTCTCTTATGAGGAGGGAAAGGCGGGAGGGGCCAACTCCCCCCTTCCTTCCCCTAGGGCCGGTGGCCAGGGAGAGGGGCACACCAGCCCCTTGTGGGCTGATGTGTTCCCCCTTTGGCCCATTAAGCCCATATAGTCTCCCAGGGCTTCCCGGAACCCCTTCCGGTGATCCGATGACTTCCCGGTACCTCCCGAAACTCTTCCGGTGTTCAAATATCATCGTCCTATATATTGATCTTTACCTCCGGACCATTCCGGAGCTCCTGGTCATGTCCGTGATTTCATCCGGGACTCCGAACAACATTCGTTCACCAAATCATATAACTCATATAACACTATATCATCAACGAACGTTAAGCGTGCGGACCCTACGGGTTCGAGAACTGTGTAGACAAGACCGAGACACCTCTCCGGTCAATAACCAATAGTGGAACGTGGATGCCCATATTGGTTCCTACATATTCTACGAAGATCTTTATCGGTTGAACCGTTATGACAGCATACGTAATTTCCTTTGTCTGTCGGTATGTTACTTGCCCGAGATTCGATCGTCAGTATCTCCATACCTAGTTCAATCTCATTACTAGCAAGTCTCTTTACTCGTTCCGTAATACATCATCTCGTAACTAACTTCTTAGTCATTTTGCTTGCAAGCTTCTTGTGATGTGTATTACCGAGAGGGCCCAGAGATAACTCTCCGATATACTGAGTGACAAATCCTAATCTCGACCCATGCCAACTCAACAGACACCTTCGGAGATACATGTAGAGCATCTTTATGATCACCCAGTTACATTGTGACGTTTGATAGCACATAAAGTATTCCTCCGGTATCCGTGAGTTGCATGATCTCATACTCGAAGAAATATGTATTTGACACTAAGAAAGCAATAGCAATAAAGTGAACGATCATATGCTAAGCTAACGGATTGGTCTTGTCCATCACATCATTCTCCTAATGATGTGATCCCGTTATCAAGTGACAACACATGTCTATGGTTAGGAAACCTTAACAATATTTCATCAACGAGCTAGTCTAGTAGAGGCTTACTAGAGACACGGTATTTGTTTATGTATTCACACATGTATTTAAGTTTCCGATCAATACAATTCTAGCATGAATAATAAACCTCTATCATGAATAAGGAAATATAATAATAACAACTTTATTATTGCCTTTAAGGACCCGATGCACTGGGTATTACACCCAGATCGGATATGAACCCCTTCATCCAGACTCCTTCATGCGCTGCTGATACGTCTCCGTCGTATCTACTTTTCCAAACACTTTTGCCCTTGTTTTGGACTCTAACTTGTATGATTTGAATGGAACTAACCTGACCGACGCTTGTTTTCAAAGCAGAATTGCCATGGTGTTGTTTTATGTGCAGAAAACAAAAGTTTTTGAATGACCAAACTCCAAGGAATATTTTAGAATAAATAATAAAAATCCTCACCAAAGATGAAGACCAGGGGCCCACACACTGTCCACGAGGTGGGGGCGCGCCTACCTCGTGGGCCCCTGTGGCCCTCGGACGCCAACTCCAACTCCATATATTGGCTTTGGGAGAAAAATAAGAGAGAAAGTTTCATCGCGTTTACGACACGGAGCCGCCGCCAAGCCCTAATCTCTCGGGAGGGCTGATCTGGAGTCCGTTCGGGGCTCCGGAGAGGGATTCGTCGCCGTCGTCATCATCAACCATCCTCCATCACCAATTTCATGATGCTCACCGCCGGCGTGAGTAATTGCATCGTAGGCTTGCTGGACGGTGATGGGTTGGATGAGATTTATCATGTAATCGAGTTAGTTTTGTTAGGGTTTGATCCTAGTATCCATTATGTTTCGAGATTGATGTTCTTTGTGACTTTGCTATGCTTAATGCTTGTCACTAGGGCCCGAGTGCCATGATTTCAGATCTGAACCTATTATGTTTTCATGAATATATGTGTGTTCTTGATCCTATCTTGCAAGTCTATAGTCACCTACTATGTGTTATGATCCGCAACCCCAAGTGACAATAATCGGGACCACTCCGGTGATGACCATAGTTTGAGGAGTTCATGTATTCACTATGTGCTAATGCTTTGTTCCGGTTCTCTATTAAAAGGAGGCCTTAATATCCCTTAGTTTCCAATAGGACCCCGCTGCCACGGGAGGGTAGGACAAAAGATGTAATGCAAGTTCTTTTCCATAAGCACGTATGACTATATACGGAATACATGCCTACGTTACATTGATGAACTGGAGCTAGTTCTGTGTCACCCTATGTTATGACTGTTACATGATGAACCACATCCGCATAATTATCCATCACTAATCCGGTGCTCTACGAGTTTTCCATATCTTGGTTTACGCTTATTTACTTTTCCGTTACTCTGTTATCATCACTACAAAATACCAAAACATTACTTTTCTTTGTCTTTACTTTTGTTACCGTTACCACCACTATCATATTACTTTGCTACTAAACACTTTGCTGCAGATATTAAGTTTCCAGGTGTGGTTGAATTGACAACTCAGCTGCTAATACTTGAGAATATTCTTTGGCTCCCCTTGTGTCGAATCAACAAATTTGGGTTGAATACTCTATCCTCGAAAACTGTTGCGATCCCCTATACTTGTGGGTTATCAAGACCTTTTTCTGGCGCCGTTGCCAGGGAGCATAGCTCTATTCTTTGAGTCACTTGGGATTTATATCTGCTAGACACTATGAAGAACTTGAAATACGCTAAGACAAAATTTATCCCTCAACTACGAGGGAGGTAAGGAACGCCATCTAGCTCGCACTTGATTCACCTTCGTTATGAGTAAGCTAGCGACACCTAAACCTGCTTCGCTATTCGTTCCGATATGTCGCATGTTATTGATGATGCCATACGCTATGCATGATACTTATGATGAAACTACTTCTATGCTTGATACTCTGTGCCACTTGGTGATCTTGATGAGCAAATTGCTAGGTCTAGAGAAAGAGAAATTAGTGAACCTGAACACGATGATGTGAGTGATGATGAACCTATGCCTGCTATTCCTGAGGGTTATCTTTTTAGTGTTGAATCTATTGAAGCTGTTCTTGCTTGCCAGGATAGTCTTGAACGTAAGAGGTTGCTAATTAAGTGGAGTAAAGAATCTTTTAGAGGTAGGATGAGACCCGACCCTGCTTTTGCTACTTCACCTATCTGTGTTCCTGATCAGGATTATTATGATTTTTCTGTCGATCCAGATATAATTACTTTGGTTGAATCTGATCCTTTTTATGGCTATGAATCTGAAACTGTTGTGGCACATCTTCGTAAGTTAGATGATATAGCTGGCCTGTTTACTAATAATCAGAGATCACGCCACCTTTATTTACTCAAAATATTTCCGTTCTCATTAAAGGGTGGTGCTAAGAAATGGTTTAATTCTCTTGATCCTGGTTGTGTGCAAAGTCCCCAGGATATGATTTATCACTTCTCTGCTAAATATTTCCCTGCTCATAAGAAACAAGCTGCTTTGAGGGAAATATACAATTTTGTGCAAATTGAAGAGAGAGTCTCCCACAAGCTTGGGGGAGGCTTCTCAAGTTACTTAATGCTTTGCCTGATCATCCTCTTAAGAAACCTGAAATATTTGATATCTTTTATAATGGACTAACTAATGCTTCCAGAGATCACCTGGATAGTTGTGCTGGTTCTCTTTTCAGGGAAAGAACGCCGGATGACGCTGAAATTTTATTGAATAATATGTTGGCAAATGAAAATAATTGGGCACCTCTGAGCCAACTCTGAACCAACTCTGAGCCAGCTCTTGAGCCAATTCTTGAGCCTATTCCTAAACCAACTCCGAGGAAGAGAGGTGTTCTATTTCTCAGTCCCGAAGATATGCAAGAGGCAAAGAAATCTATGAAAGAAAAATGTATTAAAGCTGAAGATGTTAAGAATTTACCTCCTATTGAAGAAATACATGGTCTTAATTTACCGCCTATTGAAGAAGTATATGATCTCAATTACTTATTCTTGAAGAACCTCCCGATATCCCGACACGGTAGTAAAGGTAAATTCTCTCTATAGATATGATAAAGCTGAAGTCCCTCCTACTAAAATTGCTAGTCAGTGCTTGGATGAGTTTGATGACTTTATGTTTAAGCAAGATGACTTTAATGCTTATTTTGGTAGACAACTAAAACATAATACATTTATGATTAAACGCTTGAGTGATTATATGGCTGATATTAGAGGTGAACTTAAACTTGTTAGCAAACATGCTTCTATGGTTACCACTCAAGTAGAACAAGTACTTAAAGCTCAGAAAGAAATGCTAGATGAAATGAATAGTAAGAAAAATGATTATGTTGTTAGAGTGGCTACTAGAACTGGTAGAATGACTCAGGAACCTTTGTATCCTGAAGGCCACCCTGAGAGAATCGAGCAAGATTCTCAAAGAAATAATATTGATATGCCTAGTTCTTCTAAGAGGAAGAAAAAGAAAAATGATAGAACTATGCAAACTTCTAGTGAACCTATTGCTGAACCACCTGATAATCCAAATGATATCTCTATGTGCGATTGAAACACAATCGGTAATGAACATGAACCTAGTGATGTTAATGATGATGTTCATGATAATGCTCAACCTAGTAATGATAATGATATAGAAGTTGAACCTGCTGTTGATCTTGATAACCCACAATCAAAGAATCAACATTATGATAAAAGAGACTTCGTTGCTAGGAAACATGGTAAAGAAAGAGAACCATGGGTTCGAAACCCATGCCTTTTCCTCCCAAACCATCCAAGAAAAAGGATGATGAGGATTTTGAGCGCTTTGCTGAAATGATTAGACCCATCTTTTGCGTATGCGATTAAGCGATGTGCTCAAAACAAATCCTTATGCTAAGTATATGAAGGATATCATAACAAATAAAAGAAAGATACCTGAAGCTGAAATTTCCACCATGCTTGCTAATTATACTTTTAAGGGTGGAACACCAAAGAAACTTGGAGATCCGGAGTACCTACTATACCATGCTCCATTAAAAGAAATTATGTTAAAACTGCTTTATGTGATCTTGGAGCGGTGTTAGTGTTATGCCTCTCTCTTTATATCGTAGACTTGACTTGAATAAGTTGACACCTACTGAAATATCTTTGCAAATGGCTGATAAATCAACTGCTATACTGCCGGTATTTGTGAGGATGTGCTGTTGTGGTTGCAAACGTTACTATTTTAACGGACTTTATTATTCTTGATATTCCCGAGGATGATAGTATGTCTATTATTCTTGGAAGACCTTTCCTTAATACTGCAGGGGCTGTTATTGATTGCAACAAAGGCAATGTCACTTTTCATGTTAATGGTAATGGGCACACGACACACTTTCCGAGGAAACAACCTCAAGTTCATAGTATCAACTCTATTGGAAAAATTCCATCGATTATATTTGGAGGTTTTGAATTTCCTCTCCCTCTGTTAAGAAGAAATATGATATACTTATTATTGGGGATGTCCATATCCTCGTTGAGGTAACATAGTGTTATTCGAAATTTCTCCGGTTCCATGTTAATCGGAATGAGTTTGTTAACAAGACTTGATCAACCTTGTTAGTGGATTCTTTTTTATGAGCATGAGATGGATGAAACTAGAAGCGCAACCTTCGTATCCTCTTTATATTTTCTGTTATTTAGTAGAAATAAAGTAAAATAGTATTTTTACATCGGTTTCTCGATTATCCGTGCAACATAAAAATATCCGAAAATAAAAGTCCTCGAGAATGCCATGCCAATTTAATCTGATTTTTCGGGAATATTTGAGGATTTTAGTGCAAAATTACATGGGGAGCTGCCACCTGGTCACGAGGGTGGAGGCGCGCCCTACCCCCTGGCGCGCCCCTGCCTCGTGGGCCACGGTGGCCCTCCTCCACTTATCCTTGCACCCATCTTCTTCCTCTGCCTCACACAAACACGAAAAACCAACTCAAGCACGAGTTCCACCCCGCTGCTGCGATTTTGATCTCCTTGCTCAAAGCACCTCTCAAAACTGCTTGGGGAGATTGTTCCTTGGTATGTGACTCCTCCATTGGTCCAATTAGTTTTTGTTCTAGTGCTTTATTCATTGCAAATTTGTGCTGCATAGGTGACCATGTTCTTGAGCTTGCATGTCAAATATATATGGTTCCAAGTAGTCCTAATGCTTGATATAGGCTCTAGGCACTTGTGGGAGTTGTTGCTATCAATTTTATTGAAGTTGGTTCACTTTTGTTTGAAGTTACTAAAATTTCAGAATTATTTTCAGAGAAAACAATATGCTTAGGAAGATGTTCCAAGGTGGTTCTTCAAGGAAGCAAGGTCGAGGCTTGCAATGCGTGATGGTGACGAGGAACCACCAAGAGATGCTCTCGTGAGGCCCCTGTGAATGGCCTTGGAAAATTTTATGAATCAAGTGGGAATTAAAGAAGAATTCTCGCATATTTGCGTAATGCGGTCTTGAGGACTTTGAAGCTGATAAATGCCCCGATGTCGTGATCTCACAAGTTCATTTGTGGGGAGGTTTGATTTTTCATCTTGCGTAATTCTCCTTCGGTCATGTTTGACCTTTATGACAAATCTTATACCATGGACTTAGAGGATTTAACTCTTGCATGCAAACTTCCATCTTGGGGTAGTATCGGGGACCCCTAAATCTGAATATAGAGACTTTCTTGCTAGAATAGCTGTGGGGAATCTAGAGATATAGTGCAGGCCACTATAGGGAGCATTCACTTTCCTGCTATACATTATTTTGCTCTCTTCATTGGTAGATGCATAAGCGCTAAGGATGAAGCATGTCACATGTGTGTTCTCGATCTCGGCATTCTCGGAAGTCTGTGTTAGGAGACCAATCTTATCATTTGGGAGCCATTGTAGCTCGTAGGTTGCATCAGAATAGGCATAACGGAGACTTCTTTGGAGGAATTTATGCAACCCGCTTAGCTAATTTTCTTGATGTAGACATTCGTGAGGGTGATATGGAGTTACCCTCTTCTTATTTAGATCTTGATTCTATGTTTTCCCACCAGTTCATTGAGAGGATTGGACCACCTTACCGATGTCGACTAATCTTTAACAAGCGACATGTGGTCCGTGTTGCTCTTCTGCTCCTGCCTTCTTTGATTTTCAGACAAGAGGAAGATATATTATTACTAGAGAGGAGGCAGATGAGTACGAGAGGGGCGGAGGCAGCTCGACGCCACGCTGCTGCTCAAAGAAGCGGTAGCAGCTGCATCACTGATCGACCCGGCTACACCTACGGTGTCGGCCGGGCTATCCACGGCAATAGACCAACTTAGGCCAAAAGCCCTAAGCTTGGGGAGTACATATTTCCCACCGACATTACATTTATGTTCACACACACACTCATTGCTAGATGTCGGTGCTCATACTCTTTCACTGTAATATCCATGTTAGTTTAAATTTCTTTTTCCTGCTTTCTTCTTGTGTGTTTGATAAACCTTAAGAAAAACCAAAAAATTTGTAGTAGTTTATTCTTCCTGCTGTAGTAGTAATAATTAAAAAGAAAACCCAAAAATATTTCCCGTTCTTCTTTTACTTGTTGGGAGCTTTCCCGTGTAAATAGTTTTTATTTCTTTTCCTTTCTTTGGGGGTCGAGAAGACTATATTGAAAATGCTTAGTGGTTCTCATATGCATTATTGTTTATCTAACTTAGAGCCCATATTACTTGTCTTCTCTCTTGAGTTGAATGCTTGCAGATTCCAGCTTAGTCCAATGCACGTGCACTCTTATTATTATACACACCGTTCGGTCGTGCAAGTGAAAGGCAATAATGATGATATATGATGGACTTATTGGGATGAGAAAAGTTGGTATGAACTCGACCTCTCTTGTTTTTGTAAATATGATGATTCATCGTTCCTGATTCAGCTATTATGAAGTAAACATATTTGCAATGACATTTAGAGATTATAGTTGCTTGTGCCATGCTTGATTAGCTATGAGTTATAATGGTTTACCTTGCGTGCCAACATGCTATTGAGATGATTATGATGTGGTATGATAGGATGGTATCCTCTTTTGAATGAATTGAGTGACTCGACTTGGCACATGTTCACGCATGTAGTTGAATCAAATCAACATAGCCTTCATAATATTTATGTTCATGGTGGATTATATCCTACTCATGCTTATATTCGTGTAAATTAATTTTAATGCATGCTTACGATTGTTGTCGCCTCTCGATTAATCGCTTCCAGGTCTTTTGCTAGCCTTCACTGTACTAAGTGGGAATACTACTTGTGCATCCAAACTCCTTAAACCCCAAAGTTGTTCCATATGAGTCCACTATACCTTCCTATATGCGGTATCTACCTGCCATTCCAAGTAAATTTGTATGTGCCAAACTCCAAACCTTCAAATGAAATTCTGTTTTGTATGCTCGAGCAGCTCATGTGCAACTAGGGCTGCCTATTGAGGCAATAATAAAAGGATTATTATTATATTTCCTTGTTCATGATAATTGTCTTTTATTCATGCTATAATTGTATTATCCAAAATCGTAATACGTGTGAATACATAGACTACTATATGTCCCTAGTGAGCCTCTAGTTGACTAGCTCGTTGATCAACAGATAGTCATGGTTTCCTGACTATGGACATTGGATGTCATTGATAACGGGATCACATCATTAGGAGAAAGATGTGATGGACAAGACCCTATCCTTAGCATAGCACAAGATCGTGTAGTTCGTTTTGCTAGAGCTTTTCCAATGTCAAGTATCTTTTCCTTAGACCATGAGATCGTGTAACTCCCGGATACCGTAGGAGTGCTTTGGGTGTACCAAACGTCACGATGTAACTGGGTGACTATAAAGGTGCACTACAGGTATCTCCGAAAGTGTCTGTTGGGTTGTCACTCCGTATTACGGAGAGGTATCACTGGGCCCACTCTGTAATGCATCATCATAATGAGCTCAAAGTGACCAAGTGTTTGGTCACGGGGTCATGCATTACGGTACAAGTAAAGTGACTTGCCGTTAACGAGATTGAACGAGGTATTGGGATACCGACGATCGAATCTCGGGCAAGTAACATATCGATTGACAAAGGGAATTGTATACGTGGTTGCTTGAATCCTCGACATCCTGGTTCATCCGATGAGATCATCGAGGAGCATGTGGGAGCCAACATGGGTATCCAGATCCGCTGTTGGTTATTGACGGAGAGCCGTCTCGGTCATGTCTACATGTCTCCCGAACCCGTAGGGTCTACACATAAGGTTCGGTGGCGCTAGGGTTGTATGAATATGAGTATGCAGCAAACCGAAAGTTGTTGAGTCCGGATGAGATCCCGGGCGTCACGAGGAGTTAGGAATGGTCCGTAGGTAAAGAATTATATATGGGAAGTCGAGTTTGACCATCGGAAAAGTTTGGGGTCCACGGTATTGTCTGGGACCACGGAAGGTCCCGAGGGTCCACCGGGTGGGGCCACCTATCCGGAGGGCCCCATGGGCTGAAGTAGGAGGAACCAGCCTGGTGGGCTGGTGCGCCCCAGGCCCCTCTGCGCCTAGGGTTGGGAACCCTAGGGAGGGGCGCCCACTGCCTTGGGGCACTCCACCCCTTGGCGCCGCCCCTAGGAGATCCCATCTCCTAGGGCCGGCGCCCTGGGACCCTATATATAGAGGGGAGGGAGGGCAGCCGCACCTTGCACTTGGCCTCCCTTCCCCTTGCTACCGTCCTCCTCCGTGAGTCGCTTGGCGAAGCCTGCCGAACTCTGCTGCATCCACCACCACGCCGTCGTGCTGCTGGATCTTCATCAACCTCTCCCTCCTCCTTGCTGGATCAAGGCGTGGGAGGCGTCATCCGCTCCGTCGTGTGTTGAGCGCGGAGGTGCTGTCCGTTCGCACTTGGTCATCGGTGATTTGGATCTGGCGAGTACAACTCCCTCAACCCCGTTCACTTGAGCGCTTCCGCTCGCGATCTACAAAGGTATGTAGATGCACTCCTATCACTCGTTGCTAGATGAACTCATAGGCGGATCTTGGTGAAACCATAGGAATTTTTATTTTACGCAGCGTTCCCCAACAGTGGCATCATGAGCTAGGTCTATGTGTAGTTCTCTATTGCACGAGTAGAACACAAATCTGTTGTGGGCGTAGATGTTGTCAACTTTCTTGCCGTTACTAGTCTTATTTTGCTTCAGCGGTATTGTGGGATGAAGCGGCCCGGACCGACCTTACACGTACGCTTACGTGAGACAGGTTCCACCGAGTGACATGCACTAGTTGCATAAGGTGGCTAGCGGGTGTCTGTCTCTCCCACTTTAGTTGGAGCGGATTCGACGAATAGGGTCCTTATGAAGGGTAAATAGAAGTTGACAAATCACGTTGTGGTTTTTTAGGTAAGAAAAGCGTTCTTGCTAGAACCCTATTGCAGCCACGTAAAAGATGCAACAACAATTAGAGGACGTCTAACTTGTTTTTGCAGCAATTGCCTTGTGATGTGATATGGCCAAAAGTTGTGATGAATGATAAATGATATATTGTGATGTATGAGATCATGTTCTTGTAATAGGAATCGCGACTTGCATGTCGATGAGTATGACAACCGGCAAGAGCCATAGGAGTTGTCTTAATTATTGTATGACCTGCGTGTCATTGATTCAACGCCATGTAATTACTTTACTTTATTGCTAAACCGTTAGCTATAGTAGTAGAAGTAATAGTTGGCGAGCAACTTCATGGAGACACGATGATGGAGATCATGGTGTCATGCCGGTGACAAGATGATCATGGAGCCCCGAAGATGGAGATCAAAGGAGCTATATGATATTGGCCATATCATGTCACTACTATATAATTGAATGTGATATTTATTATGTTTATGCATCTTGTTTACTTAGAACGACGGTAGTAAATAAGATGATCCCTTATAATAATTTCAAGAAAGTGTTCTCCCTAAGCGTGCGTCGTTGCTAAAGTTCGTGGTTTGAGCACCACGTGATGATCGGTGTGATAGATTCCCTCGTTCACATACAACAGGTGTAAGACAGTTTTACACATGCAAAACACTTAGGTTAACCAGCGAGCCTAGCATGTACAGACATGGCCTCGAACACAATAGACCGAAAGGTCGAACATGAGTCGTATGGAAGATACGATCAACATGGAGATGTTCACCGGCGATGACTAGTCCGTCTCACGTGATGATCGGACACGGCCTAGTCGACTCGGATCATGTAACACTTAGATGACTAGAGGGATGTCAAATCTGAGTGGGAGTTCATTATATAATTTGATTAGATGAACTTAATTATCATGAACATTAGTCTAAAATCTTTGCAAAATGTCTTGTAGATCAAATGGCTAGCGCTCATGTCACCATGAACTTCAGCGTTCCTAGAAAACCAAGCTGAAAGATGATGGCAGCAACTATTGGATTGGGTCCGGAACACTTTCCGTTACTGTTATCATCACTACAAAATACCAAAACATTACTTTTCTTTGTCTTTACTTTTGTTACCGTTACCACCACTATCATATTACTTTGCTACTAAACACTTTGCTGCAGATATTAAGTTTCCGGTGTGGTTGAATTGACAACTCAGCTGCTAATACTTGAGAATATTCTTTGGCTCCCCTTGTGTCGAATCAACAAATTTGGGTTGAATACTCTATCCTCGAAAACTGTTGCGATCCCCTATACTTGTGGGTTATCAAGACCTTTTTTCGGCGCCGTTGCCGGGAGCATAGCTCTATTCTTTGAGTCACTTGGGATTTATATCTGCTAGACACTATGAAGAACTTGAAATACGCTAAGACAAAATTTATCCCTCAACTACGAGGGAGGTAAGGAACTGCCATCTAGCTCGCACTTGATTCACCTTCGTTATGAGTAAGCTAGCGACACCTAAACCTGCTTCGCTATTAGTTCCGATATGTCGATGTTATTGATGATGCCACTTCGCTATGCATGATACTTATGATGAAACTACTTCTATGCTTGATACTCTGTGCCACTTGGTGATCTTGATGAGCAAATTGCTAGGTCTAGAAAGAGAAATTAGTGAACTGAACACGATGATGTGAGTGATGATGAACCTATGCCTGCTATTCCTGAGGGTTATCTTTTTAGTGTTGAATCTATTGAAGCTGTTCTTGCTTGCCAGGATAGTCTTGAACGTAAGAGGTTGCTAATTAAGTGGAGTAAAGAATCTTTTAGAGGTAGGATGAGACCCGACCCTGCTTTTGCTACTTCACCTATCGTGTTCTGATCAGGATTATTATGATTTTTCGTCGATCCGGATATAATTACTTTGGTTGAATCTGATCCTTTTATGGCTATGAATCAAACTGTTGTGGCACATCTTCGTAAGTTAGATGATATAGCTGGCCTGTTTACTAATAATGAGAGATCACGCCACCTTTATTTACTCAAAATATTTCCGTTCTCATTAAAGGGTGGTGCTAAGAAATGGTTTAATTCTCTTGATCCTGGTTGTGTGCAAAGTCCCGTGATATGATTTATCACTTCTCGCTAAATATTTCCTGCTCATAAGAAACAAGCTGCTTTGAGGGAAATATACAATTTTGTGCAAATTGAAGAGAGAGTCTCCCACAAGCTTGGGGGAGGCTTCTCAAGTTACTTAATGCTTTGCCTGATCATCCTCTTAAGAAACCTGAAATATTTGATATCTTTTATAATGGACTAACTAATGCTTCCAGAGATCACCTGGATAGTTGTGCTGGTTCTCTTTTCAGGGAAAGAACGCCGGATGACGCTGAAATTTTATTGAATAATATGTTGGCAAATGAAAATAATTGGGCACCTCCTGAGCCAACTCCTGAACCAACTCCTGAGCCAGCTCTTGAGCCAATTACTGAGCCTATTCCTAAACCAACTCCGAGGAAGAGAGGTGTTCTATTTCTCAGTCCCGAAGATATGCAAGAGGCAAAGAAATCTATGAAAGAAAAATGTATTAAAGCTGAAGATGTTAAGAATTTACCTCCTATTGAAGAAATACATGGTCTTAATTTACCGCCTATTGAAGAAGTATATGATCTCAATTACTTATTTACTGAAGAACCTCCCGATATCCCGACACAGGTAGTAAAGGTAAATTCTCTCTATAGATATGATAAAGCTGAAGTCCCTCCTACTAAAATTGCTAGTCAGTGCTTGGATGAGTTTGATGACTTTATGTTTAAGCAAGATGACTTTAATGCTTATTTTGGTAGACAACTAAAACATAATACATTTATGATTAAACGCTTGAGTGATTATATGGCTGATATTAGAGGTGAACTTAAACTTGTTAGCAAACATGCTTCTATGGTTACCACTCAAGTAGAACAAGTACTTAAAGCTCAGAAAGAAATGCTAGATGAAATGAATAGTAAGAAAAATGATTATGTTGTTAGAGTGGCTACTAGAACTGGTAGAATGACTCAGGAACCTTTGTATCCTGAAGGCCACCCTGAGAGAATCGAGCAAGATTCTCAAAGAAATAATATTGATATGCCTAGTTCTTCTAAGAGGAAGAAAAAGAAAAATGATAGAACTATGCAAACTTCTAGTGAACCTATTGCTGAACCACCTGATAATCCAAATGATATCTCTATGTCTGATGCTGAAACACAATCTGGTAATGAACATGAACCTAGTGATGTTAATGATGATGTTCATGATAATGCTCAACCTAGTAATGATAATGATATAGAAGTTGAACCTGCTGTTGATCTTGATAACCCACAATCAAAGAATCAACATTATGATAAAAGAGACTTCGTTGCTAGGAAACATGGTAAAGAAAGAGAACCATGGGTTGAAACCCATGCCTTTTCCTCCGAAACCATCCAAGAAAAGGATGATGAGGATTTTGAGCGCTTTCTTTGAAATGATTAGACCCATCTTTTTGCGTATGCGATTAAGCGATGTGCTCAAAACAAATCCTTATGCTAAGTATATGAAGGATATCATAACAAATAAAAGAAAGATACCTGAAGCTGAAATTTCCACCATGCTTGCTAATTATACTTTTAAGGGTGGAACACCAAAAAAACTTGGAGATCCAGGAGTACCTACTATACCATGCTCCATTAAAAGAAATTATGTTAAAACTGCTTTATGTGATCTTGGAGCGGTGTTAGTGTTATGCCTCTCTTTATATCGTAGACTTGACTTGAATAAGTTGACACCTACTGAAATATCTTTGCAAATGGCTGATAAATCAACTGCTATACCTGCCGGTATTTGTGAGGATGTGCCTGTTGTGGTTGCAAAGCGTTACTATTTTAACGGACTTTATTATTCTTGATATTCCGAGGATGATAGTATGTCTATTATTCTTGGAAGACCTTTCCTTAATACTGCAGGGGCTGTTATTGATTGCAACAAAGGCAATGTCACTTTTCATGTTAATGGTAATGGGCACACGACACACTTTCCGAGGAAACAACCTCAAGTTCATAGTATCAACTCTATTGGAAAAATTCCATCGATTATATTTGGAGGTTTTGAATTTCCTCTCCCTACTGTTAAGAAGAAATATGATATACTTATTATTGGGGATGTCCATATCCTCGTTGAGGTAACATAGTGTTATTCGAAATTTCTCCGGTTCCATGTTAATCGGAATGAGTTTGTTAACAAGACTTGATCAACCTTGTTAGTGGATTCTTTTTGATGAGCATGAGATGGATGAAACTAGAAGCGCAACCTTCTGTATCCTCTTTATATTTTCTGTTATTTAGTAGAAATAAAGTAAAAATAGTATTTTTCTGTCGGTTTCCTGATTATCCGTGCAACATAAAAATATCCCGAAAATAAAAGTCCTCAGAATGCCATGCCAATTTAATCTGATTTTTTCGGGAATATTTGAGGATTTTTAGTGCAAAAATTACCGCGGGGGGAGCTGCCACCTGGTCACGAGGGTGGAGGGCGCGCCCTACCCCCCTGGGCGCGCCCCCTGCCTCGTGGGCCCACGGTGGCCCTCCTCCACTTATCCTTGCACCCATCTTCTTCCTCTGCCTCACACAAACACGAAAAACCAACTCAAGCACGAGTTCCAGCCCCCGTTGCTGCGATTTTCGATCTCCTTGCTCAAAGCACCTCTCGCAAAACTGCTTGGGGAGATTGTTCCTTGGTATGTGACTCCTCCATTGGTCCAATTAGTTTTTGTTCTAGTGCTTTATTCATTGCAAATTTGTGCTGCATAGGTGACCATGTTCTTGAGCTTGCATGTCAAATATATATGGTTCCAAGTAGTCCTAATGCTTGATATAGGCTCTAGGCACTTGTGGGAGTTGTTGCTATCAATTTTATTGAAGTTGGTTCACTTTTGTTTGAAGTTACTAAAAATTTCAGAATTATTTTTCAGAGAAAACAATATGCTTAGGAAGATGTTCCAAGGTGGTTCTTCAAGGAAGCAAGGTCCCAGGCTTGCAATGCGTGATGGTGACGAGGAACCACCAAGAGATGCTCTCGTGAGGCCCTGTGAATGGCCTTCGGAAAATTTTATGAATCAAGTGGGAATTAAAGAAGAATTCTACGCATATTTGCGTAATGCCGGTCTTGAGGACTTTGAAGCTGATAAATGCCCCCAGTATCGTGATCTCACAAGTTCATTTGTGGGGAGGTTTGATTTTTCATCTTCGCGTAATTCTCCTTCAGTCATGTTTGACCTTTATGACAAATCTTATACCATGGACTTAGAGGATTTAACTCTTGCATGCAAACTTCCATCTTGGGGTAGTATCAGGGACCCCCCTAAATCTGAATATAGAGACTTTCTTGCTAGAATAACTGTGGGGGAATCTAGAGATATAGTGCAGGCCACTATAGGGAGCATTCACTTTCCTGCTATACATTATTTTGCTCTCTTCATTGGTAGATGCATAACTGCTAAGGATGAAGCATGTCACATGTGCCCTCGATCTCAAAGCATTCTCGAAGTGCTGTGTTGGGGACCAATCTTATCATTTGGGAGCCATTGTAGCTCGTGAGGTTGCATCAGAATAGGCATAACGGAGATTTCTTTGGAGGAATTTATGCAACCCGCTTAGCTAATTTTCTTGATGTAGACATTCGTGAGGGTGATATGGAGTTACCCTCTTCTTATTTAGATCTTGATTCTATGTTTTCCACCAGTTCATTGAGAGGACTGGACCACCTTACCAGTATCGACTAATCTTTAACAAACGACATGTGGTCCGTGTTGCTCTTCCTGCTCCTGCCTTCTTTGATTTTCAGACAAGAGGAAGATATATTATTACTAGAGAGGAGGCAGATGAGTACGAGAGGGGAGCGGAGGCAGCTCGACGCCACGCTGCTGCTCAGCAGGCGGTAGCCGCTGCATCACGGTACGACCCCAGCTACACCTACGGGTATCAGCCAGGCTATCCCTGGCAATAGACCAACTTAGGCCAAAAGCCCTAAGCTTGGGGGAGTACATATTTCCCACCGACATTACATTTATGTTCACACACACACTCATTGCTAGATGTCGGTGCTCATACTCTTTCACTGTAATATCCATGTTAGTTTAAATTTCTTTTTCCTGCTTTCTTCTTGTGTGTTTGATAAACCTTAAGAAAAACCAAAAAATTTGTAGTAGTTTATTCTTCCTGCTGTAGTAGTAATAATTAAAAAGAAAACCCAAAAATATTTCCCGTTCTTCTTTTACTTGTTGGGAGCTTTCCCGTGTAAATAGTTTTTATTTCTTTTCCTTTCTTTGGGGGTCGAGAAGACTATATTGAAAATGCTTAGTGGGTCTCATATGCATTATTGTTTATCTAACTTAGAGCCCATATTACTTGTCTTCTCTCTTGAGTTGAATGCTTGCAGATTCCAGCTTAGTCCAATGCACGTGCACTCTTATTATTATACACACCGTTGATGGTCGCAAGTGAAAGGCAATAATGATGATATATGATGGACTTATTGGGATGAGAAAAGTTGGTATGAACTCGACCTCTCTTGTTTTTGTAAATATGATGATTCATCGTTCCTGATTCAGCTATTATGAAGTAAACATATTTGCAATGACATTTAGAGATTATAGTTGCTTGTGCCATGCTTGATTAGCTATGAGTTATAATGGTTTACCTTGCGTGCCAACATGCTATTGAGATGATTATGATGTGGTATGATAGGATGGTATCCTCTTTTGAATGAATTGAGTGACTCGACTTGGCACATGTTCACGCATGTAGTTGAATCAAATCAACATAGCCTTCATAATATTTATGTTCATGGTGGATTATATCCTACTCATGCTTATATTCGGTGTAAATTAATTTTAATGCATGCTTACATCGTTGTCGCTCTCTCGATTGGTCGCTTCCGGTCTTTTGCTAGCCTTCACTGTACTAAGTGGGAATACTACTTGTGCATCCAAACTCCTTAAACCCCAAAGTTGTTCCATATGAGTCCACTATACCTTCCTATATGCGGTATCTACCTGCCATTCCAAGTAAATTTGTATGTGCCAAACTCCAAACCTTCAAATGAAATTCTGTTTTGTATGCTCGAGCAGCTCATGTGCAACTAGGGCTGCCTATTGAGGCAATAATAAAAGGATTATTATTATATTTCCTTGTTCATGATAATTGTCTTTTATTCATGCTATAATTGTATTATCCGAAAATCGTAATACACGTGTGAATACATAGACTACTATATGTCCCTAGTGAGCCTCTAGTTGACTAGCTCGTTGATCAACAGATAGTCATGGTTTCCTGACTATGGACATTGGATGTCATTGATAACGGGATCACATCATTAGGAGAAAGATGTGATGGACAAGACCCTATCCTTAGCATAGCACAAGATCGTGTAGTTCGTTTTGCTAGAGCTTTTCCAATGTCAAGTATCTTTTCCTTAGACCATGAGATCGTGTAACTCCCGGATACCGTAGGAGTGCTTTGGGTGTACCAAACGTCACGATGTGGCGGGTGACTATAAAGGTGCACTACAGGTATCTCCGAAAGTGTTCATTGGGTTGTCACTCCGTATTACGGAGAGGTATCCTTGGGCCCACTCTGTAATGCATCATCATAATGAGCTCAAAGTGACCAAGTGTTTGGTCACGGGGTCATGCATTACGGTACAAGTAAAGTGACTTGCCGTTAACGAGATTGAACGAGGTATTGGGATACCGACGATCGAATCTCGGGCAAGTAACATATCGATTGACAAAGGGAATTGTATACGTGGTTGCTTGAATCCTCGACATCCTGGTTCATCCGATGAGATCATCGAGGAGCATGTGGGAGCCAACATGGGTATCCAGATCCCGCTGTTGGTTATTGACCGGAGAGCCGTCTCGGTCATGTCTACATGTCTCCCGAACCCGTAGGGTCTACACATAAGGTTCGGTGGCGCTAGGGTTGTATGAATATGAGTATGCAGCAAACCGAAAGTTGTTCGAGTCCGGATGAGATCCCGGACGTCACGAGGAGTTCGGAATGGTCCGTAGGTAAAGAATTATATATGGGAAGTCGAGTTTCGCCATCGGAAAGTTTGGGGTCCACGGTATTGTCTGGGACCACCGGAAGGGTCCTGAGGTCCACCGGGTGGGGCCACCTATCCGGAGGGCCCCATGGGCTGAAGTAGGAGGAACCAGCCTGGTGGGCTGGTGCGCCCTTGGCCCCCTCTGCGCCTAGGGTTGGGAACCCTAGGGGGGCGCGCCCACTTGCCTTGGGGGCACTCCACCCCTTGGCGCGCCCCCCTAGGAGATCCCATCTCCTAGGGCAGGGCGCCTGGGACCCTATATATAGAGGGGGAGGGAGGGCAGCCGCACCTTGCACTTGGCGCCTCCCTTCCCCTTGCTACACGCTCCTCCTCCCGTAGTCGCTTGGCGAAGCCCGCTGGGAACTCTGCTGCATCCACCACCACGCCGTCGTGCTGCTGGATCTTCATCAACCTCTCCCTCCTCCTTGCTGGATCAAGGCGTGGGAGACGTCATCCGCTCCGTACGTGTGTTGAACGCGGAGGTGCTGTCCGTTCGGCACTTGGTCATCGGTGATTTGGATCACAACGAGTACAACTCCCTCAACCCCGTTCACTTGAACGCTTCCGCTCGCGATCTACAAAGGTATGTAGATGCACTCCTATCACTCGTTGCTAGATGAACTCATAGACGGATCTTGGTGAAACCATAGGAATTTTTTTATTTTCTGCAACGTTCCCCAACAGTGGCATCATGAGCTAGGTCTATGTGTAGTTCTCTATTGCACGAGTAGAACACAAATCTGTTGTGGGCGTAGATGTTGTCAACTTTCTTGCCGTTACTAGTCTTATTTTGCTTCAGCGGTATTGTGGGATGAAGCGGCCCAGACCGACCTTACACGTACGCTTACGTGAGACAGGTTCCACCGACTGACATGCACTAGTTGCATAAGGTGGCTAGCGGGTGTCTGTCTCTCCCACTTTAGTTGGAGCGGATTCGACGAATAGGGTCCTTATGAAGGGTAAATAGAAGTTGACAAATCACGTTGTGGTTTTTCGTAGGTAAGAAAACGTTCTTGCTAGAACCCTATTGCAGCCACGTAAAAGATGCAACAACAATTAGAGGACGTCTAACTTGTTTTTGCAGCAATTGCCTTGTGATGTGATATGGCCAAAAGTTGTGATGAATGATAAATGATATATTGTGATGTATGAGATCATGTTCTTGTAATAGGAATCGCGACTTGCATGTCGATGAGTATGACAACCGGCAAGAGCCATAGGAGTTGTCTTAATTATTGTATGACCTGCGTGTCATTGATTCAACGCCATGTAATTACTTTACTTTATTGCTAAACCGTTAGCTATAGTAGTAGAAGTAATAGTTGGCGAAGCAACTTCATGGAGACACGATGATGGAGATCATGGTGTCATGCGGTGACAAGATGATCATGGAGCCCGAAGATGGAGATCAAAGGAGCTATATGATATTGGCCATATCATGTCACTACTATATAATTGAATGTGATGTTTATTATGTTTATGCATCTTGTTTACTTAGAACGACGGTAGTAAATAAGATGATCCCTTATAATAATTTCAAGAAAGTGTTCTCCCTAACGTGCGGCGTTGCTAAAGTTAAATGCGTTTCAAGCACCACGTGATGATCGGGTGTGATAGATTCCTACGTTCACATACAACGGGTGTAAGACAGTTTTACACATGCAAAACACTTAGGTTAACTTGACGAGCCTAGCATGTACAGACATGGCCTCGAACACAATAGACCGAAGGTCGAACATGAGTCGTATGGAAGATACGATCAACATGGAGATGTTCACCGACGATGACTAGTCCGTCTCACGTGATGATCGGACACGGCCTAGTCGACTCGGATCATGTAACACTTAGATGACTAGAGGATGTCAAATCTGAGTGGGAGTTCATTATATAATTTGATTAGATGAACTTAATTATCATGAACATTAGTCTAAAATCTTTGCAAAATGTCTTGTAGATCAAATGGCTAACGCTCATGTCACCATGAACTTCAACGCGTTCCTAGAAAACCAAGCTGAAAGATGATGGCAGCAACTATTCGGACTGGGTCCGAACCCGAGATCATCCTCATAGCTGCCAAGAAACAATATGTCCTAGAAGCACCGCTAGGTGAAGCACCCATCCCGAGAACCAAGACGTTATGAGCGCTTGGCAGTCTCGTCTCGATGATTACTCCCTCGTTCGGCGGCATGCTTTACAGCTTAGAACCGGGCTCCAAAAGCGTTTTGAGCAACACGGAGCATATGAGATGTTCGAGGAGCTGAAAATGGTTTTCCAAGCTCATGCCCGGCGAGAGATATGAAGTCTCCGACAAGTTCTATAGTTGTAAGATGGAGGAAAATAGTTACATCGGTGAGCACATACTCAAAATGTCAGGTTGCACAACCGCTGTCCCACTGGACATTAACCTCCCGGACGAGGCGGTCATTGACAGAATCCTTGATCGCTCCCACCGAGCTACAAGAGCTTTGTGATGAACTACAATATGCAGGGGATGGTGAAAACTATTCTGAAGTATTTTCAATCTGAAGTCGCAGAGGTAGAAATCAAGAAAGAACATCAAGTGTTGATGGTCAATAAAACCACTAAGTTCAAGAAGGGCAAGGGTAAGAAGAACTTCAAGAAGGACGACAAGGATGTTGCCGCGCCCGTAAGCTAGTTGCGGGAAGAAGTCAAAGAATGGACCCAAGCACGAGGTGAGTGCTTTTATTGCAAAGGAAGGGTCACCGAAGCGGAACTGCCCCAAATACTTAGCGGACAAGAAGGCCGCAACACCAAAGGTATATTTGATATACATGTAATTGATGTGTACTTTACCGATTACTCGTAGTAACTCCCGGTATTTGATACGGTGCCGTTGCTCATATTTGTAACTCACAGCAGAGCTGCGGAATAAGCGGAGGCGGCAAAGGACGAGGTGACGATGCTGCGTCGGGAATGGTTCCAGTCGATGTGATCGCCGTCGGCACCCTACCTCTTCATTTACCTACGGGATTAGTCATGAACCTCAATAATTGTTATTTGGTGCCAAGTTTGAGCATGAATATTGTATCGGATCTCGTTTAATCGAGATGGCTACTCATTTAAATCCAAGAATAATGGTTGTTCTATTTATATGAGAGATATGTTTTATGGTCATGCTCCGATGGTCAATGGTTTATTCTTAATGAATCTCGGCGTAGTATTACACATGTTTATAGCGTGAATACCAAAAGATGTAAAGTTGATAACGATAGTCCCACATACTTGTGGCATTGCCGCCTTGGTCACATTGGTGTCAAGCGCATGAAGAAGCTCCATCTGATGGACTTTTGGAGTCTTTAGATTATGAATCATTTGACACATGCGAACCATGCCTCATGGGCAAGATGACCAAGACTCCGTTCTCCGGAACAATGGGCGAGCAACCAACTTGTTGGAAATCATACATACCGATGTGTGTGGTCCAATGAGCGTTGAGGCTCATGGAGGATATCGTTATGTTCTCACTCTCCGATGACTTGAGTAGATATGGGTATGTCTACTTGATGAAACACAAGTCCGAGACCTTTGAAAAGTTCAAGGAATTTCAGAATGAGGTAGAGAATCAACATGACCGAAAAATAAAGTTCTTACGATCAGATCGTGGAGGAGAATATTTAAGTCACGAATTTGGTACACACTTAAGGAAATGTGCAATCGTTTCACAACTCACGCCGCCTGGAACACCTCAACGTAATGGTGTGTCCGAACGTCGTAATCGCACTCTATTGGATATGGTGCGATCTATGATGTCTCTTACTAATTTACCGCTATCATTTTGGGGATACGCTCTAGAGACATCTACATTCACTTTAAATAGGGCACCGTCTAAATCCGTTGAGACGACACCGTATGAATTATGGTTTGGGAAGAAACCTAAGCTGTCGTTTCTAAAAGTTTGGGGATGCGATGCTTATGTCAAGAAACTTCAACCTGAAAAGCTCGAACCCAACTCGAAAAAATGCGTCTTCATAGGATACCCTAAGGAAACCATTGGGTATACCTTCTACCTTAGATCCGAAGGCAAGATCTTTGTTGTTAAGAACGGATCCTTTCGGAAAAAGAGTTTCTCCGAAAGGAATAAGTGGGAGGAAAGTAGAACTCGATGAAGTACTACCTCTTGAACCGGAAAGTAGTGCAGCTCGGGAAAATGTTCTTGTGGTGCCTACACCGATCGGAGAGGAAATTAATGATGATGATCAAGGTACTTGGATCAAGTTGCTCTTGAACTTCATAGGTCCACAAGGACACATTCCACACCGTAATGGTATGGCAACCCTGTCCTGGAAATCATGTTGTTAGACAACGGTGAACCTTCGAACTATGAAGAAGCGATGGCAGGCCCAGATTCCAACAAATGGCTTGAAGCCATGCAATCCGAGATAGGATCCATGTATAAAAACAAAGTTTGGACTTTGACAGACTTGCCCGATGATCTGCGAGCGATAGAAAACAAATGGATCTTTAAGAAGAAGACGGACGCGGATGGTAATGTCACCATCTATAAAGCTCGACTTGTCGCTAAAGGTTATCGGCAAGTTCAAGGGGTTGACTGCGATGAGACTTTCTCTCCCGTAGCGAAGCTGAAGTCCGTCCGAATCATGTTAGCAATTGCCGCATACTATGATTATGAGATATGGCAAATGGACGTAAAAACGGAATTCCTTAACGGCTATCTTAAGGAAGAACTGTATATGATGCAGCCGAAAGGTTTTGTCGACCCTAAGAATGCTCACAAGGTATGCAAGCTCCAGCGATCCATTTATGGGCTGGTGCAAGCATCTCGGAGTTGGAACATTCGCTTTAATGAGATGATCAAAGCGTTTGGGTTTATGCAGACTTATGGAGAAGCCTGCGTTTACAAGAAAGTGAGTGGGAGCTTTGTAGCATTTCTCATATTATATGTAGATGACATACTTTTGATGGGAAATGATATAGAACTTTTGGACAGCATTAAGGCCTACTTGAATAAGAGTTTTTCAATGAAGGACCTTGGAGAAGCTGCTTATATATTAGGCATCAAGATCTATAGAGATAGATCGAGACGCCTCATAGGTCTTTCACAAAGCACATACCTTGAAAAGATATTGAAGAAGTTCAAAATGGATCAGTCCAAGAAAGGGTTCTTGCATGTATTACAAGGTGTGAAATTGAGCTCGGCTCAATGCCCGACCACGGAAGAAGATAAAGAAGAGATGGGTGTCATCCCCTATGCCTCAGCCATAGGATCTATTATGTATGCCATGTTGTGTACCAGACCTGATGTAAACCTTGCTGTAAGTTTGGTAGGAAGGTACCAAAGTAATCCCGGCAAGGAACACTGGACAGCGGTCAAGAATATCCTGAAGTACCTGAAAAGGACTAAGGACATGTTTCTCGTTTATGGAGGTGACGAAGAGCTCGTCGTAAAGGGTTACATCGATGCTAGCTTCGACACAGACCTGGATGACTCAAAGTCACAAACCGGATCGTGTATATGTTGAATGGTGGAGCGATGGCTGGTGCAGCTGCAAGCGAGCGTCGTGGTGGGATCTACATGTGAAGCGGAGTACATGGCAGCCTCGGAGGCATCGCGTGAAGCAATTTGGGTGAAGGAGTTCATCACCGACCTAGGAGTCATACCCAATGCGTCGGGGCCGATCAAACTCTTCTGTGACAACACTGGAGCTATTGCACTTGCCAAGAAGCCCAGGTTTCACAAGAAGACCAGGCACATCAAGCGTCGCTTCAACTCCATTCGTGAAAATGTTCAAGATGGAGACATAGAAATTTGCAAAGTGCATACGGATCTGAATGTCGCAGATCCGTTGACTAAACCTCTTCCGCGAGCAAAACATGATCAACACCAGAACTCTATGGGTGTTCGATTCATCACAATGTAACTAGATTATTGACTCTAGTGCAAGTGGGAGACTGTTGGAAATATGCCCTAGAGGCAATAATAAAAGGATTATTATTATATTTCCTTGTTCGTGATAATTGTCTTTTATTCATGCTATAATTGTATTATCCGGAAATCGTAATACACGTGTGAATAAATAGACTACTATATGTCCCTAGTGAGCCTCTAGTTGACTAGCTCGTTGATCAACAGATAGTCATGGTTTCCTGACTATGGACATTGGATGTCATTGATAACGGGATCACATCATTAGGAGAAAGATGTGATGGACAAGACCCTATCCTTAGCATAGCACAAGATCGTGTAGTTCGTTTTGCTAGAGCTTTTCCAATGTCAAGTATCTTTTCCTTAGACCATGAGATCGTGTAACTCCCGGATACCGTAGGAGTGCTTTGGGTGTACCAAGCGCCACGATGTGGCGGGTGACTATAAAGGTGCACTACGGTATCTCCGAAAGTGTCATTGGGTTGTCACGGATCGAGGCTAGGATTTGTCACTCCGTATTACGGAGAGGTATCACTGGGCCCACTCTGTAATGCATCATCATAATGAGCTCAAAGTGACCAAGTGTTTGGTCACGGGATCATGCATTCTGATGCGAGTAAAGTGACTTGCCGTAACGAGATTGAGCGAGGTATTGGGATACCGACGATCGAATCTCGGGCAAGTAACATACCGTTGACAAAGGGAATTGTATCGTGGTTGCTTGAATCCTCGACATCGTGGTTCATCCGATGAGATCATCGAGGAGCATGTGGGAGCCAACATGGGTATCCAGATCCCGCTGTTGGTTATTGACCGGAGAGCCGTCTCGGTCATGTCTACATGTCTCCCGAACCCGTAGGGTCTACACATAAGGTTCGGTGGCGCTAGGGTTGTATGAATATGAGTATGCAGCAAACCTAAAGTTGTTCGGAGTCCCGGATGAGATCCCGGACGTCACGAGGAGTTCCGGAATGGTCCGGAGGTAAAGAATTATATATGGGAAGTCGAGTTTCGGCCATCGGGAAAGTTTGGGGTCCACGGTATTGTCTGGGACCACCGGAAGGGTCCCGAGGGTCCACCGGTGGGGCCACCTATCCCGGAGGGCCCCATGGGCTGAAGTGGGAGGGGAACCAGCCCCTGGTGGGCTGGTGCGCCCTCCCTTGGGCTCCCCTCTGCGCCTAGGGTTGGGAACCCTAGGGGAGGGGGCGCCCCACTTGCCTTGGGGGGCACTCCACCCCCTTGGCCGTCGCCCCCCTAGGAGATCCCATATCCTAGGGACGATGCCCCCCCTGGGGACCCTATATATAGAGGGGGGAGGGAGGGCAGCTGCACCCTTGCACTTGGCGCCTCCCTTCCCCCTTGCTACACCTCCTCCTCCCGTAGTCGCTTGGCGAAGCCCTGCCGGAACTCTGCTGCATCCACCACCACGCCGTCGTGCTGCTGGATCTTCATCAACCTTTCCCTCCTCCTTGCTGGATCATGGCGTGGGAGACGTCATCTGCTCCGTATGTGTGTTGAACGCGGAGGTGCTTTCCGTTCGGCACTTGGTCATCGGTGATTTGGATCACGACGAGTACGACTCCCTCAACCCCGTTCACTTGAACGCTTCCGCTCACGATCTACAAAGGTATGTAGATGCACTCCTATCACTCGTTGCTAGATGAACTCATAGACGGATCTTGGTGAAACCGTAGGAAATTTTTTATTTTCTGCAACGTTCCCCAACACCTATATCTTCCATGCAGGTGGGTTATTCTCAAGGGGAGTGGATTCAGCTCCTCATTCACGAGAAAGGGCCGGTAACCGAGATGCCCAGTCCCATGATTTAAAAAGATCAAAGCAAATCAAAATAATTAAACAAAACTCCCCCTGGGACCCGTTGAATGTTGGAGGCACTCGTTGTTTCGAGCAAGCCATGGATTGATGCTTGTGGAGGAGGGGGAGTATAAACCTTTACCATTCTATTTGGGAACTTCCTATAATGCATGTAGTATGGAAGATACAGCCATCTAATAGTTGTTGCGTTGACAGTGAAAGTATGCCGCTCAATATATAATTTATCTCTATTTCAAAATCGAGCTCCGGCACCTCTACAAATCCCTGCTTCCCTCTGCGAAGGGCCTATCTATTTACTTTTATGTTGAGTCATCACCCTTCTTATTAAAAAGCACCCGCTGGAGAGCACTAATCGTCGTTTGCATTCATTATAATTGGTTTATATTGGGTATGACTTGACTGGATCTCTTTTACCATGAATTACAATGTTTAGTCAGTCCTTGATCTTTAAAGGTGCTCTGCGTTTATGTTTTGCGGTCTCAGAAAGGGCAAGCGAGATACCATTTCGTTATATCATGTTATGATTATTTTGAGAAAGTGTTGCCATCCGAGTTTTATTATTATGGCTCGCTAGCTGATTATGCTATTGATATGAGTAATTGTGAGACCTACGTGTTATTGTGAGTATGGTTAGTTCATAATAATTGCTGAAACTTGAATGCTGGCTTTTCATGTTTACAACAACAAGAGCAAACAGAGTTTGTAAAAGTTTTTCTTTTTCTCTTTCAGTTTGTCAACTCAATTGCTTGAGGACAAGCAAGGGATTAAGCTTGGGGGAGTTGATACGTCTCCGTCGTATCTACTTTTCCAAACACTTTTGCCCTTGTTTTGGACTCTAACTTGTATGATTTGAATGGAACTAACCCGGATTGACGCTGTTTTCAGCAGAATTGCCATGGTGTTGTTTTATGTGCAGAAAACAAAAGTTCTCGGAATGACTTGAAACTCCACGGAATATCTTAGAATAAACAATAAAAAATCCTCGCCAAAGATGAAGACCAGGGGGCCCACACCCTGTCCACGAGGGTGGGGGGCGCGCCCCCCTACCTCGTGGGCCCCCTGGTGGCCCTCCAACGCCAACTCCATATATTGGCTTTCGGGGAGAAAAAAATCAGGGAGAAAGTTTCATCGCGCTTTACGATACGGAGCCGCCGCCAAGCCCTAATCCCTCTCGGGAGGGCTGATCTGGAGTCCGTTCGGGGCTCCGGAGAGGGGGATTCGTCGCCGTCGTCATCATCAACCATAATCCATCACCAATTTCATGATGCTCACCGTCGTGCGTGAGTAATTGCATCGTAGGCTTGCTGGACGGTGATGGGTTGGATGAGATTTATCATGTAATCGAGTTAGTTTTGTTAGGGTTTGATCCCTAGTATCCATTATGTTTTCAGATTGATGTTGGTGTGACTTTGCTATGCTTAATGCTTGTCACTAGGGCCTGAGTGCCATGATTTCAGATCTGAACCTATTATGTTTTCATGAATATATGTGTGTTCTTGATCCTATCTTGCAAGTCTATAGTCACCTACTATATGTTATGATCCGGCAACCCCGAAGTGACAATAATCGGGACCACTCCCGGTGATGACCATAGTTTGAGGAGTTCATGTATTCACTATGTGCTAATGCTTTGTTCCGGTTCTCTATTAAAAGGAGGCCTTAATATCCCTTAGTTTCCAATAGGACCCGCTGCCACGGGAGGGTAGGACAAAGATGTCATGCAAGTTCTTTTCCATAAGCATGTATGACTATATACGGAATACATGCCTACATTACATTGATGAACTGGAGCTAGTTCTGTGTCACCCTATGTTATGGTGTTACATGATGAACCACATCGGCATAATTATCCATCACCGATCCGGTGCCTCTGAGTTTTCCATATCTTTGGTTTACGCTTATTTACTTTTCCGTTGCTCTTTGTTATCATCACTACAAAATACCAAAAACATTACTTTTGCTGTCTTTACTTTTGTTACCGTTACCACCACTATCATATTACTTTGCTACTAAACACTTTGCTGCAGATATTAAGTTTCCAGGTGTGGTTGAATTGACAACTCAGCTGCTAATACTTGAGAATATTCTTTGGCTCCCCTTGTGCCGAATTAACAAATTTGGGTTGAATACTCTACCCTCGAAAACTGTTGCGATCCCCTATACTTGTGGGTTATCTGTTGGAAATATGCCCTAGAGGCAATAATAAAAGCATTATTATTATATTTCCTTGTTCATGATAATTGTCTTTATTCATGCTATAACTGTATTATCCGGAAATCGTAATACACGTGTGAATACATAGACTACAATACGTCCCTAGTAAGCCTCTAGTTGACTAGCTCGTTGGTCAACAGATAGTCATGGTTTCGACTATGGACATCGATGTCATTGATAACGGGATCACGTCATTAGGAGAATGGCGTGATGGACAAGACAATCCTAAGCATAGTACAAAGATCGTGTAGTTCGTTTTGCTAGAGCTTTTCCAATGTCAAGTATCTCTTCCTTAGACCGTGAGATCGTGTAACTCCCGGATACCGGAGGAATGCTTTGGGTGTACCAAACGTCACTGGCGAATCGGGTGACTATAAAGGTGCATTACGGTATCTCCGAAAGTGTCATTGGGTTGACACGGATCGAGACAGGATTTGTCACTCCGTATGACGGAGAGGTATCACTGGGCCCACTCGGTAATGCATCATCATAATGAGCTCAAAGTGATCAAGTGTCCGGTCACGGGATCATGCATTACGGTGCGAGTAAAGTGACTTGCGATAACGAGACTAAGCGAGGTATTGGGATACCGACGATCGAGTCTCGGGCAAGTAACATACCGTCGACAAAGGGAATAGAATACAGGTTGCTTGAACCCTAGACATCGTGGTTCATCCGATGACATCATCGAGGAGCATGTGGGAGCCAACATGGGTATCCAGATCCGCTGTTGGTTATTGACACGAGAGTGTCGGTCATGTTCGCATGTCTCCGAACCCGTAGGGTCTACACATAAGGTTCGGTGGCGCTAGGGTTAATAGGAAGACTTGTATGTGATTACCGAATGTTGTTGAGTCCGGATGAGATCCGGACGTCACGAGGAGTTCGGAATGGTCGAGGTAAAGATTTATATATGGGAAGTCGTCAAGCGGACAGGAAAAGTTTGGTCATATCGGTTTATGGAGGGTCCACCGGAAGGTTCCGGAGGACCACGGGAGGGCCACCCTTTTGGGGGCCACTTGGGCTGCGTGGGAGGCAGCCAGCCCCTAGTGGGCTGGGCGCACCTCCCTTGGCCCATGCGCCTAGGGTTGAGGGGGAACCCTAAGGCGCCCCTTGCTTGGGGGCAAGCCCCCTCCCCTGGCCGCCACCCCCCTCTAGATGCATCTAGAGGGGCCGCCCCTCCTCCCTTCCCTATAAATAGAGGGGTGGAGGGAGGCTGCACACACCATTGAAGGCGCAGCCCTCCCTCCCAACACCTCTCCTCCTCCGCGTGAGCTTGGCGAAGCCTCGCTGGGAGATCAGTCCTCCATCCGCATCACGCCGTCGTGCTGCCATTGGAGTGGTCTTCCTCAACCTCTCCTTCCTCCTTGCTGGATCAAGGCGAAGGAGACGCCGTAAATCCGTGCACGTGTGTTGAACACGGAGGTGCTGTCCGTTCAGCACTTGGTCATCGGTGATCGGAATCACGTTGGGAGCGTCTTCATCATCACCACTCCCTCGAGCGCTTCCGTACTCGATCTACAAGTGGTATGTAGATGCAAACTCTCTCATGACTCGTTGCTTAGTAGAACTCATAGATGGATCTTGGTGAAACCGTAGAAAATTTTAATTTTCTAGCGTTCCCCAACAGTGGCATCATGAGCTAGGTCTATCGTAGTTCTCTTTGCACGAGTAGAACACAATCAGTTGTGGGCGTGGATCTTGTCAATTTACTTGCCGTTACTAGTCTTATCTTGCTTCCGCGGTATTGTGGGATGAAGCGGCCGGACCAACCTTACGTGACGCTTACGTGAGACCGGTTCCACCGACTAACATGCACTAGTTGCATAAGGTGGCTGGCGGGTGTCTGTCTCTCCTACTTTAGTTGGGCGGATTCGATGAAAAGGGTCCTTATGAAGGGTAAATAGAAGTTGACAAGATCACGTTGTGGTTATTCGTAGGTAAGAAAACGTTCTTGCTAGAACCCAATTGCAGCCACGTAAAAGATGCAACAACAATTAGAGGACGTCTAACTTGTTTTTGCAGCAATTGACATGTGATGTGATATGGCCAAGTTGTGATGAATGATGAATGACATATTGTGATGTATGAGATCATGTTCTTGTAATAGGAATCACGACTTGCATATCGATGAGTATGACAACGGCAGGAGCCATAGGAGTTGTCTTTATTTTGTATGACCTGCGTGTCATTGAAGAACGCCATGTAACTTACTTTACTTTATTGCTAAACGCGTTAGCCATAGAAGTAGAAGTAGTCGTTGGCGTGACAACTTCATGGAGACACAATGATGGAGATCATGATGATGGAGATCATGGTGTCATGCGGTGACAAGATGATCATGGAGCCTCAAGATGGAGATCAATGGAGCTTTATGATATTGGCCATATCATGTCACTACTATATAATTGCATGTGATGTTTATTATGTTAATACATCTTGTTTACTTAGAACGATGGTAGTAAATAAGATGATCCTTACAACAATTTCAAGAAGTGTTTCCCTAAGCGTGCACCGTTGCTAAAGTTCGTCGCTTCTAAGCACCACGTGATGATCGGGTGTGATGGATTCTTACGTTCACATACAACGGTGTAAGACAGATTTACACACGCGAAAACACTTAGGGTTTACTTGACGAGCCTAGCATGTACGACATGGCCTCGGAACACGGAGACCAAAAGGTCGAACACGAGTCGTATAGAAGATACGATCAACATGAGAATGTTCACCGATGATGACTAGTCCGTCTCACGTGGTGATCGGACACGGCTTAGTCGACTCGGATCGTGTAACACTTAGATGACTAGAGGATGTCTAATCTGGTGGGAGTTCATTTAAATAATTTGATTAGATGAACTTAATTATCATGAACTTAGTCTAAAACTTTTGAATGATATGTCTTGTAGATCAAATGGCCAACGCTCATGTCAACTTGAACTTCAACGCGTTCCTAGAAAACCAAGCTGAAAGATGACGGCAGCAACTATACGGACTGGGTCCGAACTTGAGATCATCCTCATAGCTGCGAGGAAACAATATGTCCTAGAAGGACCGCTAGGTGGCGCTCCGTCCCGAAGAACCAAGACATTATGAATGCTTGGCAGTCTCGTCTTGATGATTACTCCCTCGTTCAATGCGGCATGCTTTACAGACTTAGAACCGGGATCCAAAAGCGTTTTGAGCATCACGGAGCATATGAGATGTTCGAGGAGCTGAAACTTGTTTTCCAAGCTCACGCCGGGTCGAGAGATATGACATCTCCGACAAGTTCTATAGTTGTAAGATGGAGGAAAACAGTTACGTCGGTGAGCACATTACGAAGATGTCAGGTTGTACAACCGTATGACCCAAATTGAATATTAACCTCCACGATGAGGCGGTCATTGACAGAATCCTCGATCGCTCCCACCAAGCTACAAGAGCTTTGTGATGAACTACAACATGCAGGGGATGGTAAAGACCATTCTTGAAGTGTTCTCTATGCTGAAGTCAGCCGAGGTTGAAATCAAGAAAGAACATCAAGTGTTGATGGTCAATAAGTGTAACACCCTGGATGTAAACTTCCCCTTTTTGGGCAATATATCAATTTGACCTCATCCAATTCTTGTGGGTTCTTGTCATGCTTGGCCTCTTTGGGTTTGTTATGTTGGGTTTTTTTTCTTTTCTTTGTTTGCTCCTTTTTGCCTTATTGCATTTGTGCCTATTGTCATTTTGCTTTCCCTCCCTATCATGTGATTGTGGTGTTCCCTTACATGTCATATGGTTGTGGTTTTCCCCTTGCATGTCATGTGGTTGCATATGCCTTCCTCACTTGCATTACCATCCCCTCCTTCCCTCTACTTCTTTCTTTTTCAAATGCCATATTTTCCCTCTCTCAATTAATGTTCATCTTCTCCCTAAAAATCTTGCTTGTTGCAATAAACCTCCCTGCCAAATATTTCCTCATTTAAAGTTGTTATGGTCAGGTTAAAAAATGGCACAAGTTTGAAATATTTTCAAACTTGCATTATTTTTCTACCTTTAAAAAATGTCCATTTCAATTTATTTAAATAGAGGAGAATTCCAGGAGTGTGGGGATATTTTCCTTTCACTAAAAAATCTTTTCTTTTCTTTCTGCACTTTCTTTTCTCTCCCTTTTTATTTTTAAAAAGGAAAAGAGAGAAGGGGCAGCAGCAGCGATGGCAGCCCATCCTCCTCCCCACAGGCCCGGCCTCCCCGAGCGGCCCGGCTCCCTAGCAGCCCCGCAGCCCAGAGGGGAGCGCCAGCCCGCTCGCTCTCTCCTCCTGCCTTCGCGCACCCACAGCTCCCCTTACCCACGCTGGAGTCCGCCCACGTGGCAGCGCCGCCCGCTGGCAGCGGCGCCCGGTGCTCCTCACCCACCTTTCCCTCTCCTCTCGCAGCGCCATGGGGACCCCGAGCTCGGAGAGCACGAGCACGATCCCGTCGCCCTAGCCCCCTTCTTATCCCCCTCCGCGTCAAATCGAGCCTAGGGTTTCCCCTCTCCCTCTCGCCGCCCGTATGGCGGATCCCCAAGATCGCCGCCCTTTCGTTCAGCGCATCCGGGAGCGTGGCCTCGTCGCGGCGCGCTCTCCCGCCACCACGACCAGCGGCCCTTGTCCATCTCCTTCCTCGTCGTCATCTTCGTCCACGACGTCATCTCGGAGGCCGGGCGCCAAGTTCGCCACGCCCCTACCTGTCTTCCTCTCGGTCGAGTTCGGCGGATCTTGAGCTCGAACTCGTCGCCGTCGGCCCGTCTCCGTCGCCGATTCCGTGTCCTAGGGTAAGGAGGTATAACCCCCTTCCTCCCTGCTCCTTCCTGTCGTCGTTAGGTCACCGTAGAGTAGGGCCCGATCCTTGTTCGTGTCGCGCCCGGCGTGCTCCGGCGTGGTGTAGTTTGTTTGGGTTCAGTGTAGCTTGCCGCGCGTGTATGCCGCTAGCCTCGCTCGGGCTTGCCCCGTCAGGTTCCCGTGGTGCTCCCCCGTGCGCCCCAGTCTGTACGAGGGCACGGAGTCCCTGTAGCCGCCGTTGCCTCGCCGGCATCGGTGCGTCGCCTCTGTTCTCAGTTCGGGCCCTGATAGTTAGTCAAGTAGGCCGCGTCCTGTTTCCAACCAGATCCCCTTCCCTAGCCGAGCTGGTCGACTCCCCGCTCTTTCACCGCGGCGACCTGGGTTCGAACCCCAGGCGCGCCACTCCCCCCTTTTATTTTGCTGTTTTTCGCGCTCCTCCGCTTCGGCTCTGCAGCAGCAGTAGTTAAGGACCCGAGCCCTTCTTCTGTCAGTCTCCGCGCGCTAGCCCAGTGGTAGCAGGTGCGGGATTCCACCGGGAGACCGGGTTGAATCCCCACAGGGCTCTTTTCTTCCCCTTTTAAACCTGTTTCACCCCTGTCTCTATGACAGTGGGGCCATGCTGTCAGCCTCTCAGCACCCTCCTCCATGCATATTTTTTTTCCCTTTCCATTTCCAACGCTGTACCATTTCTGTTTTAGGCAAGTCCAAATCTGGACTTTTCCAAATCTGGAAATTGCCACTTCTGTTAGTTTCCTTTTTAGGCAGGTTTTGACTTATTGTTTTGTGATGATTTTTCTCGCAACCCTAACATATTATATATGTTTTGGGGTAGAAAAATCCCACCAACTCAGTGGTGGCATTAGTTTCAGCTTTTGGGCAAGTTTGTGATCATGTCTTTTTGCATCATGGTTATGTGTTGTCTTCCATGTGCATATTTAGTTGATTTGTGCTATGAGGTAGTTTTGGGCATGCATGGTTTTGTTCATCATGTTGTTATCGTAGGTTTCTCACCATTCTTGTTTTGCCCGTCATATCCAACCCGTGCATCCGTTTCCGGTGATCTCTATATCGATTTCTAACGAAATCATCTCATCTTTTCGATGGCATGCTTGGTTTGGCAAGATGGTGCCTAGTCTTTCATTTACCTTCCGGAGCGCACATAAGCATTGCATATCCCATCATGCATATCATGTCATGTTTTGCATCATGTTGATTGTGCATTGCACCGTGATTTATTGTGGTTCCTTGTTTTGTTGTTGCTTTGGGTAGAGCCGGAGGCGAGAACGCTTACGAGGAACCTGTTGAGAACGTTTTGAGGATCAAGCTTTCGACAACTCGAGAACATTGCGTGCAAGATGACCATACCCTCGAAATCACTTCTATCTTTGCTATGCTAGTTGCTCGCTCTTTTGCTATGCCTATCTTTGCGATGCCTACCACTTGCTATATCATGCCACCCATATTGCCATGTCAGCCCCTAACCATCCTTTATCCTAGCAAACCGTTGATTGGCTATGTTACCGCTCTGCTCAGCCCTCTTATAGCGTTGTTAGTTGCGGTGAAGCTGAAGTTTGTTCCTTGTTGGAACATGGAGATGTTGTTCCTTTTGGAACATGTTTAATTGTTGGGGATATCACAATATATATATATATCTGCTATGCTTAACACATCTATATACTTGGTAAAGGGTGGAAGGCTCGGCCTTATGCACAGTGTTTTGTTCCTCTTGCCACCCTAGTTTCCGTCATACGGTGTTATGTTCCTTGATTTTGCGTTCCTTACGGTTGGGTGATTTATGGGACCCCTTGACAGTTCGCTTTGAATAAGACTCCTCAATGAGGCCCAACATTGGTTTTACCATTTGCCACCTAAGCCTTTTCCCCGGGTTTCGCGAGCGAGGGTCTTCTTATTTTAAACCCGGGCGGTGCTCCTTGACGTTGGTCCAAACTAGAGCACCGTATGGGACCATTCCTTGGCAACATGGATTACGTCGGTTCTCAGACGCTTCGCTTATCCGGTGTGCCACGAGAACGAGATATGTGCAGCTCCTATCGGGATTTGTCGGCACGGTCGGGTGGTTTTGCTGGTCTTGTTTTATTGCTGTCGAAATGTCTTGTAGTCCGGGATTCGAGATTGATCGGGTCTTCCGGTAGAAGAATATCCTTCGTTGACCGTGAGAGCTTATAATGGGCTAAGTTGGGACACCCTGCAGGTAATATCTTTCAAAGCCGTGCTCATGTTATGAGGCAGATGGGAATTTGTTAATGTCGGTTGTAGATAACCTAAAGTTGACCTCAATAAAATACACATCAACGCGTGTGTTACCGTGATGGTCTCTTCTCGTGAGTCCGGGAAGTGAACACGGTGTTGGAGTTATGTCGGCGTAAGTAGTTCAGGATCACTTCTTGATCAATACTAGTTTCACGACCGTGCTTTGCCTCTCTTCTCGCTCTCTTTTGTAAGTAGCCACCATATATGCTAGTCGCTTGCTGCAGCTCCACTTTACTTCTATGTCCTTCCTATTAGCTTAAATAGTCTTGATCTCGCGGGTGTGAGATTGCTGAGTCCCGTGACTCACGGATACTTCAAACAGTTGCAGGTTCCGATGAGGCCGGTGCAGATGATTCCACCGAGCTCAAGTGGGAGTTCGACGAGGGCGTGGTCGTTACTATGTGTCGTTTCGGATGATCGATGAGTGGTGCCCAGTTGGGACGATTCGGGATCTGTGTTAGCAGTTGGGGTATCTTCTTTTATTTTGGTTCCGTAGTCGGACCTTGAGTGTACTCGAATGATGTATGTTTAATTATGTTGTGTGGCGTGGCGATTGTAAGCCAACTATGTATCTTTCCTTAATTGTTACATGGGTTGTGTGAAGATTACCTCACTTGCGACATTGCTTTCAATGCGGTTATGCCTCTAAGTCGTGCCTCGACACGTGGGAGATATAGCCGCATCGGGCGTTACAAGTTGGTAATCGAGCCTTCCCGACTTAGGAGCCCCTACTTGATTGTTTGTTGACGTTGTTGAGTCTAGAATGGAAAATGTTTTGAGTCTTAGGATTATATATATCGGAGAGTAGGATTCTTTTGCTTCCCGGTCCTTGACCTTACGGTGAGGTATCTGACGTAGAGTTTTGACTCTTCTCTCCTCAAATTTCACTAAAAATTTTTTAGGATCACGTGGGTATCTTGGAATCGTTCCGATGGTTTTGTGACGAGAACATTGTTCTTGGTGCCTCGACATTTAGGGGTTGTGGCGGTGTTCCGGGAGTTGAGCTCCGAGGTGTTGTCGTCACAATTTTATCGTTGCAATTCGGAATACCGAGTTTTACCGACATCGAAATCTCTTTTGTGCAGTTGTTGGTGAGATAACCACGATAGCCCGAAGATTGTGGCGAAAAGGGAGTATTGCCATGACTTGTATAACGGATGTTTTTGAAGGTCGAGGTACACGATTTCGAGGATTTCTTGGTTATGTGTTGACGGATGGATACTGTTGGATCTAGGTATTGTTAGTTTGGGTGATATATTTTGTGTCCCTGTATCCCCAACACCAGATTGCATAACGAGAAAGTTTGGGAGTTTATAGGTGGGAATTCTAGTAGCTTACAGGATATTCTTTCCGGCGGATGTATGATTTGAGATTGGGGTTCAACGTCTAGTGGTCCGCCCATTCACGGTCGATTCTGATTGGTCGCGAGGCGTCTTAAAGAATCCTTGGCTATGCTGATTCGGGGCGTCTTGTTAGTCATTCGTGACGTCCGCTATCGTCGTGTCCGTGTGGGCCCCACCACGAACACTTTGAGCGAAATCTCTATCATGTGTTTGTTCGGCTCATTCTAGAAGCCAACCTTTTGTTTTCGATTATGATATTGAATTGTTTCTCAGACAGATGCTGTTTCCATATTCTTTATCTAAGTGGCTTCTCACCTTTTTGGACGTGTGATGATTAACTTTGGAATTCATTCGTTCATTCTTGTTCGAATGTTTATTGTGAAGACTATATGTTGCAATTTCTGTCCGTTGATTCTACTTATCATTTTTGTCTATCAAAGGACTAACGGATGTCACCCTCTTCAGGATGGCTCCGCCAACGCGTCTGAATCCGGATCGCAATGATGGGGATCAGTCGAATCCTCCACCTCCACCTCCACCTCCGCCTCCAGAAGCGTGGCAAGCTATTATGGCAGCCACCAATGCCAATGCTCAGATGATTTTGCAGCTCTTGCAAGAACGTACTCAGGGGCAAGGCAATCAAGGCAATCAAGGCAATCAAGGCAATTAAGGTCAAGGCAACAATCAGCCACACTTTGCTACTCTCAGTCAATTTCTCGCTAATCAGCCGAAGTCTTTCAGTTTCTGTGTTGAGGCAACAGACGCTGACGATTGGTTAGTGGACATCTGCAAGCACTTTGACTGTAGCAATGTCGGACACGAGGACTTTGTCAAGTTTGCATCGTTTCAACTCAAGGATCAAGCTGCTGAGTGGTTCGACAATACAAAGATTCCAGAGGAGGTCGTGTCATTACAGGATGAGTTCGCCCGTGATTTCGAGCTCATCACATTCGAAGAGTGTTGTGGAGAGCAAGCGTGAGGAGTTCCGCAATCTCAAGCAGGCACCTTGTGCATCTATCAATACAATATCCAGTTCGAAGCTCGCTTCGTTTTGCTAAGCAAGATGTACACGATGAAAGGAGTATGATCTATCGATTCGGGGTGGTCGAGAGAGGATCTGCAATTACCTCTTGTGCTGTTTGAGCGAGATAAGTATGATGATTTCTACAACATGGCACTCAAGCAAGAAGCAGCACAGCTCAAATGCGAGGCTTCTAAGAAGAGAATCAGGATGCAGTTCAGTCCTCCTCGTCCTCTCAAGTGGCAGCCAAGCAGCGAAGTTTTATCTCGCCCCCTCCTCCGCTTAAATCGGCCTTACCGCAGAAGAACTCAGGTGGGCGTGGATCTTCCCACCCACCCAACCCAAGCTATCGAACAAGTCTATTTCTCAAGCTCCAAGGTCAAGTGCTCCTTACCACCGTCCGCTTTCGAGGTCACTTGCAACAAGTGTCGCAGAAGGGTCACTATCTGAACAAGTGCTTCAACAGAGGCGCCTTCCGCCTCCTCCTCTGTGAAATCTTCCAGCAATGCGGTGGTCAAGCATAATCCCAAGTCTGCAAGGTGAACATGATGAATGCAGCTCAAGCGGAGGAATCTTCCGATGTGATCATGGGTAATCTCTCGATTAATGATATTCTGCAAAAGTCTTATTTGATTGGTGCATCGCATTCTTTCATGTCATATCCTTTTGCATGAAGCACAATGTTGACACGAGATTCTCTCCAAAGTTATGCAAGTTGTTTCTCCCGGAAGGCTTATGAATTCTAGTTTGGTTGCTCCTAATGTTTCTATCAAGATGGGTGATTACAGATTTCTTTCTAAACCAATTGTTCTTGGTGACTCGGATATTGATCTTATTCTCGGAATGGGTGGCTTTCAAAGACAAAGCTCAGCTTGATTGTGCTGCCAGGAAATTCAATTGACTCATTCTTCTAATGATGTGATCATCTATGCCTCTCGTGATGAAACCATTCGGTTGTTTTCTCTCAATGAGAAGGGCGAATTGAATGCCATCTCTCAGATTCCAGTCGTTTGTGAGTACCAAGATGTCTTTCCAGAAGAGCTTCCGGGTATGCCTCCTCATCGGCCAGTTGAGTTCGTTATCGATCTTGAGCCTGGCACTGAACCCGTTTGTAAGCGTCCATACAAGCTTGGACCTGATGAGCTGAGGGAATTGAAGAAGCAGCTCGATGAACAAGAGCGTCTGGGTTTGATCAGACCGAGTTCATCTCCTTGGGGTTGTGGTGTTCTTTTTGTCCGGAAGAAGGATGGCTCGGACCGACTTTGTGTCGATTACCGTCCATTGAATAAGAAGACAATCAAGAACAAGTATCCACTTCCCAACATCAATGAGCTTTTCGAGCAAATCAAAGGTGCTATGTTGTTCTCTAAGCTTGACCTTCAGATGGGGTATCATCGATTCGCATTCGTGAACAAGATATTCCCAAGACAGCATGAGAACAAGCTTTGGTTCTTATGAATATCTTGTCATGTCTTTCGCCTCGTCAATGCTCCTCCGACTTTCTCTCGGATGATGAACTTCATATTCAATCCCTACACCAATGAATTCGTCTTGGTCTATCTTGATGATATTTTGGTCTTCTCCAAGAATAAGAAGGATCATGCCAAACATTTGCGATTGGTGCTAGACAAGCTCGAGAGTACCAATTCTATGCTAAGTTCTCCAAATGTGAATTCGGCTTGATGAAGTGCTTTATCTTGGTCATATCATCTCGCCAAGGGCATCGCTGTTGATCCCGAGAAGGTGTCCGCAATTGTGAATTGGGAACCTCCTCGAATGTCAAGCAGCTCCATGACTTTCTTGGTCTTGCAAGCTATTGTCAAGATTCGTTGAGAACTTCTCCAAGATTGCAAAGCCTCTTTCCAACCTCCTCGAAGCAGGTGAAGTATGTCCGGTCTCCCGAGTGTGGCGTTGCTTTCAAGACCCTCAAAGAGAAACTCGTCACAGCTCTCCCTGCTCGACTCCTCTGATGAATCCAAGCCTTATGAAGTGTTCGTGATGCTTCCTTCAAGGTCTCGGTCTGTGTTAATGCAAGAGAAGAGAGTTGTGGCTTATACCTCTCGCCATTGAAGCCCAACGAGAAGAACTACCCCACTCACGATCTTGAGTTGGCGGCATTGTCCATGCATTGATTACTTGGAGACATCTCTTGTTGGGAAGGAAAGTGGACATTTTCACGATCACAAGAGTCTCAAGTACATCTTCACTCAGCCTAACCTCAACCTCGAGCAGACTCGATGGGTGAAATGATTCAAGAATACAACCCAAGTATTGAGTATACTCCGGCAAAGCCAATGTCATTGCAGACGCTTTGAGCAGGAAAGCTTATCGCAACAGATCTAATCCTCAAGCCCTTTCGGCCGGATCTCTGTGAATCTTTCCATAAGCTGAATCTTCAAGTTGTTCCTCAAGGCTTTCTTGCCAACCTCATAGTCTCTCCTACTTTGGAAGATCAGATTCGTGAGGCTCAACTTCGGATACCATGGTGAAGAAAGTGAAGCGTGGTATCGACAAGGGCATTTCCAAGTACAAGTGCTTCCATGTTGATGACAAAGACACTCTGTTCTTTGAGGACCGGATTGTGGTTCCTAAGGGTGATCTGAAAAGTCATTATGAACGAGGCTCACAATTCGCTTCTATCCATTCATCCTGGAAGTACGAAGATGTACCATGACCTCAAGCAGTCATATTGGTGGACTCGAATGAAGCGAGAAATTGCTCAATTCGTGAATGAGTGTGATGTCTGCAGAAGAGTGAAAGCAGAACACCAAAGACCAGCTAGTCTCCTTCAACCTCTTGCTATTCCTGAATGGAAGTTTGATCATATTGAAATGGACTTCGTGGTGGCTTTCCAAAGTCCAAGCGTGGAAATGATGCTATCTTTGTTGTCATTGACAAGCTTACTAAAGTGGCTCATTTTCTTCCTATCAAAGAATCCATCACTGCAGCTCAGTTGGCAGAGCTATACACCTCCAGGATTGTCTCTTTGCACGGCATTCTAGTGGCCAAGTCGAGCGAGTTAATCAAATTCTTGAAGATATGCTCAGGGCTTGTGTCATTTCCTTCGGCATGAAGTGGGAAGATTGTCTTCCATATGCCGAGTTCTCTTACAACAACAGCTTCCAAGCGAGTTCGGGCAAGGCCCCATTCGAAATTCTCTATGGCGAAAGTGCCGTACTCCTCTCAATTGGTGCGAGACGGTGAACGCCAACTTCTTGGCAATGACTTGATCACGTAGCGTAAGAAATGTGCAAGGTCATTCGTGAGAATCTCAAAGCCGCATAATCGCGCGGAAAGAGCTATTATGATGATAAGCACCGTGATGTGGCTTTTGAAATCGGAGACCATGTCTACCTCGCGTCTCTCAATGAAAGGTACTCGTAAACCCGGTATCAAAGGAAGCTTGCCCCTAGATCGTGGGTCCTTTCAAGATCATTGGGAAAAGAGGCGATCTCGCCTATCAACTTGAGCTTCCATCCAACTTTGCAAATGTGCACGATGTGTTTCACGTGTCACAGCTTCGCAAGTGCTTCAAGGCTCCTGAACGCACTATCAACTTCGAAGAGATTGACCTTCAAGAAGATCTCTCTTATCGTGAGCACCCCGTTGCTATTCTTGAAGAAACCGAGCGCAATACTCGCAACAAGTCAATCAAATTCCTGAAAGTGAAGTGGTCACACCATTCCGACCGAGAAGCTACCTGGGAGCGCGAGGATCACCTCCGTTCTAAGTATCCGGAGTTCTTTCAGTCCTAGATCTCGGGACGAGATCCTCTTGTAGTGGTGGAGTGTTGTAACACCCTGGATGTAAACTTCCCCTTTTTGGGCAATATATCAATTTGACCTCATCCAATTCTTGTGGGTTCTTGTCATGCTTGGCCTCTTTGGGTTTGTTATGTTGGGTTTTTTTTCTTTTCTTTGTTTGCTCCTTTTTGCCTTATTGCATTTGTGCCTATTGTCATTTTGCTTTCCTCCCTATCATGTGATTGTGGTGTTCCTTACATGTCATATGGTTGTGGTTTTCCCCTTGCATGTCATGTGGTTGCATATGCCTTCCTCACTTGCATTACCATCCCCTCCTTCCCTCTACTTCTTTCTTTTTCAAATGCCATATTTTCCCTCTCTCAATTAATGTTCATCTTCTCCCTAAAAATCTTGCTTGTTGCAATAAACCTCCCTGCCAAATATTTCCTCATTTAAAGTTGTTATGGTCAGGTTAAAAAATGGCACAAGTTTGAAATATTTTCAAACTTGCATTATTTTTCTACCTTTAAAAAATGTCCATTTCAATTTATTTAAATAGAGGAGAATTCCAGGAGTGTGGGGATATTTTCCTTTCACTAAAAATCTTTTCTTTTCTTTTCTGACTTTCTTTTCTCTCCCTTTTATTTTTAAAAGGAAAGAGAGAAGGGGCAGCAGCAGCGATGGCAGCCCATCCACTCCTCCCCACCTGGGCCCCGGCCTCCCCGAGCCGGCCCAGCTCCCTAGCAGCCCCGCAGCCCAGAGGGGAGCGCCAGCCCGCTCGCTCTCTCCTCCTGCCTTCGCGCACCCACAGCTCCCCTTACCCACGCTGGAGTCCGCCCACGTGGCAGCGCCGGCCCCGCCTGGCAGCGAGCGCCCGGTGCTCCTCACCCACCTTTCCCTCTCCTCTCGCAGCGCCATGGGGACCCCGAGCTCGGAGAGCACGAGCACGATCCCGTCGCCCTAGCCCCCTTCTTATCCCCCTCCGCGTCAAATCGAGCCTAGGGTTTCCCCTCTCCCTCTCGCCGCCGCCGCCAGGTAAGCGGATCCCCAAGATCGCCGCCCCGCTCGTTCCCGAGCGCATCTGGGAGCGTGGCCTCGTCGCCGGCGCGCTCTCCGGCCACCACGACCCGGCGGCCCTTGTCCATCTCCTTCCTCGTCGTCATCTTCGTCCACGACGTCATCTACGGAGGCCCGGAGCGCCAAGTTCGCCGACGCCCCTACCCTGTCTTCCTCTCGGTCAGGTTCCCGGCGGATCTTCAGAGCTCGAACTCGTCGCCGTCAGCCCGTCTCCGTCGCCGATTCCGTGTCCTAGGGTAAGGAGGTATAACCCCCTTCCTCCCTGCTCCTTCCTGTCGTCGTTAGGTCACCGTAGAGTAGGGCCCGATCCTTGTTCGTGTCGCGCCCGGCGTGCTCCGGCGTGGTGTAGTTTGTTTGGGTTCAGTGTAGCTTGCCGCGCGTGTATGCCGCTAGCCTCGCTCGGGCTTGCCCCGTCAGGTTCCCGTGGTGCTCCCGTGCGCCCGATCAGACGAGGGCACGGAGTCCACAGCAACGCCGTTGCCTCGCCGGCATCGGCGCGTCGCCTCTGTTCTCAGTTCGGGCCCCGATAGTTAGTCAAGTAGGCGCGTCTGTTTCCAACCAGATCCTTCCCTAGCCGAGCTGGTCGACTCTCGCTCTTTCACGGCGACACTGGTTCGAACCCAGCGCGCCACTCCCCTTTTATTTTGTTGTTTTCGCTCCTCGCTCGGCTCTGCAGCAGCAGTAGTTAAGGACCCGAGCCCTTCTTCTCGATCTCCAGCGCTAGCCCGGTGGTAGCAGTGCGGGATTCCACCGGGAGACCGGGTTGAATCCCCACAGGGCTCTTTTCTTCCCCCTTTAAAACTGTTTCACCCTGTCTCTATGACGGTGGGGCCATGCTGTCAGCCTCTCAGCACCCTCCTCCATGCATATTTTTTTTCCCTTTCCATTTCCAACGCTGTACCATTTCTGTTTTAGGCAAGTCCAAATCTGGACTTTTCCAAATCTGGAAATTGCCACTTCTGTTAGTTTCCTTTTTAGGCAGGTTTTGACTTATTGTTTTTGTGATGATTTTTCTACTGCAACCCTAACATATTATATATGTTTTTGGGGTAGAAAAATCCCACCAACTCAGTGGTGGCATTAGTTTCAGCTTTTGGGCAAGTTTGTGATCATGTCTTTTTGCATCATGGTTATGTGTTGTCTTCCATGTGCATATTTAGTTGATTTGTGCTATGAGGTAGTTTTGGGCATGCATGGTTTTGTTCATCATGTTGTTATCGTAGGTTTCTCACCATTCTTGTTTTGCCCGTCATATCCAACCCGTGCATCCGTTTCCGGTGATCTCTATATCGATTTCTAACGAAATCATCTCATCTTTTCGATGGCATGCTTGGTTTGGCAAGATGGTGCCTAGTCTTTCATTTACCTTCCGGAGCGCACATAAGCATTGCATATCCCATCATGCATATCATGTCATGTTTTGCATCATGTTGATTGTGCATTGCACCGTGATTTATTGTGGTTCCTTGTTTTGTTGTTGCTTTGGGTAGAGCCGGGAGACGAGAACGCTTACGAGGAACCTGTTGAGAACGTTTTCGAGGATCAAGCTTTCGACAACTCTGAGAACATTGCAGGCAAGATGACCATACCCTCGAAATCACTTCTATCTTTGCTATGCTAGTTGCTCGCTCTTTTGCTATGACTATGCTGCGATGCCTACCACTTGCTATATCATGCCACCCATATTGCCATGTCAGCCCCTAACCATCCTTTATCCTAGCAAACCGTTGATTGGCTATGTTACCGCTCTGCTCAGCCCTCTTATAGCGTTGTTAGTTGCAGGTGAAGCTGAAGTTTGTTCCTTGTTGGAACATGGAGATGTTGTTCCTTTTTGGAACATGTTTAATTGTTGGGGATATCACAATATATATATATATCTGCTATGCTTAACACATCTATATACTTGGTAAAGGGTGGAAGGCTCGGCCTTATGCAGTGTTTTGTTCCACTCTTGCCACCTAGTTTCCGTCATACCGGTGTTATGTTCCTTGATTTTGCGTTCCTTACGGTTGGGTGATTTATGGGACCCCTTGACAGTTCGCTTTGAATAAGACTCTCCAATGAGGCCCAACATTGGTTTTACCATTTGCCACCTAAGCCTTTTCCCCGGGTTTCGCGAGCCCGAGGGTCTTCTTATTTTAAACCCCGGGCAGTGCTCCTTGAGCGTTGGTCCAAACTAGAGCACCGTGCGGGACCATTCCTTGGCAACATGGATTACGTCGGTTCCTGTACGCTTCGCTTATCCGGTGTGCCCTGAGAACGAGATATGTGCAGCTCCTATCGGGATTTGTCGGCACAGTCGGGTGGTTTTGCTGGTCTTGTTTTATTCTTTGTCGAAATGTCTTGTAGTCCGGGATTCGAGATTGATCGGGTCTTCCCGGTAGAAGGAATATCCTTCGTTGACCGTGAGAGCTTATAATGGGCTAAGTTGGGACACCCCTGCAGGGTAATATCTTTCGAAAGCCGTGCTCGCGGTTATGAGGCAGATGGGAATTTGTTAATGTCCGGTTGTAGATAACCTAAAGTTGACCTCAATAAAATACACATCAACCGCGTGTGTTACCGTGATGGTCTCTTCTCGGCGGAGTCCGGGAAGTGAACACGGTGTTGGAGTTATGTCTGACGTAAGTAGTTCAGGATCACTTCTTGATCAATACTAGTTTCACGACCGTGCTTTGCCTCTCTTCTCGCTCTCTTTTGCGAAGTAGCCACCATATATGCTAGTCGCTTGCTGCAGCTCCACTTTACTTCTATGTCCTTCCTATTAGCTTAAATAGTCTTGATCTCGCGGGTGTGAGATTGCTGAGTCCCCGTGACTCACGGATACTTCAAACAGTTGCGAGGTTCCGATGAGGCGGTCGAGATGATTCCACCGAGCTCAAGTGGGAGTTCGACGAGGAACGTGGTCGTTACTATGTGTCGTTTCAGATGATCGATAGTGGTGCCCAGTTGGGACGATTCGGGATCTGTGTTAGCGTTGGGGTATCTTCTTTTATTTTGGTTCCGTAGTCGGACCTTGAGTGTACTCGAATGATGTATGTTTAATTATGTCTTGTGTGGCGTGGCGATTGTAAGCCAACTATGTATCTTTCCTTAATTGTTACATGGGTTGTGTGAAGATTACCTCACTTGCGACATTGCTTTCAATGCGGTTATGCCTCTAAGTCGTGCCTCGACACGTGGGAGATATAGCCGCATCGGGGGCGTTACAATAAGACCACTAAGTTCAAGAAGGGCAAGGGCAAGAAGAACTTCAAGAAGGACGGCAAGGAGGTTGCCGCGCCCGTAAGCAAGTTGCCGGAAGAAGTCAAAGAATGGACCCAAACCCGAGACCGAGTGCTTTTATTGCAAGGGAGGGGTCCTTCGAAGCGGAACTGCCCCAAATACTTAGCGGACAAGAAGGCCGGCAACACCAAAGGTATATTTGATATACATGTAATTGATGTGTACTTTACCGATTACTCGTAGTAACTCCTGGGTATTTGATACCGGTGCCGTTGCTCATATTTGTAACTCACAGCAGGAGCTGCGGAATAAGCGGAGACTGGCAAAGGACGAGGTCACGATGCGCGTCGGGAATGGTTCCAGAGTCGATGTGATCGCCGTCGGCACCTTACCTCTTCATTTACCTACGGGATTAGTCATGAACCTCAATAATTGTTATTTGGTGCCAAGTTTGAGCATGAATATTGTATCTGGATCTCGTTTAATACGAGATGGCTACTCATTTAAATCCGAGAATAATGGTTGTTCTATTTATATGAGAGATATGTTTTATGGTCTTGCTCGATGGTCAATGGTTTATTCTTAATGAATCTCGGCGTAGTATTACACATGTTTATAGCGTGAATACCAAAAGATGTAAAGTTGATAACGATAGTCCCACATACTTGTGGCATCGCCGCCTTGGTCACATTGGTGTCAAGCGCATGAAGAAGCTCCATCTGATGGACTTTTGGAGTCTTTAGATTATGAATCATTTGACACATGCGAACCATGCCTCATGGGCAAGATGACCAAGACTCCGTTCTCCGGAACAATGGAGCAAGCAACCAACTTGTTGGAAATCATACATACCGATGTGTGTGGTCCAATGAGCGTTGAGGCTCGCGGAGGATATCGTTATGTTCTCACTCTCACGGATGACTTGAGTAGATATGGTTATGTCTACTTGATGAAACACAAGTCTGAGACCTTTGAAAAGTTCAAGGAATTTCATAATGAAGTAGAGAATCAACGTGACCGAAAGATAAAATTCTTACGATCGATCGTGGAGGAGAATATTTAAGTCACGAATTTGGTACACACTTAAGAAAATGTGGAATCGTTTCACAACTAACGCTACTGGAACACCTCAACAGAACGGTGTGTCCGAACGTCGTAATCGCGCTCTATTGGATATGGTGCGGTCTATGATGTCTCTTCTTGATTTACCGCTATCATTTTGGGGATATGCTCTAGAGACAGCTACATTCACTTTAAATAGGGCACCGACTAAGTCCGTTGAGACGACACCGTATGAATTATGGTTTGGGAAGAAACCTAAGTATCGTTTCTAAAAGTTTGGGGATGCGATGCTTATGTCAAGAAACTTCAACCTGAAAAGCTCGAACCCAAGTCGGAAAATGCGTCTTCATAGGATACCCTAAAGAAACCATTGGGTATACCTTCTACTTAAGATCCGAGGGCAAGATCTTTGTTGCCAAGAACGGAACCTTTCGGAAAAGAGTTTCTCTCGAAAGAAGTAAGTGGGAGGAAAGTAGAACTCGATGAAGTACTACCTCTTGAACAGGATAGTAGTGCATCTCGGGAAAATGTTCTGTGATGCCTACACCAACGAAGAGGAAATTCATGATGATGATCAAGGTACTTGGATCAAGTTGCTCTTGAACTTCAGAGGTCCACTAGGACACGTTCCGCACTGCAGTGGTACGGCAACCTGTCTTGGAAATCATGTTGTTAGACAACAATGAACCTTGAACTATGAAGAAGCGATGGCGGGCCCAGATTCCAACAAATGGCTAGAAGCCATGAAGTCGAGATAGAATCCATGTATGAAAACAAAGTGTGGACTTTGGTGACTTGCCCGATGATCGGCGAGCGATAGAAAACAAATGGATCTTTAAGAGGAAGGCGGACGCGGATGGTAATGTCACCATCCATAAAGCTCGACTTGTCGCTAAGGGTTATCGGCAAGTTCAAGGGATTGACTACGATGAGACTTTCTCTCCGTAGCGAAGCTTAAGTCCGTCCGAATCATGTTAGCAATTGCGCATACTATGATTATGAGATATGGCAGATGGACGTCAAAACAGCGTTCCTTAACGGATATCTTAAGGAAGAGCTGTATATGATGCAGCCGGAGGGTTTTGTCGATCCTAAGAATCTTGACAAAGTATGCAATCTCAAGCGATCCATTTATGGGCTGGTGCAAGCATCTCGGAGTTGGAACATTCGCTTTGATGAGATGATCAAAGCGTTTGGGTTTATGCGACTTATGGAGAAGCCTGCGTTTACAAGAAAGTGAGTGGGAGCTCTGTAGCATTTCTCATATTATATGTAGATGACATACTTGATGGGAAATGATATAGAATTCTTGGACAGCATTAAGGCCTACTTGAATAAGTGTTTTTCAATGAAGGACCTTGGAGAAGCTGCTTATATATTAGGCATCAAGATCTATAGAGATAGATCGAGGCGCCTCATAGGTCTTTCACAAAGCACATACCTTGATAAGATTTTGAAGAAGTTCAAAATGGATCAGTCCAAGAAGGGTTCTTGCAGATTGCAAGGTGTGAGATTGAGCTCAGCTCAATGCCCGACCACGGCAAAAGATAAAGAAGAGATGAGTGTCATCCCTATGCCTCAGCCATAGGATCTATTATGTATGCCATCTGTGTACTGGACTGATGTAAACCTTGCCGTAAGTTTGGTAGGAAGGTACCAAAGTAATCCCGCAAGGAACACCGGACAGCGGTCAAGAATATCCTGAAGTACCGAAAAGGACAAAGGACATGTTTTCGTTTATGGAGGTGACGAAGAGCTCGTCAGAAGGGTTACGTCGACGCTTAGCTTCGACACAGATCTGATGACTCAAAGTCACAAACCGGATACGTGTATATGTTGAATGGTGGAGCAATAAGCTGGTGCAGCTGCAAGCAGAAGCGTCGTGGCGGATCTACATGTGAAGCGGAGTACATGGCAGCCTCGGAGGCAGCGCATGAAGCAATTTGGGTGAAGGAGTTCATCACCGACCTAGGAGTCATACCCAATGCGTCGGGCCGATCAAACTCTTCGTGACAACTTTGGAGCTATTGCCCTTGCCAAGGAGCCCAGGTTTCACAAGACCAGCACATCAAGCGTCGCTTCAACTCCATCCGTGAAAATGTTAGGGATGGAGACATAGAAATTTGTAAAGTGCATACAGATCTGAATGTCGCAGATCCGTTGACTAAACCTCTTCCATGGGCAAAACATGATCAACACGTAACTCTATGGGTGTTCGATTCATCACAATGTAAACTAGATTATTGACTCTAGTGCAAGTGGGAGACTGTTGGAAATATGCCCTAGAGGCAATAATAAAAGCATTATTATTATATTTCCTTGTTCATGATAATTGTCTTTATTCATGCTATAAGCTGTATTATCCGGAAATCGTAATACACGTGTGAATACATAGACTACAATCGTCCCTAGTAAGCCTCTAGTTGACTAGCTCGTTGGTCAACAGATAGTCATGGTTTCGACTATGGACATCGATGTCATTGATAACGGGATCACGTCATTAGGAGAATGACGTGATGGACAAGACCCAATCCTAAGCATAGCACAAAGATCGTGTAGTTCGTTTTGCTAGAGCTTTTCCAATGTCAAGTATCTCTTCCTTAGACCGTGAGATCGTGTAACTCCCGGATACCGTAGGAATGCTTTGGGTGTACCAAACGTCACAACGTAATCGGGTGACTATAAAGGTGCATTACGGTATCTCCGAAAGTGTCTGGGTTGACACGGATCGAGACGAGGATTTGTCACTCCGTATGACGGAGAGGTATCCTTGGGCCCACTCGGTAATGCATCATCATAATGAGCTCAAAGTGATCAAGTGTCCGGTCACGGGATCATGCATTACTGATACGAGTAAAGTGACTTGCGATAACGAGACTAAGCGAGGTATTGGGATACCGACGATCGAGTCTCGGGCAAGTAACATACCGTCGACAAAGGGAATAGAATACGGGTTGCTTGAACCCTAGACATCGTGGTTCATCCGATGACATCATCGAGGAGCATGTGGGAGCCAACATGGGTATCCAGATCCCGCTGTTGGTTATTGACGAGAGTGTCGGTCATCATCGCATGTCTCCCGAACCCGTAGGGTCTACACACTTAAGGTTCGGTGGCGCTAGGGTTAATAGGAAGACTTGTATGTGATTACCAAATGTTGTTCGAGTCCGGATGAGATCCGGACATCAGGAGGAGTTCGGAATGGTCGGAGGTAAAGATTTATATATGGGAAGTCGTCAAGCGGACACGAGAAAAGTTTGGTCATATCGGTTTTATGGAGGGTCCAGGAAAGGTTCCGGAGGACCACCGGGAGGGGCCACCTTTTGGGGGCCACTTGGGCTGCGTGGGAGGCAGCCAGCCCCTAGTGGGCTGGGCGCACCTCCCTTGGCCCATGCGCCTAGGGTTGAGGGAACCCTAAGGGGCGCCCTTGCTTGGGGGCAAGCCCCCTCCCTTGGCCGCCCCCCTCTAGATGCATCTAGAGGGGCCGCCCCTCCTCCTTCCCTATAAATAGAGGGGTGGAGGGGGCTGCACACACCATTGAAGGCGCAGCCCTCCCTCCCAACACCTCTCCTCCTCCGCGTGAGCTTGGCGAAGCCTGCGGAGATCAGTCACTCCATCGCATCACGCCGTCGTGCTGCCATGGGAGTGGTCTTCCTCAACCTATCCTTCCTCCTTGCTGGATCAAGACGAAGGAGACGCCGTCGTCCCGTACGTGTGTTGGACACGGAGGTGTTGTCCGTTCAGCACTTGGTCATCGGTGATCGGAATCACGTTGGGAACGTCTTCATCATCACCACTCCCTCGAACGCTTTCGTACTCGATCTACAAGTGGTATGTAGATGCAAACTCTCTCTCATGACTCGTTGCTTAGTAGAACTCATAGATGGATCTTGGTGAAACCGTAGAAAATTTTTAATTTTCTGCAACGTTCCCCAACATTATCAGCTGCTTCCGAAGCAACTATGTACTCTGCTTCACACATAGATCCCGCCACGACGCTCTGCTTGGAACTGCACCAACTGACAACTCCACCATTCAATATAAATACGTATTCGGTTTGTGACATAGAGTCATCCGGATTAGTGTCAAAGCTAGCCTCAACGTAACCATTTACGATGAGCTCTTCGTCACCTCCATAAACGAGAAGCATATCCTTGGCCCTTTTCAGGATGTTCTTGACCGTTGTCCAGTGATCCACTCCTGGATTACTTTGGTACCTCCCTGCCAAACTTATGGCAAGGCACACATTAGGTCTGGTACACAACATAGCATACATGATAGAACCTATGGCTGAGGCATAGGGAGTGACTTTCATTTTCTCTCTATCTTCTGAAGTGGTCGGGCTTTGAGTCTGACTCAATTTCACACCTTGTAACACAGGCAAGAACCCTTTCTTTGACTGATCCATTTTGAACTTCTTCGAAACTTTGTCAAGGTATGTGCTTTGTGAAAGTCCTATTAAGCGTCTCGATCTATCCCTATCGATCTTGATGCCCAATATATAAGCAGCTTCACCGAGGTCTTTCATTGAAAAATTCTTATTAAGTATCCTTTTATGCTATCCAGAAATTCTATATCATTTCCAATCAACAATATGTCATCCACATATAATATCAGAAATGCTACCGAGCTCCCACTCACTTTCTTGTAAATACAGGCTTCACCGTAAGTCTGTATAAAATCATACGCTTTGATCACCTCGTCAAAGCGTATATTCCAACTCCGAGATGCTTGCACCAGTCCATAGATGGGTCATTGGAGCTTGCACACTTTGTTAGCACCTTTAGGATTGACAAAATCTTCTGGTTGCATCATATACAACTCTTCTTTAAGAAATCCATTAAGGAATGCAGTTTTGACATCCATTTGCCAGATTTCATAATCATAAAATTCGACAATTGCTAACATGATTCGGACAGACTTAAGCATCGCTACGCGTGAGAAAGTCCCATCGTAGTCAACCCCTTGAACTTGTCAAAAACCTTTTGCGATAAGTCGAGCTTTGTAGACAGTGACATTACCATCAGCGTCCGTCTTCTTCTTGAAAATCCATTTATTCTCAATGGCTTGCCGATCTTCGGGCAAATCCACCAAAGTCCACACTTTGTTCTCATACATGGATCCAATCTCAGATTTCATGGCCTCAAGCCATCTGGGCTCATCATATCTTCTTCATAGTTCGTAGGTTCGCCGTGGTCTAATAACATGACTTCCAGGATATGATTACCGTACACTCTGGTGCAGAACGTGTTCTGGTTGACCTACGAAGTTCAGTAGTAACTTGATCTGAAGTTTCATGATCATCATCATTAGCTTCCTCTTTAGTTGGTGTAGGCATCACGGGAACGGTTTTCTCTGATGTGCTACTTTCCAATTCTAGAGAAGGTACAATTACCTCATCAAGTTCTACTTTACTCCCACTCACTTCTTTCGAGAGAAACTCCTTCTCTAGAAAGGACTCATTCTTAGCAACAAAGATCTTGCCTTCAGATCTGTGGTAGAAGGTGTACCCAATGGTCTCTTTAGGGTATCCTATGAAGACTTACTTCTCCAATTTGGGTTCGAGCTTATCAGGCTGAAGCCTTTTAACATAAGTGTCGCATCCCCAAACTTTAAGAAATGACAGCCTTGGTTTCTTGCCAAGCCATAGTTCATATGGTGTCGTCTCAACGGATTTAGATGGTGCCCTACTTAACACGAATGCATCTGTCTCTAATGCATAACCCCAAAATGATAGTGGTAAATCAGTAAGAGACATCATAGAATGCACCATATCTAATAGAGTACGGTTACGATGTTCGGACACACCATTACGCTGTGGTTTTCCAGGTGGCGTGAGTTGTGAAACTATTCCACATTGTTTTAAATGAAGGCCAAACTCGTAACTCAAATATTCGCCTCCGCGATCAGATCGTAGAAACTTTATTTTCTTGTTACGATGATTCTCCACTTCACTCTGAAATTCTTTGAACTTTTCAAACGTTTCAGACTTGTATTTCATCAAGTAGATATACCCATACCTACTCAAATAATCTGTGAAGGTGAGAAAATAACAATACCCGCCGCGTGCTTCAACACTCATTGGACCACATACATCGGTATTTATTATTTCCAATAAGTCATTAGCTCGCTCCCTTGTTCTGGAGACGGAATTTTAGTCATATTGCCCATGAGGCATGGCTTGCAAGTATCAAATGATTCATAATAATTTGATTCCAAAAGTCCATCGGCATGGAGTTTATTCATGTATTTTACACAAATATGACCTAAATGGCAGTACCACAAGTATGTTGCACTATCATTATCAACTTTGCATCTTTTGGCATCAATATTATGAATATGTGTATCACTACGATCGAGATTCAATAAGAATAGACCGTTCCTCAAGGGTGCATGACCATAAAAGATATTACTCATATAAATAGAACAACCATTATTCTCTGACTTAATGAATAACCATCTCGCATTAAACAAGATCCAGATATAATGTTCATGCTCAACGCTGGCACCAAATAACAAATGTTGAGGTCTAAAACTAACCCCGAAGGTAGATGTAGAGGTAGCGTGCCGACGTCGATCACATCGACCTTGGAACCATTCTCGGCGCGCATCGTCACCTCGTCCTTAGCCAATCTTCGTTTATTCCACAGCTCCTGTTTCGAGTTACAAATATGAACAACCGAACCATTATCAAATACCAGGCGCTACTACGAGCATTAGTAAGGAACACATGAATAACATGTATGTCGAATATACCTTTGTTCACTTTGCCATCCTTCTTATCCGTCAAATACTTAGGGCGGTTCCGCTTGCAGTGACCACTTCCTTTGCAGTAGAAGCACTCACTTTCAGTCTTAGGTCCAGCTTTAGCTTCTTCACGGGAGCGACAACTTGCATGCCATTCTTCTTGAAGTTCCCTTTCTTTCCTTTGCCCTTTTTCTTGAAACTAGTGGTCTTGTCAACCATCAATACTTGATGCTCCTTCTTGATTTCTATCTCCGCCGATTTCAGCATCGCGAGAGCTTGGGAATTGTTTTCTCCGTCCCTTGCATATTATAGTTTATCACAAAGCCTTTGTAGCTTGGTGGCAGTGATTGAAGAACTATGTCAGTAACACTCTCAACTGAAAGATCAATTTCCAGCTGAGTCAAGTGGTTATGATACCCAGACATTTTGAGTATGTGTTCACTGATAGAACTATTCTCCTTCATCTTGCAGCTATAGAACTTGTTGGAGACTTCACATCTCTCAACCCGGGCATTAGCTTGAAATACCAACTTCAGCTCCTCGAATATCTCATATGTTTCGTGAAGTTCAAAACGTCTTTGAAGTCCCGGTTCTAAGCCGTAAAGCATGGCACACTGAATTATTGAGTAGTCATCATATCGAGTCTGTCAGACGTTCATAACATCTGCAGTAGCTCCTGCAGCAGGTTTGTCACCTAGCGGTGCATGTAGGACATAATTTTTCTGTGCAACAATGAGGATAATCCTCAAGTTACGGACCCATTCCATGTAGTTGCTACCATCATCTTTCAACTTAGCTTTCTCTAGGAACGCATTAAAATTCAGGGGAACGGTAGCACGGGCCATTGATCTACAACATAGATATGCAAAACTATTAAGACTAAGTTCATGATAAATTAAGTTCAATTAATCAAATTACTAATGAACTCCCACTTAAATTAACATCCCTCAAGTTATCTAAGTGATACATGATCCAAATCAACTAACCCATGTCCGATCATCACATGAGATGGGGTAGTCATCAATGGTGAACATCTCTATGTTGATCATATCTACTATGTAACGTTCGACATTTCGGTCTCCAGTGTTCCAAGATCATGTATGTACATGCTAGGCTCGTTAAGTTTAACCCAACTATTCTGCTTGTGTAAAACTGGCTTACACCCCTTGTATGTGAATGTAGAGTCTATCACACCCGATCATCATTAGGTGCTTCAAAACGACAAACTTTAGTAACAGTGCATACTTGGGGAGAACACTTTTATCTTGAAATTTAGTTAAGGGATCATCTTATAATGCTACCGCCGTTCTAAGCAAAACAAGATGCATAAAGGATAAACATCACATGCAATCAAAATATGTGACATGATATGGCCATCATTATCTTGGTCTTTTGATCTCCATCTCCAAAGCATCGTCATGATCTCCATCTTCACCGGCTCGACACCTTGATCTCCATTGTTGCGTGGGGGTCGTCTCGCCAACTATTGCTTCTACAACTATTGCTAATGCATAGCGATAAAGTAAAGCAATTACATGGCGCTTGCATTTCATACAATAATTAAGAGAAAACCCTAAGGCTCCTGCCGGTTGTCGATATTAAAAACATGATCATCTCATACAACAACGTATATCACATCATGTCTTGACCATATCACATCACAACATGCCGTGAAAAAACAAGTTAGACGTCTTCTACTTTGTTGTTGCAAGTTTTACGTGGATGCTACGGGCTTCTAGCAAGAACCGTTCTTACCTACGGCAAAACCACAACGGTGATTTATCAAGTTTGCTGTTTTAACCTTCTTCAAGGACCAGCTGTAGTCAAATTCGATTCAACTAAAATAGGAGAAACAGACACCCGCCAACCACCTTTATGCAAAACAAGTTGCATGTTAGTCGGTGGAACCGGTCTCATGTACATGGACATGTAAGGTTGGTCCGGGCCGCTTCATCCCACAATACCTCCGAAAAAAAATAAGACGTCGGTGGTCAGCAGTATGACCATCATCGCCCATAACTCCTTTGTGTTCTACTCGTGCATATCATCTACGCATAGATCTGGCTCAGATGCCATTGTTTAGGAACATTGCATGGAAAACAAAAAAAATTCTACGCACACGCAAGATCTATCCCTGGAGATGCATAGCAATGAGAGGGCAGAGTGTGTCTACGTACCCTCATAGACCATAAGCAGAAACGTTTATTAACGCAGTTGATGTAGTTGAACTTCTTCGCGATCCAACCGATCAAGTACCGAACGTACGACACCTCCGCATTCAGCACACGTTCAGCTCGATGACGTCCTCGCCTTCTTGATCCAGCAAGACGGGCGAAGTAGTGGATGAGTTCCGGTAGCACGATGGCGTGGTGGCGGTGGTGGTGATGTTATCTCCGCAGGGCTTCGCCTAAGCACTATGAAAATATGACCGAGGGACGAAACTATGGAGAGGGGCACCCCACACGGCTAAGAGATTGTCGTCGTCCTTGTGTGGCGCCCCCTCCCACATATATATTAGTGGGGGAGAGGGGAGGTAGCCAGGAGGCGCCCCAAGGATGGCCGAGTCCCCTTTGGGCTCCCGCCCTTGGCCGCCCCCCTTGCCTTGTATGTGCGCAGGAAGAAGGCAGGGGGAGGTGGCGCCCCCCCCCCCTTTCCTTTCTCTCATGAGGAGGGAAATGCAGGAGGGGCCAACACTCCCCCCTTTCCCCCCTAGGGCCGACGGCAGGGAGAGGGGCGCACCAGCCCCTTGTGGGCTGGTGTGTTCCCCCTTTGGCCCATTAAGCCCATATAACCTCTTGGGGCTTCCCGGAACCCCTTCCGGTGACCCGATGACTACCCGGTACCTCCCGAAACTCTTCCGGTGTCCAAATATCAGCGTCCTATATATCGATCATTACCTCTGGACCATTTGGAGCTCCTCTTCATGTCCGCGATCTTATCCGGGACTCCGAACAACATTCAGTCACCAAATCATATAACTCATATAACACTATATCATGAACGAACGTTAAGACCCTACGGGTTTGAGAACTATGTAGACATGACCGAGACACCTCTCCGGTCAATAACCAATAGCGGAACCTGGATGCCCTTTGTTTGTCGAAGATCTTTATCGGTCGAACCGTTATGACAACATACGTAATTCCCTTTGTCTGTCGGTATGTTACTTGCCCGAGATTCGATTGTGGTATCTCCATACCTAGTTCAATCTCATTACCTGCAAGTCTCTTTACTCGTTTCGTAATACATCATCTCATAACTAACTCCTTAGTCATTTTGCTTGCAAGCTTCTTATGATGTGTATTACCGAGAGGGCCCAGAGATACCTCTCCGGTATACGAAGTGAAAAATTAAAATCTCGATCCATGCCAACTCAATAGACACCTACGGAGATACATGTAGAGCATCTTTATGATCATCCAGTTACGTTGTGACGTTTGATAGCACATAAAGTATTCCTCCGGTATCCGTGAGTTGCATGATCTCATAGTCGAAGGAATATGTATTTGACATTAAGAAAGCAATAGCAATAAACTGAACGATCATATGCTAAGCTAACGGATGGGTCTTGTCCATCACATCATTCTCCTAATGTTGTGATTCCGTTATCAAGTGACAACACATGTCTATGGTTAGGAAACCTTAATCATCTTTGATCAACGAGCTAGTCTAGTAGAGGCTTACTAGGGACACGGTATTTGTTTATGTATTCACACATGTATTTAAGTTTTTGATCAATATAATTCTAGCATGAATAATAAACCTTTATCATGAATAAGAAAATATAATAATAACAACTTTATTATTGGCATATTTTCATCAGCTACTGCTGGAAAGCCTTTGGATCCCCTACAGGACTGTCATGAGCCCCTACAAGGAGTCAAAATAAAGCCGAAACCAGATACAGGAAGTGTTGACCCATCGAGACCTATCAACATGGGATCTAATTTTGAAGATCTCGACACGAGGAATCCAACGGTAAAAACAGTTCAAGGTTTGGACGCACGGTTTAAGAAATAAAACATTTTGAATAAGTGAATCTACGAAAAAAGGGAAACCACCGAATTTTGACAAGTGGTGCACATGCAGTGCGCCACTTGTCGCAACCTGGAGAAGTGGGAGTGATCTTTGCAAATAGTACTCCTTAGTTAGTGGTTTAGATATTTTTCCAATGTAAACAAACAAACATACCCATTGTGATCGGGTGCTGCTCTCGCTGGGAACAATAAGGCCCGCGTCGCCTACAGTCCGCGTTCGACCACTAGCATGGTGGGCCGGCCCATTAGGGCACCTACCAAGGACCTTCAGTGATGGGATCTCCTATACACCGCTCTGCGGCAAATTTTCACCCGCATGCATAGGCGGGTCTCCGACTGGGACAGCCCATGAAGCAATGCAAATAAAGTAGCCAGTGCGAAGAATCAAACCGAGGATCTCATGATATAGTCGACATGCTACTACCAGTTCAGCTAGGGAGAGACCTTCTTTTCCAGCAACACAAAACTTTAATATAACACCAACGTAGATCTGAATACTTTTTAAAACTTCAAACACAAAACATTGCTTTTGAAAAAATGAATATTTTATGAATCACGAGCCCTGTTTAGATTCGTGATTTTTTAAGAAAACGGGAACATTTTTTGAAATCATGAACAATTTTTGAAATGCAAACATTTTAAAAAAAGTCATGTACAATTTTTAAAATGCAAACATTTTTTCAAAACATGAACATTTTTTATAGTAACAAAACATATGGAAACAGGAACAATTTTTAGAAATATGAGCATTTGAAACTCCCATTAAAAAACATATTAAAGAATTTTTGAAATAGGAACATTACACGAACATTTATTTATTTAATTTTGAACAATTTCTGGAAACAGGAACATTGTTTGAAACTGCCGAACAAAATTTGAAGTCACATGCATTTTTTGAAATCCTAAACATTTTTCTCAAATTTTGAAAAGTTGAGCAACGACATTCTGAACAAATTTTGGAAAATACAAACATTTATGAAATTCCCAAACAATTTTTGAAACGTGCGATTTTTTTGGATTTTATGAACAAAATTTTAAAACATGATTTTTTTTGAAAATTTTGAATAATTTTCAGAAATGTGAACATTTTTGGTCAAAAACTTGGAAAATCAAAAGAAACTAAGAACAGAAAAATGAAAAGCAATAGAATAGGGAGCAAGAAAAAGAAATGGAAAAAGAAAAAGAAAATGTAACTAAAAGACCGGTTCGGGAACCTTCTAGAAAGTTCCCAAAACCAGGAAAAAAGAAGGGGTTCCCAAAACTGGAATGTGAAAGCTTTATATGGGAATACTCAAAATGGCTCGCTCCGGTTGCTTGTGTGTGCGTTTCTCCGACATTTTGACGCGGAATGCGTCAAACAGGAAAGCCGTTCAATGATACTTCTTCTGTTCCATATTAGTTGTTGCTAATTTAGTACATTGTTGAACTAAATCAACAACGACTAATATGAAATGGAGGGAGTAGTTCTTAGTGGCATTACTGACCCCACAATTCTTGAGACTCTAGCTTGTGGGTGGCATCGTCACTTGCAGAGGACTTGGGCGTGTAGAAACTTTGGACCACCTCAGATTGTCATGGTGTCATGAAGGATATCACACAACGCTCAGGGGAAAACATGGTGCGATTCTACGTGAAATAACAGAGTGTAGGGAGGCGTTTGGATCTTTTTATTTTTGAATATAGGAACTTTAATTTTGGAGCTCACAATCTCACCAAGTTTGCATGTAACTTACCTTTAGGTCGTCATGTATGGTTAGGGAACACTTATGATCCAAACCTATCCCTATGAATATTTTGATGCATTCATAAAGTTGCACGAGAATTCTACAAAAAAACCTGGACAATCATGTTTTCCTGTTTTATTTCATAAAAAATCTCGTTGGTATTTTTCCTTCCGTTCTGTTCACAAATTTGTTTTTTTATGAAGTTCGGAAAAGTGCACGAATTTGTAAAAAAAATGTGAATTCAAAAAATTCATTACATTTTCCGTAGGAACATAATTTTGAAAAATGTTCATGAATTCAGAAAAGTTCAAGAAACGCGAACATGAAAACACGGATATGTGAACAAAATCAGAAAAAGGAAATTTTATATATTTTCTTAAATTCTGAGTGAGTTTTTAAAGATAAAAAAATTATATGAAATTCCCAAACATTTTTTGAAAACATGAAGATTTTTTGTATTTGAAGAAAATTTGGAAACAAAAGAATTTTGAAATTCGAACAACTTTTGAGAATGCAAACATTTTCTGTATATGAGGAAATTTTTTGAAAATGGGTCATTTTTTGTATGTGAACAATTTTCGGAAACAAAAAGATTTTCAAAACTGTGAAGAACTTTTGAGAATGCAATTTCTTTGGGTATATGAGGACAAGTTTTGAAAATTGGAACATTTTTTGTGTGTGACCAATTTTGGAAATAAATTATTGTTAAAACTTTGATCAAATTTTGAGAATGTGGACATTGTTTTGTATATGAGCACAAATTTTTAAAATGGGAACATTTTTATGGAATTCGGAACAAATTTTAAAAATTTGTTTTTCTGACATTATTTAAACACAATCATTTTGATAATACCTGAAGAAAATTTAAAAATGGGATTATTATTTTTTGAAATTTTTGAAAAAAATAAACAAACTAAAAAAATAAAAAAAGGAAGGGAGAAAATATGGAAAAAGAAAATAAAACAACAAAAAATCAGGAAAGGAAAAAGTTGCTTAAGGTTCCTAAAACCATTCAAGAAGCTACTAGAAGGTTCCTTTTTTAGGGGTTCTAGAAGGTTCCTTTGTTGTTAAGGAATCTCCAGAAGGTGCCTAAAACTAGTCCTCAAGCTCACTTCGCTTTGGTTCTAATGGGCTGGACCATCTTCTTGGTGTAGTGGTTGATCATAGCCTTAACACTCGCAGTGAGCGATACACAACATTTGTCATTGTGATCTTGCTCATGAATTCATGGTCGTACTAGGCCTGGCTGGCACTGGTGTCGGGCGGTAGGAAAGTGGGAGGAGATGCTATTTGCCACGCCACCTGATGGAGTGGGAACTGCCGGCTGCTGGTGCCGCCCATTAAAAAATTTAGATGTAAGTTTTCCCTTTCTTACATACCTCAAAATTTCTCTAATAATTAGTAATTTAGTTCAAAAATAGGGAAATAAAAAAATCGTGTTAAAAAGGAAACACTTTATAACAAAATATTGATATGTTTTTTATTCAATAAGTTTTTACTAAAATCAATTTAACAACAGAGTATATATAAAATTCAAAATGTTTTCACATACGTATCTAGAAAGAAAATTTTAAAATATATTGGAAATATAGGTATATAAAAACTATGTAATATATACGAGAATAGTTGCTATACATGTTAAATATATGTTCATAAAAATTTGAAAAAGAATGGCACATATTTGCCAAAAAGGAAATGGAAAACATAGCAAAAAGATAGAAAACAAATAACCGAAGAAGGAAAAAAATGTTCGTGTGTCATATATATAAAAGAAATGTTCAACTTGTTAAAATTGTCAGCTACGTACAGGAAAAATATTCATGTATTAAAAAATCATGCATTTGAAGTAATTATTCATGTGTTATAATATATATGATCTAATGACCATGTACTTTTAAAAATATGGTTACATATTTTCCCAGAATAAATGTAAATAAGAAAATGAATAGGGAAACAAAAAACAAAAAATGAAACAAAAAATATCCCATCAATGTGGACGGGGACTCTCTTGGCTGGGATCCATTTGGCTAGGACACCTTGATGATTAGGACAAAGACTCTTCGGCGGTACCCCGGTGACGATGATGGATGCTCCCTTGGCGAGGTCCTCTTGGCAACACATGAGTGGTCCAGGCGAAGTGTCATTAGTGGAGGCCGGATGACAAGGACGGAGAGACTCCATCGAATCCCGCTTGGTGGAACTTCCATGATGAAGACATGGGTCCTTAACAACTCATAAAGGCTACCCCATGATGTTTAGCAAGTAACTATGTCTTAGTCCTTAACAAGTAATTAGCCGTGCTAAGAAGATTTTCATAGTAAATCACTTCAGTCGGACACAACTGAAGATTGAAGTTCAGCAAATCCTTAGCTTCTTACTTACTCATCTCAAGGACAACGTCAACAATAATACATAAAAATGATTTTGAAAGGACCTAGATGTCGCCTAAAGGGAGGGGGTGAATAGGCATTTTGAAACCAGATCGGCTTTATTCTAAGGCGGAATTAAACTAAGCAGATATTTTTCAAGCACAAAATCCTAATATGCTCGGCTCAACCAAGTGCATCAATAGTCTATGCTCAATGAGATAGGCACTTAAAGTAAATTAGCAAGCACAAACTATATCACAATGTGGAATGAAAAAATACAACTAAGCAATTCAAACTAGCATAAGATACATTAATATGAGCAAGTATGAATTGCATAAAGTAAAGGGAACAAGGGACAACCGTTGTTTTCCCGAGTTCAAGTATCCATTGATACTCTACACTCTTTTGGAGAGGTGCCGAAGTCAAAGCTCCCGAGCGTCACCAAGTGGCTCACCTTATTCCCTTTGATCACTCCTAATGTATGATCCTTCCCAACGGAAAGGTCTCATCCACTATGGTTAGCTTCTTCCTTCACTCCGGAGATGGCAAGCTCCAACCCACTTCATAAAGACCACCAAGGCCTCTTCACAAACTTCTCCAAGAAATCACCAACTCAACACCACCAAACCGTCTAGGAATTGGTGACCTCCAAGCGTAATAAACTCGCGGGCTCTCAATCAAATAAATCGATGTGGGTAGCTCAAACCAATGCAACAAATACAAAGCTTGGTCAAGTAATGTATGCTCAACTCACTATATCAATCCCACAAGAAGCAACTCAAGAAAATAGGAGATTAAAGAGAGGGAAACAATGAAGAAGATCAACAAACGGCTTCAAGATCCATCTACAACCCCCACCCACCCCCACCTCACTTAGAGGGGAGATAAGGATTTGCGGGAGTTGGTTTGTGGCACAGAATAATGGTAGAAACATGTAAGATTTGTCCGCAAAAGCGACGTGAAAGAATGACCCTTAAATAGCTAACGCCGAAAAGTTAGTTGTTGGACTCGAACGACACTTTGCTAGACGCCCTCCCATGGGCATGGTACAACCCCGTGGGAATGGGACGCCCCGTGCATGAGAATAAGCTCATTTAAACACTAGGATAAAACTGCAGAGAACATTAATCCTTCTGCAAGAAAAGAAAAAAAGGACATCACTAACTAGTGAACGCCCATTTTTAAGCAATCCCAACGAATGCCTAGGGCTGCCAGATCCCGATCAAACGCATGACAATTATTCTGCGCAGCTTTGCAATTTTCTGCCAATTTTCACACTATATGTCAATTTTCGTTTTAGAGCATGACAAATCTTGTACAACATCATGGCAATTTTATCTGTTTTCACACGGCAATTATGGGCATTCGCTGGGAGATGTAAACATACCAAAGCAAAACTAAAAAAATCCAACGACAGTTCTTTAACATTTTTGAAAGGGAAGTGTTTTGAAGCGGTCCTTGCCCGGCCATGATCTTCCATTTTTCCATTGGGAAGTCCTTAGCTTATTCATACTAGTACGATGATAACGAAAATGGAGAATCCTTAGTATTGCTTCATATGGAGTTGCGGGGAAAATTTGTTCTTTTTCGAAGAAGGCGACGTATTCGGCAGGCTGTACCTTTCGGTGGCAAAGCTGATGCAATTTGGATGCGACCAAAGCCAGGGTAGCACTCGAACTTGACTGCTCCCTTCCCATGCTCCCATCCGTCTTTCTCTACTCATCCTACTATTTGTCGCTATTTTTTTTTTCTTTCTAATCTAATCATCTCCCACCGATTTTGGGGGTGGGACCGGCGCTTTTTTTTCGTCCAATCAATCGCCCACGTAAGCGGGAGCACGGATGGGAGCACGGGGAGGAGCAGGCAAGTCTCGTCCGATCGCCTCAAGAGGGTCCGTCCAACTCGTCCAACGCAGAGCTCGCCACTGCTGACCAAAATTCCAAGTGCCATTGTGTCCACTCAAGTCCATCAATGTCGTGTCGCCCAACCGTGGTCCTCGTCCCGAGCTGGGGATCCGGCCACTTCATGTCCGCGCTCGAAGCCGGCAAGAGGCTTCTCGCCACCGGCCGGGGCGCCTTCACGCTGACCGTGCTCGTCATGCACGCGCCATCGGAAGCAATGGCGTCGGAGGTCGAGGGCCACGTGCGCCGGGAGGCAGCTTCCGGCCTCGACATCCGCTTCCTCCAGCTCCCCGCCGTCGAGCGTCCCACCGGCAGCGTGGACCCTGTTGAATTCGCGTCCCGGTACGTCCAGCTCCACGCGCCCCACGTCAAGGCGGCCATCGCGGGCCTCAGGCCGTCGTCCCGGGTGGCCGCGGTCGTCGTCGACCTCTTCTTAACTGCCCTATTCGACGTTCTCCACGAGCTCATCGTGCCGGCGTACGTGTACTTTGCCTCCCCCGCCGCGTTCCTGGCGCTCATGCTGCGCCTGCCTGCGCTCCGCGAGGATCTGACGGGCGCCGGGTTTGAGGCGATGGAGAGCACGGTGGACGTGCCCGGGCTGCCGCCGGTGCCGCCGTCTTACATGCCGGCATGCCTTGTGAAAGCAAAGATCCAGAGCTACGACTGGTTCGAGTACCACGGCCGCCGCTTCATGGAAGCCAGGGGCGTCATCGTGAACACCTCCGTCGAGCTCGAAAGTTCGGTTCTCGCGGCGATCCAGGACGGCCGCTGCGTCCCCGGACGCCCTGCTCCGGCTCTCCACGCGATCGGCCCGGTTGTCTGGTTCGGCTCGACGGACGACGAGCAGCCGCACGAGTGCGTGCGGTGGCTCGACGCGCAGCCGCTGGCTTCGGTGCTTTTCCTCTGCTTCGGGAGCATGGGGTACCTCGACGCGGCACAGGTGAGGGAGGTAGCCGCCGGCCTGGAGCGCAGCGGCCATCGCTTCCTGTGGGTGCTACGAGGCCCGCCCGTCGCCGGCACGCGGCTCCCGACGGACGCGAACCTGGACGAGGTGCTCCCGGAGGGGTTCTTGGAGGCGACAGCGGGGAGGGGGTTGGTGTGGCCGGCGTGGGCGCCGCAGAGGAAGATCCTGTCCCACGCCGCCGTGGGCGGCTTCGTGACGCACTGCGGGTGGAATTCCATCCTGGAGAGCCTGTGGTCCGGCGTGCCGATGATCCCGTGGCCGCTGTACGGGGAGCAGCACCTGAACGCGTTCGAGCTCGTGGCCGGCGTGGGCGCGGCGGTCGCGTTGGAGATGGACCGGAGGAAGGGATTCTTCGTGGAGGCGGCCGAGCTGGAGCGAGCGGTGCGGAGCCTGATGGGCGGCGCGTCGGAGGAGGGGAGGAAGGCGAGGATGACGGCCGCGGAGATGAGCGCCGCGTGCAGGAAGGCCGTCGGCGAGGGCGGCTCGTCGTGCACCGCGCTGCAGAGGCTCGTGGGCGAGATTTTGGTTTTGCCGACGGAGGGAAATGATTCCCGCTAGCTATGCAGCAAGTGCCGTGGTGCGCAGTGTATCCATTCTGCGAGTCGCTTTCTTCTGTGGAACCATCGTTCGGCTCCCCGGCTCCATTTGGATTGCAAGAAACCATAACGTTCACATAAGATTCAGACCAGCCGGCGGCCAAAGCCAAACCAAGGAAAATAGAAACATGCTATACAAACCTAAAAGTAACTCTAGCAGACCCTTTATATCGCCCTGATCCGTAAAATAACCGCCAGTTTACGGTTTTGGACGTAAAAAACGACCCGAACAGAACCCTTATACACGTCCGACCCTTAAAATTTTTTGAGGGGCGCGGTAAATCGACCCCTGCGACCCGCGAATATCCAGTCCCTCCCCCATCCCTCCACCCCCCCGCCCCGTCAATGCCCTGTATCCCGCGGAAGCGGTTGGCGGGAGGGACATTTCAGCGCGCGCGCTCCCCACTCGCAGCCACCCGCCACCGCCGCCTGCGATTCCGGCTATTTTCGCCAGCAGAATCGCGCCGCCGAGCCACAGTACGCCCGGGTCCACTCACCGACGCCCCGGATCCGCCGAGCCGAGCCTATCCGCCGCCAGATCGACCACCACCCGAGTCGCCGCCCGCCCCGGATCCGCTAAGCCGCCCCCGGTCGTCGCCGCTTCGGTGAGCCCCTTGTCTGCCCCTTGTAACTCCACCTCTCGTCAAACTCCGGTGATGCGAACTCGGATGCGTTTGTTTTCTAGATGGATTTGAGCCTGATACGTCTCCAACGTATCTATAATTTATAAAGTATTCATGCTATTTTATTATCATTATTGAATGTTTTACAACCATTTTATAGCAAATTTATATCATTTTTTGGGACTAACCTATTGACCCAGTGCCCAGTGTCAGTTGCATTTTTTGCTTGTTTTTTACATCGCAGAAAATCAATATCAAACAGAGTCGAAACACCGCGAAACTTTTTGTGGATTTTTATGGACCGAAGACATCCAAGTGAGCGAGCAGCACACAGGGGTGCCCCGAGGGGGCACCCACTAGTAGAAAAACACCTATTAGTCCCGGTTCAGAGGGTTTTAGTCGGTTCATGAACCGGGACTAATGGGTCGTTACTAATACCTCCCCTTTAGTCCGGTTCTAACACGAACCGGGACAGATGGTCCTCCACGTGGCGGGCGCCGAGCCCAGCGAGGGCCTTTGGTCCGGTTGGTAGCACCAACGGACCAAAAGGCATCCACGCGTCAACATTCCGATGGCTGGGGTTTTTTGTTTTTTTGAAGGGGGGTTGGGGGTTTTGGGGGTTAATTTAGGTGTTTCATATATTGTGTTAGCTAGCTAATTAATAGAGAGAAGTGTCCTCTCTTTTGTTCGTGCTTGGTCGACGCTACATACTATACATACGTATAGAGAGGACTAGCTAGACACGCTAGCTAGCTAGTAAGCAAGCGAAGGAAGCAGAAGATCGTCATGAACATATATGCATACGGAGGAAGTGATATCGACCACCTCTCCTTCTCCGAGAGATTGGTCGAACAACAAGTTCTCGTATATCTATCCGACACTACCGGCTACATATATACAATAATTATCTTTTACAAAAATAATCTCCTAACATACGGACGCGTGGTCCACATAGTATTCTCCGTCTTCAGCGATCACGTGGTCAAGAAAGAATGCCGCCAATTCCTCTTGAATTGCTCGCAGCGATCTGGTGCTAGTAGTTCATCCCGCATCAAAACATCTAATTTTAAGAAGGGGTCAATACATACATATATATATATATATATATATATATATATATATATATATATATATATATATATATATATATATACATATGAATGAATGAAACTCAACATAAATGATGGTAATAAAATAAAATTGTGAATATTGTTATTTACGCACTTCATATTGTTTGTCGAGTAGCCCGCTCACAGGTCATGTGGCGGATGGACTGCAAATGTAGTATCCACAGAAATCATTCCCTTGTTCCTGCCACAACCACTTTACAAGAAATAGAGGTCAATCAAACTGATAATTAGCAAGCATGTTAAATGGTATTGATGAAACTAGCGCTTGAATCACTAGGAGATGCGTGGAATATGCTACTATAGTACTTACTTTTGGGTGTCTAAATTGCAGCTTCTTCGGCAGTCCCGGAGCTTTTTTGGTGAATTTTCTCCAAACCCTGCCATACAAAGAAAACAATTACTTGATATCATAAATGAACAAAGTTGCTGATATGGTGGATAATGATCGATTTAACTTACTTCTCGAGCATTTCAGTCATGTCCGCATACTCCTTGGGATCTTTTCGTTTGGAGTCTAAGACAATTACTACTCCCTGCTCAAGCTTAATCTCTAGTAGAATATAGTGGTACCTGCGCATGCATGCATAACTCATCAATATTACATTACTATAACCTGGACTAATAAGGGAAACCGAATATGCCACAAGACAGTAACACTCACTTGAAGTTGTAAGGAAAGAGTATTATATCCTTGTGTTCATTTATTACCAACGATTGTAGCAAGTTGGCCTCGGTATTTTCGGCATGAAATTCAACCTCGATTGCATCTATGAGATATGTGTTAATGAACCCAATGGAACCCACTTGTCTTTTCTTCAATTCGGCGATGTTCAATCTGCATAATATAGTGAGGATAATTATAAATACATGCAATGAAAGAGCTGAGTTATATAGAGAGACTTAATGATGTAGTAGTACTACTTACAGATAGTAGCAAAGCGACCGTTGCTTTATCGAGGCCAATTGATTGAAAAACTGATAGAACTCCTCAAATGGAATAGGCAACAGTTCAATTCCAACGAGGTCATGCTCCTTTTAACTCTCACATACAAAGTACTCCTCCCTCGGACTCTCGCAGGTTTTCATGTACCAATCATGCAATCTTAGCATCATCATTGATAGAGAGCTTTCATCTTTGACGAGAGGCTTCCCATACTCGTATCTTTGTATGCGCACCTCCAAGAAATCATAATGTACATCGTCGGGCAGGTAATCTTCAGGATTGACATAACGGGCACCATCCTTGGATCGGCGATGTCGCTCATGAGCACCTTGAGCGGGGGCACGATTGCCCGGCTTGTTCGCCGAGCTGGGCAATTTGTTTCCCAGCTCGTCGTTCTTTCATTCTTTGATCACTTTTAGTACGTCCCGACCTCTCCGCTTCGGTAAATGCCTTTCCAATAATGCGCTCATAGTTGCCTTTCGGCGGAGACTTGGGTGGTTTCCTCGGGGCAGCAGTGCGCTTCGCTTTCACGGATCTACCTTCTCCTCCGGAGGTGGACGTCTCTTTGCTTTCAACCCCGCAAACCAGTCATCCACTTGATGCATGCGATCTTTGCATTTTCCTCCTCGGTCCTCTCAGACGATAACTTCTCCGAGTCTTGAGAAGGACCGTATCAGATTTCCTCCGCCTTTGGCTGTCTTGCTAGACGCCGCAGAAGCGAGCCAGAGCGGATGTCTTCTTTGCTTGCTTACGAGGCGAGAGGAGAAGGACTACGACGCCGGAGCAGCCGGAGCGGCGGCGGGTCTCTTCCGCCCTTCTTGCCGACGAGGCGGAGAAGGAGGAGGCTGGCTGCTCGGCGCGCGCGCAAAGCGAAGAAGGAGGAGGAGTCCACGCGCCGGAGAAGGAGGCGGAGTACCGCCACGTGCCCGATCGTCACTCACGGAGGAGGAGGCGGTGGAGGAGGCGGGTGCCTGACTCACGGAGGAGGAGGAGGAGGCGGAGGCGTCCATTCGGAAGGTTGATGAGCTCCTTCCGCCATAGGCATGGAGTCTTGAGCGAACCCAGCCTAGTCTCCCCTTCACCGGTAGGGTGGTCAAGCGGGAGGTCCTCAAATCCCTCCGTTATTTCATCCACCATCACGTTAGCATATCCTTCTGGAATCGGCTGGCAGTGATAAGTTGTGCCGGGTCCACTAGGATAAACTTGGCCAACAACCGCCTTGACCTTCAAAGTCATCCATCGTGCCATAATGTGGCAACTTTGAGACTCTGTGATACCATCCACGGGATAGCTGGCAGGAGCCGTCAAAACATGCTCCGGCTGAAGCAGCTCGGTGGAAGCCACGCTGCTTCTCCGTTGAGATGGCGGGGTAGCTTGGGGGGAAGCTTCGGCAGGTCATTTGCTGTGATCTGCTGCTTCTCGTTCCTCTTCTCGTTCCTCTAGCCCCATTACCCTTTCGTGCAGCGCCTGCAGTTGGTCCTGCTCCAGTTTCTTCCTCCTCTCGTGGGTTTTGTAACCCCCTGCGTCCGGAAAACCAACCTTCCATGAAAGGGAGCCTGGCGTGCCTCGTGTCCATCCAGGGTGCTCAGGATTCCCAAGGGCCATTGTGAGCTCGTCCTTCTCCCTGTTTGGAAGGAACGTCCCTCGCTGCGCTGCATCGATATAGTGTCGAAGCTTCCTGATTGGTATTTGTAGTTGCTCGTCCGTCCACCGGCACTTCCCTGTTACAGGGTCCAAGGTTCCGCCAGCCCCGAAGAACCAAGTCCGGCAACGGTCTGGCCAGTACATTGTCTCTGGTTCCATCCCTTTTTCAAGCAGATCATGCTCAGCCTTGGACCACTTAGGCCGGGCTTTGAGGTAGCCACCTGACCCCGTACGATGGTGAAGCTTCTTCTTCGCATCATTTTTCTTGTTTGTCGCCGACATCTTCTTACTCTTTTCCGATGTCTTGTGGGCCACAAATGCGGGCCAGTGATCTTTGATCTTCTCATATTTGCCGATGAATTCTGGTGTCTTATCTTTCTCGACAAACTGGTTCAGCTCTTTCCTCCACCTCCTCATTAGGGTTGCCATCTTCTTAAGAGCACAAGACTTGATTAATTGCTCTTTAACTGGCTTCTCTGGATCCTCCTCTGGCGGTAGGGTGAAATTTGCTTTCAGCTCAGTCCAAAGATCTTCTTTCTGCATATCATTGACATAAGACACCTCAGGGTCTTCCTCCTTAGGCTTATACCATAGATGGATGCTGATTGGGATCTTGTCCCTAACAAGAACCCCGCACTGAGCAGAAAACGCCTTCCTTGTCCGCATGGGTTCAATCGGTTCGCCGTCGGGCGCGATTTCTATGATCTCAAACTTTTCATCCGAGCTCAACTTTTTCTTCGGGCCTCGTCTCCTTACCGAAGTTGTGCTCGATCCGGAGGGCTAGAAATTATAAGGAAGAAAGACGAGAGTAATTAATATGTGTACATATACCAAAACAATGGATGCATCAATTAACTAGTCAAGACGGGCTTAACTAATATATATATATACCTGGCGGACTCGGTTCGGTCACCGGAGCGATCAAGACGGTCTCCTACGCTTGTACCTCCATTGTGTCACGGAGCCATCATGAACATAGTCCTCTTCTTGTACCGCATTAATGGGTGAAGCCATCATGAACATAGCCCTCTTCTTCACCCAGTCCGGTGTCGTTGAGAAATGACGCAACTTCATCACTTCCTTGTGCGATTATGTGCCGCAACATTGCTTCTGTTTCTTCATCTCGGGAGTGCTCCATAGTTTCTGCAAATCACAATAAGGAATCATGTTAGTTTGGGTGGCCTCGAGAGAGTTAATTTGTCGGGTAGGGGCGCGGCGGGAGGGGGTAGGAGACCAACATCGTTTTCTCTCTAGGGTTTGGGGTCGCCTCGACACAACGCTTCAAGGGTTAATTTGGGTGGCCTCGAGAGAGTTAATTTGTCTGGTAGGGCGCGGCGGGAGGGGGAGACTAACATCGTTTTCTCTCTAGGGTTTGGGTGTCCTCGAGAGTTTTGGTCGAGCGAGAGGGCCGAGGGGGGTGCTGTCGTTGTATAAGTTATCACGGTCGAGAGGGGGTATATATATCGACCGCTCCACATGTCGAAGTTATCTCGAGGGGGTTATATCGACAACGACGCGACATACATATACATGGGGAAATAATGTTATCGGGGAGGGGGTATCGGTACCCCCCCTGTTGGGGAACGTAGTAATTTCAAAAAAATTCCTACGCACACGCAAGATCATGGTGGTGCATAGCAACGAGAGGGGAGAGTGTGTCCACGTACCCTCGTAGACCGAAAGCGGAAGCGTTATGACAACGCGGTTGATGTAGTCGTACGTCTTCATGATCCGATCGATCCAAGTACCGAACGTACGGCACCTCCGTGTTCTGCACACGTTCAGCTCGATGACGATCCCGGGCTCCGATCCAGCAGGGTGTCGGGATGAGTTCCACAAGACGACGGCGTGGTGGCGGTGATGATGCTCTCATCGCGAGGCTTCGCCTAAACTCCGCGACGATATGACCGAGGTGGAATATGGTGGAGGGGGCACCGACACAGCTAAGGAACGATCCATAGACCAACTTGTGTGTCATGGGGTGCCCCCCTGCCCCTGTATATAAAGGAGCAAGGGGGAAGGGGCGGCCGGCCAAGGGAGGGTGCGCCAGGGAGGAGTCCTACTCCCACCGGGAGTAGGATTCCCTCCTTCCTAGTCCAACTAGGAGACCTTCCATGTAGTAGGAGTAGGAGAGAAGGAAAGGGAAGAGAGAAGGGAAGGAAGGAGGGTGCGGCCCCCCCTAGTCCAATTCGGACTAGGCCTTGGAAGCGCGGCCTGCCCTAGGCAGCCCTCTCTCTTTCCCGTATGGCCCAATAAGGACCAATACTTCTCCGGCGAATTCAGAACTCTCCGGTACTCAAAAATACCGAATCACTCGGAACCTTTCCAAGTCCGAATATAGTCGCCCAATATATCGATCTTTACGTCTCGACCATTTCGAGACTCCTCTTCATGTCCCCGATCCCATCAGGGACTCCGAACTCCTTCGGTACATCAAAACTCATAAACTCATAATATAACTGTCATCGTAACGTTAAGCGTGCGGACCCTACGGGTTCGAGAACTATGTAGACATGACCTAGAACTGTTTACGGTCAATAACCAATAGTGGAACCTGGATGTTCATATTGGCTCCTACATATTCTACGAAGATCTTTATCGGTCAAACCGCATAACAACATACGTTGTTCCCTTTGTCATCGGTATGTTACTTGCCCGAGATTCGATCGTCGGTATCCAATACCTAGTTCAATCTCGTTACCGACAAGTCTCTTTACTCGTTCCGTAATACATCATCCCGCAACTAACTCATTAGTTGCAATGCTTGCAAGGCTTAAGTGATGTGCATTACCGAGAGGGCCAGAGATACCTCTCCGACAATCGGAGTGACAAATCCTAATCTCGATATCGCCAACCCAACATGTACCTTCGGAGACACCTGTGAGAGCACCTTTATAATCACCCGATTACGTTGTGACGTTTGGTAGCACACAAAGTGTTCCTCCGTAAACGGAGTTGCATAATCTCATAGTTGTAGGAACTTTGTATAAGTCATGAAGAAAGCAATAGCAACATACTAAACGATCAAGTGCTAAGCTAACGGAATGGGTCAAGTCAATCAGATCATTCAACTAATGATGTGATCCCGTTAATCAAATAACAACTCTTTTGTCTATGGTTAGGAAACATAACCATCTTTGATTAACAAGCTAGTCAAGTAGAGGCATACTAGTGACACTCTGTTTGTCTATATATTCACACATGTATTATGTTTCCGGTTAATATAATTCTAGCATGAATAATAAACATTTATCATGATATAAGGAAATAAATAATAACTTTATTATTGCCTCTAGGGCATATTTCCTTCACCCCCCTCGTGTTGAAGTTTCTTCTTTCTCCTCTATTCCTTTCTTCTTCTTCTACTCTTCTTTTTCTTCTTCTCGCGAGAAAGGAAAATAAGGAAAAGGAAGAAAAGAGGAAGAAGAAAAAAAAAGAAAAAAAAGAGGAGAAGAAGAAAGGAATAGAGGAGAAGAAGAAAAATAGAAATTTTCTATTTTTCTTCTTCTCCTCTATTCATTTCTTCTTCTCCTCTTCTTTTTCTTCTTATTTCCTCTTCTTATTTATTTCTCCTCTTCTTCCTCTCCTCTTCTTCTCCTTTCTTCCTCTTCTTATTTTCCTTTTTCCTCTCATTCTTTTTAGTATTGCTTGTGTAAAAAAATGTTCAAATAGAAAATTTCGAAAAAAACAAAGGTTTTGCCTAATGCATTGTTCATATGAATATACAAACATTTGCATATTTCTACAATAATTAATATCACCAAAAAAATCTATGAACAGAAAAAACCTAACTTTTCTAAAATCTATCTTTTGCATATATGAAAACATTAATACACATATGAACAAAAATACATATATGAAGAAAAACATGCTCTGAACAATTTTTTATACATTTTGAACATCTACATAAACATAGCCACATACATACACATATACATTATATATATATGAACAAAAAATTAAACTAATAAAAGTGAAAAAAAACAGAGCTGGTCTGTGGCTGGCTCACAATGGGGCGGCTAGATGCGATGGCGGCGGTGGGCGGCGGGCGCCCGGCGCGTGGGGCGGGACGACAGGCAGGGGCTCGAGGCGTGCTGGCTCGGGATGCCGGGCGACGAGGACGGCGAGGCTCGGGAGGCCGGGCGAGGACGGCGCTTGGTTGGGCGGCGGCCTTGGCGGCGGCGGCGACGGCGAGGTGGAGCAACTGGCGGCGTCGAGGAGGTCGGCGTCGTCGGGGGCAATGGCGATGAGATTCTGAATTTTGAAAAGTGTTTGCTTATATAGCAAAGCCTTTGGTCGGTTCGTGAAACCAACTGAGTAATGCACTTTTAGTCGGTTGGTGCCACCAACGGGACCAAAACCTCTTTTTCGGCAGCCCAAAGGCGGGAAGCGGCGGCCTTTGGTACGGTTGGTGCCACGAACCGTACCAATGCCACCCTTTAGTCCCGGTTGGTGCCACCAACGGGACCAAAACCCCTGTCTTTGCACGTCGGGGCCAAAGTTTAGTCCCACCTCGCTAGTTGAGAGGCGCGCAGTGGTTTATAAGCCCCACCGCCGCACCCCTCTCAACCTCCTTTCCATTGCAGGCTTACGGGCCTACTTGTTCTGCTATGCTCGATGGGCCTGCTGGCCTGCCTGGGAACTGAATCTGGCCCATGGATGGGTTTCTAGTCGATTCATTTGTGGTGGCCCAATGGGTGGCAATTTTTTGTTTTTTGTTTTCTTTACTTATTGTTGCTATTTTTCCAGTTTTTTGTTTTGTTTCTGCATTATTTATTTTCTTTTGTTTTTTCTTTATTTTCCAATTCTTTTTGCTTTTAGTTTTAGGAAAATTATAAACTTTCTATTAGTGCCATTACTTTTCAAATTTGAAAACACTTTTTTGTTTTTTGTTTTCTTTATTTATTTATTTTATTTTGTTTCTACTTACAACAAAATACTTATTGTTGTTTTTTGTTTTAATTTCTGCATTATTTATTTTCTTTTGTTTTTGCTTTATTTTTCAATTCTTTTTGCTTTTAGTTTTAGGAAAATTATAAACTTTCGTTAGTGCCATTAGTTTTCAAATTTGAAAACACTATTTTTGTTTTTTGTTTTCTTTCTTGCTTTATTTATTTTATTATGTTCTACTTACAACAAAAAACTTATTGTTGCTATTTATAATTATTACGAGGCGAACCATAAGACATTAAAGCATTTCGAATGAACTCTGAAAAAGTTGAAAGTTGGCATGGTATCATACTCTCAGCGTCATTGAACAGCTAGTCCGCGGGACCCTTTCCAAAGATTACGTGTAAATCATTGACCATAGCAAGTACGTGATCACCGATGCGCATGGCGGGCTTCTTCGGTGATCTGCCTCGCCTTTGAAATGCTTGCCTTTCTTTCGGCAGTGATGGTTGATCGGAAGAAATCGGCGATGGCCAGTACACATTCTTCCTGCAGCTTGCGGTATATACTATCGGTGTCAAGTAAACGGGCGTGCATTCATGGTATCCCTTGTTTGTCTGTCCTAAAAGGTTCTTGAGAGCGGGCCAATCGTTGATGGTCACGTAACAACAACGCCTTTAGGTTAAATTCTCCTGTTTGTGCTCATCCCACGTCGTACACCGTTTCCATTCCACAACCGTAAAAGTTCTTCAACTAATGGCCTTAGGTACACATCAATGTCATTGCCGAGTTGCTTAGGGCCTTGGATGAGAACTGCATCATAATGAACTTCCGCTTCATGCACATCCAAGGAGGAAGGTTATACATACATAGAGTCACGGGCCAGTGCTGTGATTGCTGCTCTGCTCCCGAAAGGATTAATGCCATCCGCGCTTAAAGCAAACCATACGTTCCTTGGCTCACTTGCAAACTCATTCCAGTATTTCTCTCGATTTTTCTCCATCTGCGACCCGTCGCGGGTGCTCTCAACTTCCCGTCTTTCTTACGGTCCTCACTGTGCCATCGCATCAACTTGGCATGCTCTCCGTTTACAACAGATGTTTCAACTGTGGTATTATAGGAGCATACCACATCACCTTCGCAGAACCCTCTTCACGGGGGCTCGCCGTCAACATCACGGGGTCATCTCGTCGATCTTATACCGTAATGCACCGCATACCGGGCATGCGTTCAGATCCTTATACGCACCTTGATAGAGGATGCAGATCATTAGGGCATGCATGTATCTTACGCACCTCAATCCTAGAGGACATCGACCTTCTTTGCTGCGTATGTCTTGTCGGGACGGTCGTTATCCTTTGGAAGCTTCTTCTTCAATATTTTGAGAGCTTCTCAAATCCTTTGTCGAGCACATCATTCTCGCCTTCCATCGCAGCAATTCGATGACGGTACCGAGCTTTGTGTTTCCATCTTCGCAATTGGGGTACAACCCTTTTTGTGGTCCTCTAACATGCGATCGAACTTCAGCTTCTCCTTTTGACTTTTGCATTGCATCCTTGCATCGACAATGACCTCGGAGATCATCATCATCGGGCACATCGTCGGTTCCTCTTGATCTTCAGCAGCTTAGCCCGTTGCAGCATCATCGCACATCGTCTGGTTCCTCTTGATGTTCAAGAACATCACCGTATTCAGGGGCACATAGTTGTCATCGTACTCTTCTTCTTCGCCGTCTTCCATCATAACCCCTATTTCCCGTGCCTCGTCCAAACATTATAGTGTGGCATGAAACCCTTGTAAAGCGGTGGATGTGGAGGATTTTCGGTCGAGTAAGACTTCGTATTCCCACATATAGGGCATGGACAACACATAAAACCATTCTGCTTGTTTGCCTCAGCCACTTGAGAAAATCATGCACGCCTTAATGTACTCGGAGGTGTGTCTTGAACCGTACATCCATTCCCGGTTCATCTGCATGCATTATATATAATTAAGCGTGTCAAAAATCATTACAGAACATCATGAATAGATAACTAAATGACCAAATTAATAGAAGTTCATCATCACATTAAAACCAAAGTACATACATAGTTCTCATCTAACAACATAAAGCTCTGCAGAGCATCTAAATTAATTAAACCATACACTGAAACTATGTAAAACATTTCAATGCGAAAACAAATGCGATCATAATCGCAACCAATGTAACAACTGATCCAACGCATAATGATACCAAGCCTCGGTATGAATGGCATATTTTCTAATCTTTCTAATCTTCAAGCGCATTGCATCCATCTTGATCTTGTGATCATCGACGACATCCGCAACATGCAACTCCAATATCATCTTCTCCTCCTCAATTTTTCTAATTTTTTCCTTCAACGAATTGTTTTCTTCTTCAACTAAATTTAACCTCTCGACAATAGGGTCGGTTGGAATTTCCGGTTCAACAACCTCCTAGATAAATAAAATCTATGTCATGTTGGTCGGCATAATTATCATAAACAATAAATGAACCAATAGTTATGAAAAGATAATATATACCACATCCGAATCATAGGCGGGGACGAGGGCCGACGAGGCGGATACCAAAACCATCGCACTATATAAGATGCAATAATAAAAGTAAGAAAATTATACAAGTATCTATATAAACATACAAGTAAGAATTTTTTTCCTTTCAGAAAGAAGATAAGATAAGAACAAGAGGCTCACCACGGTGGTGCAGGCGACGAGATCGGCGCGGGCGATCGACGGCGGTGAAGACGGGGACGGGACGTGACGGACCGCTAAACCTAGACAAATATTAAGGAAAATGGAGCTTGGAGGTCGAGCTTGGAGAGGAGAAAGCTTAAGTAGTGTGGCTCGGGCATTCCATCGAACACCTCGTGTGCATAGGAGGTGAGCTAGAGCACCACAAAGCTCTCCCCTCGCCTGCCACGAAAAATAGAGCACTGGGAGTGCTCTGCGGGCAAGGGGTATATATAGGCAACTAATTGGTCCCGATTGGTGACTTGAACCGGGACTAAAGGGCAGCCTTTGGTCCCGGTTCGTCCCACCAACCGGGACCAATGGTGGTGGGCCAGGAGCGAGGCCCATTGGTCCTGGTTCGTCCCACCAACCGGGACCAAAAGGTCCAGTCTAACCGGGACCAATGGCCCACATGGCCCGGCCGGCCCCCGGGGCTCACGAACCGGGTCCAATGCCCCCATTGGTCCTGGTTCTGGATTGAACCGGGACTAATGGGCTGGCCGGGCCTGGACCATTGCCCTGTTTTCTACTAGTGACCCAGGAGCGCCCAGGTGGGCTGTGCCCACCTCGGTGGCCTCCCGTACCCCCTCTTCGCCCCATAAATCGTCAAATATTCCAAAAAACCCTCGGGGTAACCCTAGATCAGAAGTTCCGCCGCCGTAAGCCTCTGTAGCCATGAGAAACCAATCTAGACCCCGTTGCGGCACCCTGTCGGAGGGGGGAATCATCACCGGCGGCCATCTTCATCATCCTGGCGCCCACCATGATGAGGAGGGAGTAGTTCACCCTCGGGGCTAAGGGTTTGTACCAGTAGCTATGTGTTTAATCTCTCTCTCTCTCTCTCTCTCTCTCTCTCTCTCTCGTGTTCTTGAGATGTCACGATCTTGATGTATCGCGGGCTTTGTTAATATAGTTGGATCATATGGTGTTTTCCCCTCTCTATCTTGTTGTGAGGAATCGAGTTTTCCCTTTGAGATTTCGTTTTATCAGATTGAATACTTTTATGGATTTGAGAACACTTGATGTATGTCTTGCGTATGAATACTCGTGGTGACAATGGGGTATCATATTGATTCACTTGATATGTGTTTTGGCACTCAACTTGTGGATTCCCGAGGTGACATTGGGGTAATCTATGCATAGGGGTTGATGCACGTTCTTGTCTTTGTTTCTCCGGTAGAAATCTTGGGGCACTCTTTGAAGTTCTTTGTGTTGGATTGAATATTATGAATCTGAATTTGCTTTGGTGTTATTTTAGTACGAACTCTTGGTTAGATCGATTGGAAAGAATAGCTTGGTGTCATTTTAGTACGAACTCTAGGATAGATTGATCAGAAAGAATAGCTTTGAGGTGGTTTCGTACCCTACAAACAATTCCATCTTTTGTTCTCCGCTAGATAGGAACTTTGGGGTGATTCTTCATCGCACTTTGAGGGATGGTTATATGATCCAATTATATTAGCATTGTTGAGAGATTGCACTAGCGAAAGTAAAGACCCTAGGCCTCATTTTCAAGCATTGCAATACAGTTTGTGCTCACTTTTATCGTTCGTTACCTTGCTGTTTTTATTTATTCAGATTATAAAAATATATTTCTACCATATATATTACACTTTTATCACCATCTCTTCGCCGAACTAATGCACCTATACAATTTGCCATTGTATTGGGTGTGTTGGGGACACAAGAGATTTCTTGTATTTAGTTGCAGTGTTGTTTGAGATAGACCATCTTCATCCTACACCTCCCACGGATTGATAAACCTTAGGTCATCCACTTGAGGGAAAATTGTTACTGTCCTACAAAACTCTGCGCTTGGAGGACCAACACGGGTCTACAAGAATAAAGTTGCGTAGTAGACATCAGAGCCCTGCCCAACAATTTTTCTCGAGGATTCGTCCTCGTCCGACGACTCGGGCGTGGAGTCCATGCTCGAGTGCCATCGGTAGCAGATGGTGGTGGTGGTCCTGACAATGAAGGAGGTCAAGGATCGAACCCGCAAGAGACAGCGAGGATCGACCGTCGGCCGTCTTTGCACCCCTCGCAACCGCATTCTCAGGAACGAGATGCTGATGCAGGACTACTTCACGGACAATCCTACCTATCCGCCACACCTCTTCCGGAGAAGGTATCGAATGAGCGGACCCCTCTTCGTAAAAATTATGCAAGCTTGCGAGGCCAATTCTTGGTTTTTTACTTAAAGGTGAAACATCGCAGGCTTGTTGGGTTTTAGTGCATATCAAAAAATCTCCGCAGCCATGCGGGTGATTGCATATGGAATTCCAGCTGACTATGCCGACGAGTATCTTCCCATTGGCAAAGATACTATAATTGAGTTAGTGCGCAGGTTCGCCAAAGTGATCATCCGCGTCTTTGATCATGTCTATATTCGTGCACCCAACAAGGAACACACCAAAAACTTGATGGCAGCAAATGAGAAAAAAGGTTGGCCTCCATGCTAGGAAGTATTGACTGCATGCATTGGACTTGGAAAAACTGCCCGAAGGCATGGCACGGGCAGTATTGTGGCAAGTCTCACGATGCAACAATTGTTCTAGAAGCCGTTGCATCCGAGGATTTATGGATTTGGCATTGGTTTTTCCGTATGCCGGGTACTCTCAACGATATCAATGTGTTGCAACGGTCTCATTTGTTTGCTAGACTTGCTAGTGGTGATGCTCTTGCTTGCAACTTCACGGTGAATGGGCATGAGTACACAAAAGGGTACTATCTTGCAGATGGTATTTACCCTTCTTGGTGTACATTTGTGAAGAGCATCAAAAAGCCCAAAACTAGAAAGCATATTGAATTTGCAAAGGTACAAGAGGCTGCCCAAAAATATATTGAAAGAGCCTTCTGGGTTTTGCAGTCTAGGTTTGCCATTGTTCGTGGTCTTGCTCGTTTTTGGGAAAAGCCAGCCTTGAAGAACATCATGACATGTTGTGTGATTCATCACAACATGATCATCGAAGATGAGAGGGAAATGAACTTGGAGTTCTTCTATGGCTAATGTCGGTAGCTGTGTCAAACCAGCCAGAGACCCTGATCACATACAAGCATTCCTTCAGACATACCGACAGATTGAAGATGCAAACACCCACCATCAGCTTCAGGAGGATCTCATTGAGCACCATTGGCAGAGGCATGGTCAAAGGAATTGAGCACAATTGACAAAGGCACCGACCAAATTTACATTCAATTCATTTAATTCATGTCTGATCGGTATCATTGTTGTAATCTAGACAATTGTTGTATTGAATTATTAGTTTACTTCCGTGTTTGAATAATTATTGTAATTTGGATTCATAATATTCAAATTTTATGTTATTTAAAATCACATTTATGTGTGACATTTGAGTTATGTGTCAATTTCAAAAAACGTGTTTTGTAGGCTCGCGCGGGCTGCGGCGGAACATACCCCGCTCATACGTCCATTTTGCATCATGTTTTCCTACTGCTATTTATGATGTTTTATGCATAATAATGCTTTTTGGAGTAATTCTATTGCCTTTTCTCTCATAATTTGCAAGGTACACACAAAGAGAGAGAATTCCGGTAGCTGGAAATCTGGACTTGGAAAAGCTACGTCAGGCTACCTATTCTGCAGAACTCCAAACAAGCTGAAACTTCACGGAGAATTTTTAGGAATATTTGATGAATATTGGAGGAAATAAGTATCAGGGGAGGCCCACCAGGTGGGCACAACCTAGGCGCGCCCTGGTGGGTTGTGCTCACCCAGGCCCACCTCCGGTGCCCATCTTCTGGTATATAAGTCATTTTAACCTAGAAAAAAAATAAGGAGAGGACTTTCGGGATGGAGCGCCGCCGTCTCGAGGCGGAACTTGGGCAGGAGCACTTTTGCCCTCTGGCGGAGCGATTCCGCCGGGGGAACTTCCCTCCCGGAGGGGGAAATCATCGTCATCATCATCACCAACAACTCTCCCATCTTGGGGAGGGCTATATCCATCAACATATTCAACATCACCATGTCATCTCAAACCCTAGTTCATCTCTTGTGTTCAATCTTTTTACCGGAACTATAGATTGGTGCTTGTGGGTGACTAGTAGTGTTGATTACATCTTGTAGTTGATTACTATATGGTTTATTTGGTGGAAGATTATATGTTCAGATCCAATATGCTATTTAATACCCCTCTGATCTTGAGCATGATTATCATTTGTGAGTAGTTACTTTTGTTCTTGAGGTCACGGGAGAAATTATGTTGCAAGTAATCATGTGAAATTGATATGTGTTCGATATTTTGATAGTATGTGTGTTGTGATTCCCTTAGTGGTGTCGTGTGAACGTCGACTACATGACACTTCACCATATTTGGTCCTAAGGGAATGCATTGTGGAGTAGCAATTAGATGATGGGTTGCGAGAGTGACAGAAGCTTAAACCCTAGTTTATGCACTATTCCGTAAGGTACCGATTGGATCCAAAAGTTTAATGCTATGGTTAGAATTTATTCTTAATACTTTTCTCGTAGTTGCGGATGCTTGTGGGAGGGTTAATCATAAGTAGGAGGTTTGTTCAAGTAAGAACAGCACCTAAGCACCGGTCCACCCACATATCAAATTATCAAAGTAGCGAACACAAATCGTCAACATGATGAAAGTGACTAGATGAAATTCCCGTGTACCCTCAAGAACGCTTTGTTTATTATAAGAGACCGTTTTGGCTTGTCCTTTGCCTCAAAAGGATTGGGCTACCTTGCTGCACTTTTGTTACTATTATCATTACTTGCTCGTTACAAATTATCTTGCTATCAAACTACTCTGCTACTTACAATTTCAGCACTTGCCGACATTACCTTGCTGAAAACCACTTGTCATTTCCTTTTGCTCCTTGCTGGGTTCGACACTCTTACTTATCGAAAAGAGCTACAATTAATCCCCTATACTTGTGGGTCATCAGCGAAGAGCAACGAGTCGGTGTCCGGTGCCTCCGCGTCCGCCGCCATCACCGAGGAGAAGTAGAACACGGGAATCCGCCACCGCTTGGGTCCCATGAAGGCCACCGCCTAGGCGACACTGGCGTACACAGCCGGTGCCTTGCCCGGTTCTTCTCTTTCGAGGACCTCTGTCGATCCCACATGGGCTTCACGGAAGTGGAGGTGCCGCCTTCCCCTCCTGCTGAAGCATCAGCCGGGGGTTCCACTCCGATGAGTGGCAAGGAAGCAAGTCGTCCTTTCCGCTGAAGCATATACCTTCGGGGCTCCCGGCAGTCCGATGATCGGGCTGCCGGACATGAGGAAGACAAAGGGATCCGCAGGCGGCGATTTAGATTAGGTATTAATTATACCTTCAGAGTCGAACTAGCATCATTGATGTAAATGTACTAAAATCCTCATGTTTATATGAAAATTTGGCTTTTTTACATGAAATCCGGCCATGTTTGCACGAATTTCGTCCGGTTGGTTTGAGTTCTTGTGAAAATGTATGCGGTTAGTGTTGGATGGCTACCTCCCACATCCGTGTCCGCGGACTGGTTCTGTTGCTCGTATTTGCAACTCAAAACATGGGGTATGGATTAAACGAAGATTGGCTAAGGACAAGGTGATGATGCCCATCGGAAATGGTTCCAAGGTCGATGTGATCGCCGTCGGCACGCTACCTCTACATCTACCTTCGGATTAGTTTTAGACCCGAATAATTGTTATTTGGTGCCAGCATTGAGCATGAACATTTGAACATTATATCTGGATCTTGTTTGATGCAAGACGGTTATTCATTTAAATCAAAGAATAATGGTTGTTCTATTTATATGAGTAATATCTTTTATGGTCTGCACATGAGTGGTCTATTTTTTTGAATCTCGAACGTAGTGATACACATATTCATAATATTGAAGCCAAAAGATGCAAAGTTAATACTGATAGTGCAACTTATTTGTGGCACTGCCGTTTAGGTCATATTGGTGTAAAGCGCATGAAGAAACTCCATGCTGATGGGCTTTTGGAATCACTTGATGCTTTCTAACCATGCCTCATGGGCAAGATGACTAAGACTCCATTCTCTGGAACAATGGAGTGAGCCACTGACTTATTGGAGATAATACATACTGATGTATGCGGTCCGATGAGTGTTGAGGCTCGCGGTGGGTATCGTTATTTTCTAACCTTCACAGATGATTTTAGCAGATATGGGTATATCTACTTAATGAAACATAAGTCTGAAACATTTGAAAAGTTCAAAGAATTTCAAAGTGAAGTGGAAAATCATTGTAACAAGAAAATAAAGTTTCTACGATCTGATAGTCGAGGTGAATATTTGAGTTATGAGTTTGGTCTTCATTTAAAACAATGTGGCATAGTTTCACAACTCACGCCACCTAGAATACCACAGCGTAATGGTGTGTCCGAACATCGTAACCGTACTTTATTAGATATGGTGCGATCTATAATGTCTCTTACCGATTTACCACTATCGTTTTGGTGTTATGCTTTAGAGACGGCTGCATTCATGTTAAATAGGGTACCATCTAAATCCATTGAGATGACACCATATGAACTATGGTTTGGCAAGAAACCTAAGCTGTCATTTCTTAAAGTTTGGGGTTGCGATGCTTATGTGAAAAACCTTCAACCTAATAAGCTCGAAGCCAAATCGAAGAAGTGCGCCTTCATAGGATACCCAAAAGAAAGTGTTGGGTACACCTTCTATCATCGATCCGAAGGCATGACATTTGTTGCTAAGAATGGATCCTTTCTAGAGAAGGAGTTTCTCTTGAAAGAAGTGAGTGGGAGGAAAGTAAAACTTGATGAGGTAATTGTACCTTCTCTTGAATTGGAAAGTAGTTCATCATATAAATTAGTTCCAGTGATGCCTACACCAATTAGTGAGGAAGTTAATAATGATGATCATGAAACTTCAGATCAAGTTACTACCGAACCTTGTAGGTCAAGCAGAGTACGTTCCGCACGAGGGTGGTACGGTAACCCTGTTCTGGAAGTCATGTTACTAGACCATGACGAACCTACAAACTATGAGGAAGCGATGATGAGCCCAGATTCCACGAAATGGCTTGAGGCCATGAAATCTGAGATGGGATCCATGTATGAGAACAAAGTATGGACTTTGGTTAACTTGCCCGATGATCGGCAAGCCATAGAAAATAAATGGATCTTGAAGAAGAAGGTTGATGCTGACGGTAATATTACTGTCTACAAAGCTCGACTTGTTGCGAAAGGTTTTCGACAAGTTCAAGGAGTTCACTACGATGAGACCTTCTCACCTGTAGCGATGCTTAAGTCTGTCCGAATCATGTTAGCAATTGTCGCATTTTATGATTATGAAATTTGGCAAATGGATGTCAAAACTGCATTCCTTAATGGATTTCTTAAAGGAGAGTTGTATATGATGCAACTAGAAGGTTTTCTTGATCCTAAAGGAGCTAACAAAGTGCGCAAGCTCCAGCGATCCATTTATGGACTGGTGCAAGCCTCTCGGAGTTGGAATATATGCTTTGATAGTGTGATCAAAGCATATGGTTTTATACAGACTTTTGGAGAAGCTTGTATTTACAAGAAAGTGAGTGGGAGCTCTGTAGCATTTCTAATATTATATGTGGATTACATATTGTTGATTGGAAATGATATAGAGTTTATGGATAGCATAAAAGGATACTTGAATTATAATTTTTCAATGAAAGACCTCGGTGAAGCTGCTTATATGTTGGGCATCAAGATCTATAGAGATAGATCAAGTCGCTTAATTGGACTTTCACAAAGCACATACCTTGATAAAGTTTTGAAGAAGTTCAAAATGGACCAGTCAAAGAAAGGGTTCTTGCCTGTATTACCAGGTGTGAAGTGATGACCCACAAGTATAGGGGATCTATCGTTGCGCTTTCGATAAGTAAGAGTGTCGAACCAAACAAGGAGCAGAAGGAAATGATAAGCGGTTTTCAACAAGGTATTCTCTGCAAGTACTGAAATAAGTGGTAACAAATAGTTTTGTGATAGGATAATTTATAATGCGCAACAAGTAACAAGAGTAAATAAAGTGCAGCAAGGTGTCTCAATCCTTTTTGTAGCAAAGGACAAGCCTGGACAAACTCTTATAATAGGAAAAGCGCTCCCGAGGACACATGGGAATATCGTCAAGCTAGTTTTCATCACGTTCATGTGATTCGCGTCGTACTTTGATAATTTGATATGTGGGTGGACGGTGCTTGGGTGCTGTTCTTACTTGAACAAGCATCCCACTTATGATTAACCTCTATTGCAAGCATCCACAACTACAACAAAAGTATTAAGGTAAACCTAACCATAGCATGAAACATATGGATCCAAATCAGCCCTTACGAAACAACGATAAATTAGGGTTTAAGCTTCGTCACTCTAGCAACCCATCATCTACTTATTACTTCCCAATGCCTTCCTCTAGGCCCAAATAATGGTGAAGTGTTATGTAGTCGACGTTCACATAACACCACTAGAGGCTAGACAACATACATCTCATCAAAATATCGAACGAATACCAAATTCACATGACTACTAATAGCAAGACTTCTCCCATGTCCTCAGGAACAAATGTAACTACTCACAAAGCATATTCATGTTCATAATCAGAGGAGTATTAATATGCATAAAGGATCTGAACATATGATCTTCCACCAAATAAACCAACTAGCATCAACTACAAGGAGTAATCAACACTACTAGCAACCTACTAGTACCAATCCCGGACTTAGAGACAAGAATTGGATACAAGAGATGAACTAGGGTTTTGAGAGGAGATGGTGCTGGTGAAGATGTTGATGGAGATTGCCTTCTCCCGATGAGAGGAGCGTTGGTGATGATGATGGCGATGATTTCCCCCTCCAGGAGGGAAGTGTCCCCGGCAGAACAGCTCTGCCGGGGCCCTAGATTGGTTCCGCCAAGGTTCCGCCTCGTGGCGGCGGAGTTTCGTCCTGAAAGGTTGCTTCTGATTTTTTCCTCGACGAAAGACCTCATATAGTAGAAGATGGGCATCAAAGAGCCACCAGGGGGCCCACGAGGTAGGGGGGCGCGCCCAGGGGGGTAGGGCGCGCCCCCACCCTTGTGGCGTGTGGGGCCCCTCCGTGAACTTCTTCGCTGGATATTTTTATTATTTCCCAAAATGACTTTCGTGGAGTTTGGGACTTTTGGAGTTGTGCGAATAGGTCTCTAATATTTGCTCCTTTTCCATTGTAATTCCAAATTGCCGCATTCTCCTCCTTATGTAAACCTTGTAAAATAAGAGAGAATAGGCATAAGTATCGTGACATAACGTGTAATAACAGCCCATAATGCAATAAATATTGATATAAAAGCATGATGCAAAATGGACGTATCATGAAGTTGAGTCAAACTCAATGCCCGACCACTGCAGAAGATAGAGAAAAAAATGAAAGTCATTCCCTATGCCTCAGCCATAGGTTCTATCATGTATGCAATGCTATGTACTAGACCTGATGTGTGCCTTGCTATAAGTTTAGCAGGGAGGTACCAAAGTAATCCAGGAGTGGATCACTGGATAGCGGTCAAGAACATCCTGAAATACCTAAAAAGGACTAAGGATATGTTTCTCGTTTATGGAGCCATGGAGGTGACAAAGAGCTTGTCGTAAATGGTTACGTCGATGCTAGCTTTGACACTGATCCGCATGACTCTAAGTCGCAAATCAGATACATATTTATTGAATGGTGGAGCCGTTGGGGAACGTAACAAGTAATTTCAAAAAATTTCCTACGATCACGCAAGATCTATCTAGGAGATGCATAGCAACGAGAGGGGGAGAGTGTGTCCACATTGTCGGTGTCAAAACCAGCGGATCTCGGGTAGGGGGTCCCGAACTGTGCATCTAAGGTCGATGGTAACAGGAGACAGGGGACACAATGTTTACCCAGGTTCGGGCCCTCTCGATGGAGGTAATACCCTACTTCATGCTTGATTGATCTTGATGAATATGAGTATTACAAGAGTTGATCTACCACGCGATCGTAATGGCTAAAACCCTAGAAGTCTAGCCTGTATGACTATGATAATGAGTATATCCCTCTCTACAGTCCTAGCCCTCCGGTTTATATAATCACCAGAGGGATCTAGGGTTACATCAAGTCGGTTACAGAGAAAGGAATCTTCATATTTGGTCGCCAAGCTTGCCTTCCACGCCAAGGAGAGTCCCATCCGGACACGGGTGAGAGTCTTCGGTCTTTGTATCTTCACAGCCCATCAGTCCGGCCCATGGCTAACAGGCCGGACGCTCGAGGACCCCTTAGTCCAAGACTCCCTCAGTAGCCCCTGAACCAGGCTTCAATGCGAGGTGTCCGGCGCGCAGATTGTCTTCGGCATTGCAAGGCAGGTTCCCCTTTCCGAATACTCCATGATAGCTTTGGACGAACGTGTCCGGATCTGCAACACAAGTACCACTCACAACCGCAGAGAGTATAATATTTCACGAGTCCAATCCGCTGACACCTTTTTGCAGCGTGATGCCATGTCACCACCCGGTCATTATTTTGAACCGTTTTCTAGCCTGCCGCTCCATGTTTTGAGACGCGGTTTTATTGGCACGTCTTGTCAAAGTAGAGATCGTGTCCCCTTATTACGGGATTCTTATCAACGTGGACGTGGGTAATCCAACCGTCTCTTTGGTATGATTCCTTGGGAATAGGCAAGTTTTAAGGCCTATGAGGAGGCGTTCGATATTCACAACTTTTATAAAGGGGTACAGACCCGCCTTTCTCCCCACGCCTTCTTCTTCCTCAACCTTTCCTACCTCGAGCTCCAACACCCAGGTTTCAATCGCCACGAGCCTCAGTCATGTCCGGATCCAGCCTTCAAGGCCGGTGGGTGGCCTCTTCTGTTACAGAGGAGGTATCATGAAGCTCCGGGCGGCAAGATATCTGACCGCGGAAATCCTCCACCGGCTCCCCGCGGAAGGGCAGGTTATCCCCACCCCCAGATCCGGCGAGAGGGCCGTGTTCATCTCCCACTTCTTATGATGGTTAGGGTTTGCTCTCAATACCTTTGTCCGCGGGCTTATGTTCTACTACGGGCTATATTTTCACGATCTGGCCCCGAACTCTTTTCTTCTCATCTCGGCGTTCATCGTCACGTGTGAAGCCTTCCTCCGAATCCCTCCACACTTCGGCTTGTGGCTCAAGACCTTCAATGTGAAGCCGCAGGTGATCGAGAGGAAACCGGCGGAGTGTGGTGGTGCCACAGTGAGCAAGCTTACTAACGCTCTTTGGATAAAAGGATCCTTCACAGAATCCTCCAACTTATGGCAGCAGGAGTGGTTCTATATCACCGAGCCCCGTGGTTCCAAGTGGGCAGCTGCACCCGCGTTCCGATCCAGCCCTCCGATTCAGCTTGCATCATGGATCAATAAGGGGTTGGACTGGGGATCAATTGATGAAGTGCAGACTCTGCAGAGCTGCATCCAGAGCCTCCATGAGAAGGACATCGATCTTATCAACGTGATTCAAGTAATGCTAGTCCGCCGAACCCTGCCGTGCCAGCGACGACCTCTCCGCATGTGGGAGTTTAATCCGGAAGGGCCACAGACTCTTCAACAGTTCTTCGGCACGACGCACAAAGGAATGTGGAAATTGTTTTTCTGGACACGAAAACAGTGGCCGTACACTGGCCTCGATTGCAACCGTCCGGATACCTCGGTAAGCACTCGACTTCCGAACACCTTTTAGTCAAGTATCCTTTAATAAGATACTGAGTAAACTATCTTCTTCCAGGGCTGGATAAAGAAAGCGGAGCGAATTAGGTGTTCGGCCCCCCTTCCCGAAGACTCAGCGAGTCCCATGCTAACAAGGATGCTGGCCCCGGCACCGTACCAGGTGCCCATGCAGGAGGGCAAGGCGTAGAGCAAGAAGACAAAAGGTGGCCTCCATTTCGAAGGTATATCAGACATTGTGCCCGAGGGGATCAGAGTACCCTCGCCCGAAGACAAAAGTGAGGGAGAAGCCAACATCTCCTCTCCTCATGGTAAGAACAGGGCCGCCTTCGAAGGTTGGGAGGAAAAGGCTCCCAAGAGAGGCAAGATGCCACCGTCGGGCGGCTCGGGCTTGGAAGACAAC
>CM038677.1:223850712-223978849 GCA_021605205.1 Aegilops longissima | reverse complement strand
TTTCCTTTGAGATTTCGTGGTTATCGATTGAATACTTTTATGGATTTGAGAACACTTGATATATGTCTTGCAATTGAATACTCGTGGTGACATTGGGGTATCGTATTGATTCACTTGATATATGTTTTGGCACTCAACTCGCGGATTCCCGGGGTGACATTGGGGTAATCTATGCATAGGGGTTGATGCATGTTCTTGTCTTTGTTTCTCCGGTAGAAATCTTGGGGCACTCTTTGAAGTTCTTTGTGTTGGATTTGAAGGAAATATGCCCTAGAGGCAATAATAAAGTTGTTATTTATATTTCCTTATATCATGATAAATTTTTATTATCCATGCTAGAATTGTATTAACCGGAAACTTGATACATGTGTGCATACATAGACAAAACACTGTGTCCCTAGTAAGCCTCTACTAGACTAGCTCGTTAATCAAAGATGGTTAAGTTTCCTAGCCATAGACATGTGTTATCATTTGATGAACGGGATCACATCATTAGGAGAATGATGTGATGGACAAGACCCATCCGTTAGCTTAGCATAATGATCATTAAGTTTTATTGCTATTGCTTTCTTCATGACATATACATATTCCTTTGACTATGAGATTATGCAACTCCCGGATACCGGAGGAATACCTTGTGTGCTATCAAACGTCACAACGTAACTGGGTGATTATAAAGATGCTCTACAGGTATCTCCGAAGGTGTTTGTTGGGTTGGCATAGATCGAGATTAGGATTTGTCACTCCGAGTATCGGAGAGGTGTCTCTGGGCCCTCTCGGTAATGCACATCATAATAAGCCTTGCAAGCAATGTGACTAATGAGTTAGTTATGGGATGATGCATTACGAAACGAGTAAAGAGACTTGCTGGTAACGAGTTTGAACTAGGTATGAAGATACCAATTATCGAATCTCGGGCAAGTAACATACCGATGACGAAGGGAATTACGTATGTTGTCATTGCGGTACGACCGATAAAGATCTTCCTTGAATATGTAGGAACCAATATGAGCATCCAGGTTCCGTTGTTGGTTATTTACTGGAGAGGTGTCTCGGTCATGTCTACATAGTTCTCGAACCCGTAGGGTCCGCACGCTTAACGTTCGATGGCGATTTTGTATTATATGAGTTATGTGAGTTGGTGATCGAATGTTGTTCGGAGTCCCGGATGAGATCACGGACATGACGAGGAGTCTCGAAATGGTCGAGAGGTAAAGATTCATATATAGGACGATAGTATTCGGACACCAGAAGTGTTCCGGGGGTATCGGGTACGTATCGGGTCACCGAAAGGGGTTCCGCCCCCCCCCCGGCAAAGATATGGGCCTTATTGGGCCAAGGGCGGGACAGACCAACCCCTAGTGGGCTGGTTCACCCCCATATGAGTCGGCCTATGTGGAGAAAGTAAAAGGGGAGGAGGAAAGGAAATAGAGGGAATATGATTATCCCTTCCTTTCCCCTCTCCCCTCTTTTCTTCCCCCCTCCGAATAGGAATAGGAAAGAGGGAGGCCGAATTGGGAGGTGCCCAAGTAGGATTCCTCCTACTTGGGGCGCCCCCTTGGCTGCCTCTCCTCCCCTCCAACCTATATATATGAGGGGGGCACCGCTAGAACACACACGAACAATTGTTAGCCGTGTGTGGCGCCCCCCTCCACAATTTATGCCTCCGGTCATACTCACGAAGTGCTTAGGCGAAGCCCTACACGGATTACTTCACCATCACTGTCACCACGCCGTCGTGCTGACGAAACTCTCCCTCGACACTTTGCTGGATCAAGAGTTTGAGGGACGTCATCGAGCTGAACGTGTGCAGAACTCGGAGGTGTCGTACGTTCGGCACATGATCGGTCGGAACGAGAAGAAGTTCGACTACATCAACCGCGTTGTCAAACGCTTCCGCTTTCGGTCTACGAGGGTACATGGACACACTCTCCCCCTCTCGTTGCTATGCATCTCCTAGATAGATCTTGCGTGAGCGTAGGAAATTTTTAAAATTGCATGCTACGTTCCCCAACAGTGGCATCCGAGCCAGGTCTATGCGTAGATGATATGCACGAGTAGAACACAAAGAGTTGTGGGCGGTGATAGTCATACTGCTTACCACCAGCGTCTTATTTTGATTCGGCGGTATTGTTGGATGAAGCGGCCTGGACCAACCTTACATGACCATGTTCATGAGACCGGTTCCACCGACAGACATGCAACTAGTTTTGCATAAAGGTGGCTGGCTGGTGTCTATTTCTCCTACTTTAGTTGCATCGAATTTGACTGCGACCGGTCCTTGTTGAAGGTTAAAACAGAAAACTTGATAAATCACCGTTGTGGTTTTGATGCGTAGGTAAGAACAGTTTGTTGGAAATATGCCCTAGAGGCAATAATAAATTGATTATTATTATATTTCCTTGTTCATGATAATCGTTTATTATCCATGCTAGAATTGTATTGATAGGAAACTCAGATACATGTGTGGATACATAGACAACACCATGTCCCTAGTAAGCCTCTAGTTGATCGCTCGTTGATCAATAGATGGTTACGTTTTCGACCATGGACATTGGATGTCGTTGATAACGGATCACATCATTAGAAGAATGATGTGATGGACAAGACCCAATCCTAAGCCTAGCACAAGATCATGTAGTTCGATGCTACAGCTTTTCTAATGTCAAGTATCGCTTCCTTAGACCATGAGATTGTGCAACTCCGGATACCGTAGGAATGCTTTGGTGTGCCAAACGTCACAACGAATCGGGTGGCTATAAAGGTACACTACGGTATCTCCGAAAGTGTCATTGGGTGGCATGAATCGAGATGGATTTGTCACTCCGTAAACGGAGAGGTATCTCTGGGCCCACTCGGTAGGACATCATCATATGTACAATGTGATCAAGGAGTTGATCACGGATGATGTGTTACGGAACGAGTAAAGAGACTTGCGGTGCAACGAGATTGAACAAGGTATTGGGATACCGACGATCGAATCTCGCAAGTATCGCATCGATAGACAAAGGGAATTGTATACGGATTGATTAAGTCCTTGACATCGTGGTTCATCCGATGAGATCATCGTGGAACATGTGGGAGCCAACATGGGTATCCAGATCCCGCTGTTGGTTATTGACCGGAGAACGCCTCGGTCATGTTGCAGATGTCTCCGAACCCGTAGGGTCTACACACTTAAGGTTCGGTGACGCTAGGGTTATAGAGATATTAGTATGCGGTAACCCGAAAGTTGTTCGGAGTCCCGGATGAGATCCCGGACGTCACGAGGAGTTCCGGAATGGTCCGGAGGTAAAGAATTATATATAGGAAGTCCTATTTGGACATCGGGACAAGTTTTGGGGTCATCGGATTGTACTGGGACCACCGGAGGGGTCCGAGGGCCCACCGGTGGGGCCACCTGCCCTGTGGGGCCACATGGGCTGTAGGGGTGCACCTTGGCCTATATGGGCCAAGGGCACCAGCCCCAAGAGGCCCATGCGCCAAGAGAGAAAAAAGGGAGAGTCCTACAAGGGAAGGCACCTCCGGGGTGCCTTGGGAGGATGGACTCCTCCCCACCCTTGGCCGCACCCTTCCTTGGAGGAAGGGGCAAGGGCTGCGCCTCCCCTCTCCCTTGGCCCTATATATAGTGGGGAAAAGGAGGAGCAAACCAATCTAAGGCCTGGTGCCTCCTCTCCCTCCCGTGACACATCTTCCTCCTCCCCAAAGGCTTAGCGAAGCCTGTTGGAATCCCGCTACTTCCACCACGCCGTCAGGCTGCTGGATCTCCATCAACCTCTCCTCTTCCTTGCTGGATCAAGGCGTGGGAGACGCCTCCGTTCCGCACGTGTGTTGAACGCGGAGGTGCCGTCTGCTCGCACTAGGATCATCGGTGATTTGAATCACGACGAGTACGACTCCATCAACCCCGCTCACTTGAACGCTTCCGCTTAGCGATCTACAAGGGTATGTAGATGCACTCTCCTTCCCTCGTTGCTGGTTTCTCCATAGATAGATCTTGGTGACACGAGGAAAATTTTGAATTTCTGCCACGCTACCCAACAAATGGCATCATGAGCTAGGTCTATTGCGTAGATTCTATGCACGAGTAGAACACAAAGTAGTTGTGGGCGTTGATTTTGTTCAATATGCTTGCCGTTACTAGTCTTATCTTGATTGGCGGCATCGTGGGATGAAGCGGCCGGACCAACCTTACACGCATTTCACGTGAGACCGGTTCCACCGAATCGACATGCACTAGATGCATAAGGTGGTGGCGGGTGTCTGTCTCTCCTACTTTAGTCGGATCGGATTCGATGAAAAGGGTCCTTATGAAGGGTAAATAGCAATTGGCATATCACGTTGTGGTTTTGCGTAGGTAAGAAACGTTTGCTAGATACCCATAGCAGCCACGTAAAACATGCAACAACATTAGAGGACGCCTAACTTGTTTTTGCAGGTATGCTATGTGATGTGATATGGCCAAGAAGAATGTGATGAATGATATGTGATGTATGAAATTGATCATGTTCTTGTAATAGGATTCACGACTTGCATGTCGTTGAGTATGACAACGGCAGGAGCCATAGGAGTTGTCTTTATTTATTCATGACCTGCGTGTCAACATAAACGCCATGTAATTACTTTACTTTATTGCTAACCGTTAGCTGTAGTAGTAGAAGTAATAGATGACGGACAACTTCAAGAAGACACGATGATGGAGATCATGATGATGGAGATCATGGTGTCATGCCGGTGACGATGATGATCATGGAGCCCCAAGATGGAGATCAAAAGGAGCAAAGTGATGATGGCCATATCATGTCACTATTTGATTGCATGTGATCTTTATCATGTTTATGCATCTTATTTGCTTAGAACGGCGGTAGTAAATAAGATGATCCTTACAACAATTTCAAGAAGTGTTCTCCCTAACTGTGCAACCGCTACAGTTCGCTTCAAGCACCACGTGATGATCGGGTGTGATAGATCCTTACGCTCACATACAACGGTGTAAGACAGTTTTACACATGCAAAACACTTAGGGTTAACTTGACGAGCCTAGCATGTACAGATATGGCCTCGGAACACGTAAGACCGAAAGGTCGAGCATGAGTCGTATAGAAGATACGATCAACATGAAGATGTTCACCGACGTTGACTAGTCCGTCTCACGTGATGATCGGACACGGCCTAGTTGACTCGGATCATGTAATCACTTAGATGACTAGAGGATGTCTATCGAGTGGGAGTTCATAAGATGAACTTAATTATCCTGAACATAGTCAAAAAGGATTTTGCAAATTATGTCGTAGCTCGCGCTTTAGTTCTACTATTTTAGATATGTTCCTAGAGAAAATATAGTTGAAAGTTGTAGTAGCAATTATGCGGAAGACAAGGCTTATGTCCTTAATGTATCGCTCGGTGCTTTGGACCTCGAACGTGGTATGTGGATGTTGCGAACATTTGGCATACACGCTTTGATGACTACATGATAGTTCGGTAATGACAAATGGTTTAGAATTGAGGCATCAAGACATTTTTGAAATGTCACGAAACATATGAGATGTTTCGAGGGCTGAAATTGGGATTTCAGGCTCGTGCCCACGCCAAGAGGTATAAGACCTCCGACGATTTTCTTGGCCTGCAAACTAAGGAAGAAAAGCTCAATCGTTGAGCTTGTGCTCGATTGTCCGAGTACAACAATCACTTGAATCGAGTGGGAGTTGATCTTCCAGATTAGATAGTGATGCTTCTCCAAAGTCATTGCCACCAAGCTGCTAGAGCTTCAGAATGAACTATAACATATCAGGGATAGATATGATGATCCTTGAAATATTCGCGATGTTTGACACCGCGAAAGTAGAAATCAAGCGGGAGCATCAATTGTTGATGGTTAGTGAAACCACTAGTTTCAAGAAGGGCAAGGGCAAGAGGGATACTTCATGAAACGGCAAATCACCGCTGCTCTAGTGGAGAAACCCAAGGTTGAACCTAAACCGAGGCGAAAGTGCTTCGTAATAAGGGGAACAGCCATCGGAGCAGAATTACCCTAGATACTTGGTAGATGAGAAGGTGGAAAGGTCGATAGAAGTATATTGATATACATTATGTTAATGTGTACTTTACTAGTACTCCTAGTAGCACCAGGGTATTAAGATACCGGTTCGGTTGCTAAGTGTTAGTAACTCAAATAAAAGAGCTACGGAATAAAACGGAGACTAGCTAAAGGTGAGTGACGATATGTGTTGAAGTGTTTCCAAGTTTGATGTGATCAAACATCGCACGCTCCCTCTACCATCAAGATTAGTATTAAACCTGAATAATTGTCATTTGGTGTTTTGCGCTGAGCATAGACATGATTGGATTATGTCTATCGCAATACGGTTATTCATTTAAGGAGAATAATGGTTACTCTGCTTATTTGAATGATACCTTCAATGGTCTTGCACCCAAATAAATGGTTTATTGAATCTCGATCGTAGTGATACACATTTTCGTGCCAAAAGTATAAGATAGTAATGATAGTACCACTTACTTGTGGCAATCGCCATGTAAGTCATATTGGTGTAAAACGCATGAAGAAGCTCCATGTTGATGGATCTTTGGACTCACTCATTTATGAAAGTTTGAGACATGCGAACCATGTCTATTGGTGTATATGCATGAAGAAACTCCATGCAGATGGATCGTTTGGACTCACTAGATTTTGAATCACTTGAGATATGCAAAACATACCACATGGGCAAGATGGTGAAAAGCCTCGGTTTCAAAGAAGATGGAACAAGGTAGCAACCTGTTGGAAGTAACACATTTTGATGTGTGCAGTCCAATGAGTGCCGAGGCATGCAAATGAATATCATTATGTTCGACTTCACAGATGATTCGAGTATATGTTGAGTATATTTACTTGATGAAACACAAGTCTGAATTGTTGAATGGTTCAAGTAATTTCAGAGTGAAATTGAAGATCTTCGTGACAAGAGGATAAAATGTCCGTGATGTGATCATAGAGATGGATGTCGAGTTGCGAAGTTTTGGCACACTATTAAGACATTGTGGAAATTTTTCACAATTAATACCGCCGAACACCATAGTGTGATGGTGTGTCCGAACATCATAGTTGCACTCTATTGGATATGGTGCGTACCATGATGTCTCTTATCGAATTACCACTATCGCTCATGGGTTAGGCATTAGAGACAACCGCACTCACTTTAAATAGGGCACCACGCAAACCGCTGAGACAACACCATATGAACTATGGTTTAGAGAAACCTAAGCTGTTGTTTCTCAAAAGTTTGGGGCTGCAACGCTTATATGAAAACGTTTCAGGCTGATAAGCTCGAACCCAAAGCGGATAAATGCATCTTCATAGGACACCCAAAACAGTTGGGTATACCTCTGTCTCAGATCCGAAAGCAATAGGGATTGTTTTCGAATCGGGTCCTTTCTCGAGGAAAAGTTTCTCTCGAAAGAATTGAGTGGGAGGATGGTGGAGACTTGATGAGGTTATTGAACCATCACTTCAACTAGTGTGTAGCAAGGCACAGGATTGTTCCTGTGGCACCTACACCAATTGAAGTGGAAGCTTATGATAGTGATCATGAGACTTCGGATCAAGTCACTCCCAAACCTCGTAGGGTGACAAGGATGTGTACTACTTGAGAGTGGTACGTAAATCCTGTCTTGGAAGTCATGTTGCTAGACAACAATGAACCTACGAGTTATGGAGAAGCGATGGTGGCCCGGATTCGATGAATGGCTCGAGGCCATATAATCCGAGAGAGGATCCATATATGAAAACAAAGTGTAGACTTTGAAAGAACTACTTGATGGTCATAAGACTGTTAGGTACATATGGATTTTAAAAGGAAGACGGACAATGATGGTTAATGTCACCATTAAGAAAGCTCGACTTGTCAGTAAAATGTTTTCCGACAAGTTCAAGGAGTTGACTGCGATGAGACTTTCTCACCAGAAGCGATGCTAAGAGTCTGTTGGAATTATGTTAGCGGACATGCATTATTTATGAAATTGTGCAGATAGGATGTCAAAACATTGTTTCCTCGACGTTTTTCTTGAGGAAAGGTTGTATGTCATACAGCCAGAAGGTTTTGTCAATCCTGAAAGATGCTAATTGTTGGAAATATGCCCTAGAGGCAATAATAAATTGATTATTATTATATTTCCTTGTTCATGATAATCGTTTATTATCCATGCTAGAATTGTATTGATAGGAAACTCAGATACATGTGTGGATACATAGACAACACCATGTCCCTAGTAAGCCTCTAGTTGACTAGCTCGTTGATCAATAGATGGTTACGGTTTCCTGACCATGGACATTGGATGTCATTAATAACGGATCACATCATTAGGAGAATGATGTGATGGACAAGACCCAATCCTAAGCCTAGCACAAAGATCGTAGTTCGTATGCTAAAGCTTTTCTAATGTCAAGTATCGCTTCCTTAGACCATGAGATTGTGCAACTCCGGATACCGTAGGAATGCTTTGGGTGTGCCAAACGTCACAACGGATTGGGTGGCTATAAAGGTACACTACGGGTATCTCCGAAAGTGTCTGTTGGGTTGGTACGAATCGAGATGGGATTTGTCACTCCGTGTGACGGAGAGGTATCTCTGGGCCCACTCGGTAGGACATCATCATATGTGCACAATGTGATCAAGGAGTTGATCACGGATGATGTGTTACGAACGAGTAAAGAGATTCTTGCTTTAACGAGATTGAACAAGGTATCGGGATACCGACGATCGAATCTCGGGCAAGTATCGCATCGATAGACAAAGGAATTGTATACGGGATTGATTAAAGTCCTTGACATCGTGGTTCATCCGATGAGATCATCGTGGAACATGTGGGAGCCAACATGGGTATCCAGATCCCGCTGTTGGTTATTGACCGGAGAACGCCCTTGGCCATGTCTCAAGATGGTTCCCGAACCCGTAGGGTCTCTACACTTAAGGTTCGATGACGCTAGGGTTATAAAGGAAGCTTGTATGTGGTTACCGAATGTTGTTCGAGTCCCGGATGAGATCCCGGACGTCACGAGGAGTTCCGGAATGGTCCGGAGGTAAAGATTTATATATGGGAAGTGCTGTTTCGCCATCGGGACAAGTTTCGGGTTATCGGTATTGTCTGGGACCACCGGAGGGGTCCGGGGCCCACTGGTGGGGCCACCTGCCCCGGGGCCACATGGGCCCTAGGTGGTGCGCCTAGGCCTGCATGGGCCAAGGGAACCAGCCCCAAGAGGCCCACAAGATGAAACACTTGGAGAGGAAGAGTCCATAGAGGGAAGGCACCTCCGAGGTGCCTTGGGAGGATGGACTCCTCCCCCTCTTGGCCGCACCCCTCCCTTGGAGGAGGGGGCAAGGCTGCGCCTCCCCTCTCCCTTGCTCCTATATATAGGGGGGGAGGCAGCAAGACCTGAGCCTCGGCGCCTCCCTCCCTCCCGCAACACCTCCTTCTCCTCCGTGAGTGCTTGGGCGGCCCGCAGATTACCCACTCCTCCACCACCACCATGCCGTTGTGCTGCTGCTGGATGGAGTCTTCCTCAACCTCTCCCTCTCTCCTTGCTGGATCAAGGCGTGGGAGACGCCACCGGCTGTACGTGTGTTGAACGCGGAGGTGCCGTCTGCTCGGCACTAGGATCTCCGTGATTTGGATCACGACAATCGACTCCTTCAACCCCGTTCTCATGAACGCTTCCGCTTAGCGATCTACAAGGGTATGTAGATGCACTCTCCTTCCCTCGTTGCTAGTTTCTCCATAGATAGATCTTGGTGACACGAGGAAAATTTTGAATTTCTGCCACGCTCCCCAACAAGTGGCATCATGAGCTAGGTCTATTGCGTAGATTCTTTGCACGAGTAGAACACAAAGTAGTTGTGGGCGTTGATGATGTTCAATATGCTTACCGTTACTAGTCCAATCTTGTTTCGACGGTATTGTGGGATGAAGCGGCCCGGACCGACCTTACACGCATACTTTACGTGAGACAGGTTCCACTGATCGACATGCACTTGGTGCATAAGGTGGCTAGCGGGTGCCGCCTCTCCCACTTTAGTCTGAACGGATTCGATGAAAAGGGTCCTTATGAAGGGTAAATAGCAATTGGCATATCACGTTGTGGTTTTATGAGGTAAGAAACGTTTTGCTAGAAACCCATAGCAGCCACGTAAAACATGCAAACAACAATTAGAGGACGCCTAACTTGTTTTTGCGAGGGTATGCTATGTGATGTGATATGGCCAAGATGAATGTGATGAATGATATGTGATGTATGAGATTGATCATGTTCTTGTAATAGGACTCACGACTTGCATGTCGATGAGTATGACAACCGGCAGGAGCCATAGGAGTTGTCTTTATTTATTGTATGACCTGCGTGTGTCATTAAACAACGCCATGTAATTACTTTACTTTATTGCTAACCGGTAGCCATAGTAGTAGAAGTAATAGTTGGCTAGACAACTTCATGAAGACACGATGATGGAGATCATGATGATGGAGATCATGGTGTCATGCGGTGACGATGATGATCATGGAGCCCAAGATGGAGATCAATGGAGCTATATGATATTGGCCATATCATGTCACTACTATATAATTGCATGTGATGTTTATTATGTTTATGCATCTTGTTTACTTAGAACGACGGTAGTAAATAAGATGATCCCTTACACAAATTTCAAGAAGTGTTCTCCCCGATCGCGGCACCGTTGCTACAGTTCGTCGCTTCTAAGCACCACGTGATGATCGGGTGTGATGGATTCTTACGTTCACATACAACGGGTGTAAGACAGATTTACACAAAGAAAAAACACTTGGGGTTAACTTGACGAGCCTAGCATGTGCAGACATGGCCTCGAACACGAGAGACCGAAAAGGTCGAGCATGAGTCGATAGTAGATACGATCAACATGAAGATGTTCATGTTGGAAATATGCCCTAGAGGCAATAATAAATTAGTTATTATTATATTTCCTTGTTCATGATAATCGTTTATTATTCATGCTATAATTGTATTGATAGGAAACAGCGATACATGTGTGGATACATAGACAACACCATGTCCCTAGTAAGCCTCTAGTTAACTAGCTCGTTGATCAATAGATGGTTACGGTTTCCGACCATGGACATTGGATGTCATTGATAACGGATCACATCATTAGGAGAATGATGTGATGGACAAGACCCAATCCTAAGCCTAGCACAAAGATCGTAGTTCAGATGCTAAAGCTTTTCTAATGTCAAGTATCTTTTCCTTAGACCATGAGATCGTGCAATTCCGGATACCGTAGGAGTGCTTTGGGTGTATCAAACGTCACAACGAATCGGGTGACTATAAAGGTGCACTACAGGTATCTCCGAAAGTGACCATTGGGTTGACACGGATCGAGGCTAGGATTTGTCACTCCGTAAACGGAGAGGTATCTCTGGGCCCACTCGGTAGGACATCATCATAATGTGCACAATGTGACCAAGGGGTTGATCACGGATGATGTGTTACGGAACGAGTAAAGAGACTTGCCGTAACGAGATTGAACAAGGTATCGGGATACCGACGATCGAATCTCGGGCAAGTACAATACCGCTAGACAAAGGGAATTGTATACGGATCGATTGAGTCCTTGACATCGTGGTTCATCCGATGAGATCATCGTGGAACATGTGGGAGCCAACATGGGTATCCAGATCCCGCTGTTGGTTATTGACCGGAGAACGCCTCGGTCATGTTCAGATGTCTCCCGAACCCGTAGGGTCTACACACTTAAGGTTCGATGGACGCTAGGGTTATATAGGAAGCTTGTATGTGGTTACCGAATGTTGTTCGAGTCCGGATGAGATCCCGGACGTCACGAGGAGTTCGGAATGGTCCGGAGGTAAAGATTTATATATGGAAAGTTGTTGTTGGGTTAGGAAAAGTTCGGGTTTTTCGGTATTGTACCGGAAGCTTCGGAAGGTTCCGGAGGATTCGGAGGGGTCCGGAGGTCCGGAAATTGTTCCACCACGTCCAATACAGTAGCATGGGCTGTGGGGGCGCCCTAGCCATAATGGGCCAAGGGAACCAGCCCCCAAGGCCCATGCGCATGGGAGGGGGAAACCCTAAGGGGAGGGCCTCCACTTGACTTGGGAGGCACTCCTCCCCTCTTGGCCGCCCCAAGTCCCATCTAGGGCTGGCCGCACCCCTTGGGGTGGAAACCCTAAAGGGGCGCAGCCCCTTTCCCCTATATATACTTGAGGTTTTAGGGCTGCCCAACACACGAGAACCTCTCCTCTTGGTGCAGCCCGCCTCTCCTCCTCCTCCTCTCCCTTGGTGCTTGGCGAAGCCTGCTGGATTGCCACGCCTCCACCACCACCACGCCGTTGTGCTGCTGCTGGATGGAGTCTTCCTCAACCTCTCCCTCTCTCCTTGCTGGATCAAGGCATGGGAGACGCCACCGGCTGTACGTGTGTTGAACGCGGAGGTGCCGTCTGCTCGCACTAGGATCTCCGGTGATTTGGATCACGACGAGTACGACTCCTTCAACCCCGTTCTCTTGAACGCTTCCGCTTAGCGATCTACAAGGGTATGTAGATGCACTCTCCTTCCCTCGTTGCTAGTTTCTCCATAGATTGATCTTGGTGATGCGAGAAAATTTTGAATTTCGCACGCTCCCCAACAAAGGGCATCATGAGCTAGGTCTATTGCGTAGATTCTTTGCACGAGTAGAACACAAAGTAGTTGTGGGCGTTGATGATGTTCAATATGCTTACCGTTACTAGTCCAATCTTGTTTCGACGGTATTGTGGGATGAAGCGGCCGGACCGACCTTACACGCATTCTACGTGAGACAGTTCCACCGATCGACATGCACTTGGTGCATAAGGTGGCTAGCGGTGCCGCCTCCCACTTTAGTCGGAACGGATTCGATGAAAAGGGTCCTTATGAAGGGTAAATAGCAATTGGCATATCACGTTGTGGTTTTGCGAGGTAGGAAACGTTTTGCTAGAACCCATAGCAGCCACGTAAAACATGCAAACAACAATTAGAGGACGCCTAACTTGTTTTTGCGGGGTATGCTATGTGATGTGATATGGCCAAGAAGAATGTGATGAATGATATGTGATGTATGAGATTGATCATGTTCTTGTAATAGGATTCACGACTTGCATGTCGATGAGTATGACAACGGCAGGAGCCATAGGAGTTGTCTTTATTTATTGTATGACCTGCGTGTCATTAAACAACGCCATGTAATTACTTTACTTTATTGCTAACCGTAGCCATAGTAGTAGAAGTAATAGTTGGCGAGACAACTTCATGAAGACACGATGATGGAGATCATGATGATGGAGATCATGGTGTCATGCCGGTGACAATGATGATCATGGAGCCCCAAGATGGAGATCAAAGGAGCAATATGATATTGGCCATATCATGTCACTACTATATAATTGCATGTGATGTTTATTATGTTTATGCATCTTGTTTACTTAGAACGACGGTAGTAAATAAGATGATCCCTTACACAAATTTCAAGAAGTGTTCTCCCTAAGCGTGCACCGCTGCTACAGTTCGTCGCTTCTAAGCACCACGTGATGATCGGGTGTGATGGATTCTTACGCTCACATACAACGGTGTAAGACAGATTTACACAGCAAAAACACTTGGGGTTAACTTGACGAGCCTAGCATGTGCAGACATGGCCTCGGAACACGGAGACCGAAGGTCGAGCATGAGTCGATAGTAGATACGATCAACATGAAGATGTTCACCGATGATGACTAGTCCGTCTCACGTGATGATCGGACACGGCCTAGTTGACTCGGATCATGTAATCACTTAGATGACCGAGGGATGTCTATCGAGTGGGAGTTCATAAGATGAACTTAATTATCTTGAACATAGTCAAAAGACCTTTTGCAAATTATGTCGAAGCTCGCGCTTTAGTTCCACTGCTTAGATATGTTCCTAGAGAAAATATAGTTGAAAGTTGAAGAGCGATTATGCGGACGAGAAAGCTTATGTCCTTAATGCACCGCGGTGTGATGAACCCCAAACGTCGTTTGTGGATGTTGCGAACATCGGACATACACGCTTTTGATAACTACGTGATAGTTCGGTTAAACGGTTTAGAGTTGAGGCACCAAAGACGTTTTTCGAAACGTCACGGAACATATGAGATGTTTCGAGGGCTGAAATTGGGATTTCAGGCTCGTGCCCACGTCAAGAGGTATAAGACCTCCGACGATTTTCTTAGCCTGCAAACTAAGGGAGAAAAGCTCAATCGTTGAGCTTGTGCTCGATTGTCCGAGTGCAACAATCACTTGAATCGAGTGGGAGTTGATCTTCCGGATGAGATAGTGATGTTTCTCCAAAGTCATTGCCACCAAGCTGCTAGAGCTTCGTGATGAACTATAACATATCAAGGATAGAGATGATGATCCTTGAGGTATTCGCGTTGTTTGACATCGCGAAGGTAGAAATCAAGAAGGAGCATCAATTGTTGATGGTTGGTGAAACCACTAGTTTCAAGAAGGGCAAGGGCAAGAAGGGATACTTCATGAAATGGCAAATCAGTTGCTGCTCCAGTGAAGAAACCCAAGGTTGAACCCAAACCCGAGACTAAGTGCTTCAGATAAGGGAACAGCCCTTTGGAGTAGAATTACCCTAGATACTTGGTAGATAAGAAAGGGCAAGGTCGATAGAAGTATATTTGATATACATTATGTTAATGTGTACTTTACTAGTACTCCTAGTAGCACCAGTGGTATTAGATACCGGTTCGGTTGCTAAATGTTAGTAACTCGAAATAAAAGCTACGGAATAAAAGGAGACTAGCTAAAGGTGAGTGACGATATGTGTTGGAATTGTTTCCAAGGTTGATATGATCAAACATCGCACGCTCCCTCTACCATCAAGATTAGTATTAAACCGAATAATTATCATTTGGTGTTTATGTTGAGCATAGACATGATTGGATTATGTCTATCTGTCTGATTATTCATTTAAGGAGAATAATGGTTACTCTATTTATTTGAATAATACCTTGATGGTCTTGCACCTAAAAAATGGTTTATTGAATCTCGATCGTAGTGATACACATTTTCATGCCAAAAGTATAAGATAGTAATGATAGTACCACTTACTTGTGGCAATTGCCATGTAAGTCATATTGGCATAAACGCATGAAGAAGCTCCATGTTGATGGATCTTTGGACTCACTCATTTTTGAAAAGTTTGAGACATGTGAACCATGTCTATTGGTGTATACGCATGAAGAAACTCCATGCAGATGGATCGTTTGGACTCACTTGATTTTGAATCACTTGAGATATGCAAAACATACCACATGGGCAAGATGGTGAAAAGCCTCGGTTTCAATAAGATGGAACAAGATAGCAACTTGTTGGAAGTAACACATTTTGATGTGTGCAGTCCAATGAGTCTTTGAGGCATCAAATGAATATCGTTATGTTCTTACTTCACAGATGATTCGAGTAGATGTTGAGTATATTTACTTGATGAAACACAAGTCTGAATTATTGAATGGTTCAAGTAATTTCAGAGTGAAGTTGAAGATCTTCGTGACAAGAGGATAAAATGTCTATGATATGATCATAGAGATGAATATCTGAGTTCGAGTTTTGGCACACTATTAAGACATTGTGGAAATTGTTTCACAATTAATACCACTGGAACACCATAGTGTGATGGTGTGTCCGAACATCATAGTTGCACTCTATTGGATATGGTGCGTACCATGATGTCTCTTATCGAATTACCACTATCGCTCATGGGTTAGGCATTAGAGACAACCACACTCACTTAAATAGGGCACCACGTAATTCCGTTGAGATGACACCGTATGAACTATGGTTTAGAGAAACCTAAGTTGTCATTTCTTAAAAGTTTGGGGCTGCGACGCTTATGTGAAAAAGTTTCAGGTTGATAAGCTCGAACCCAAAGCGGATAAAATGCATCTTCATAGGACACCCAAAACGGTTGGGTATACCTCCTAATTCAGATCCGAAAGCAATAGGGATTGTTTCTTGAATCGGGTCCTTTCTCGAGGAAAAGTTCGTCTCGAAAAGTTGAGTGGGAGGATGGTGGAGACTTGATGAGGTTATTGAACCGTCACTTCAACAAGTGTGTAGCGAGGCACAGGAAGTTGTTCCGTGGCACCTACACCAATTGAAGTAGAAGCTTATGATAGTGATCATGAAGTTTGGATCAAGTCACCGACGTACCTCGAGGGTGACAAGGATGCGTACTACTTGAGTGGTACGGTAATCATGTCTTGAAGGTCATGTTGCTAGACAACAATGAACCTACGAGCTATGGAGAAGCGATGGTGGGCCCAAATTCGACAAATGGTTAGAAACCATGAAACCGAGATAGGATCCATATATCATAACAAAGCATGGACTTTGGTGGACTTGCCCGATGATCGGCAAGCCATTGAAATAAATGGATCTTTAAGAAGAAGACGGACATGGACGGTAATGTCACCTTCTATGAAGCTCGACTTGTGGCAAAGAGTTTTCACAAGTTCAAGGAGTTGACTACGATGAGATTTTCTCATCCGTAGCGATGCTTAAGTCCGTCGGAATCATGTTAGCATAAGCTGCATTTATGAAATCTGGCGGATGGATGTCAAAACGAGTTTCCTTACCTTTACGTAAGGAAAGGTTGTATGTGATACAATCGAAAAGTTTTGTCGATCCTAAGGATGCTAAAAGGTATGCTAGCTCCAGCGATCCTTCTAAGGACTGGAGTAAGCATCTCGGAGTTGGAATGTGCACTTTGATGAGATGATCAAAGATTTTGGGTTTATACAAAGTTTATGAGAAACTTGTATTTCCAAAGAAGTGAGTGGGAGCACTATAGAATTTCGATGAGTATATGTTGTTGACATATTGGTGATCGAAATGATGTAGAATTTTCTCGAAAGCATATAGGGTTAAAGTGTTTTCAAGTGAAAACCTGGATTAAGCTACTTGAACATTGAGCATCAAGATCTATGAGGATAGATCAAAACGCTCAATGGTACTTTCAAATGAGCACATACCTTGACATGATCTTGAAGGTGTTCAAGATGGATCACCAAAGAAGGAGTTCTTGCACGAGATGTAAGGTATGAAGTTAAGAGTTAAAACTCGACCACGGCAGAAAAGAGAGAAAGGACGAAGGTCGCCCCTATGATTCAGACGTAGGCTCTATAGTATGCTATCTTGTATCGCACTTGATGTGTGCCTTGCTACATATCGGCAAGAGAGTACAAAGGTGATCAAGGAATGGATCATTGGATAGCGGTCAAAATTATCCTTAGAGGAATAAGGACATGTTTCTCGATTATGGAGGTGATAAAGAGTTGGCGTAAAGGGTTACGCCGATGCAAGCTTTAACACCTATCCGAGTGACTCGAGAAGCAAACCGGATACGATAGTGGAGCAACCATTTGGAATAGCTCCAAGTGGAGCGTGAAAGCAGCATTTACAATATGACATAGAGAATTGCGAAGTACACACGGATCTGAAAGGTTCGGACCGTTGACTAAAACCTCTCTCACAAGCAAAACATGATCAAACCCCGAACTCATTGAGACTTAATCACATGGTGATGTGAACTAGTTTAAGACACTAGTAAACTCTTTGGATGTTGGTCACATGGCGATGTGACTTATCGATGTTAATCACATGGCGATGTGAACTAGATTATTGACTCTAGTGCAAGTGGGAGACTGTTGGAAATATGCCCTAGAGGCAATAATAAATTAGTTATTATTATATTTCCTTGTTCATGATAATCGTTTATTATTCATGCTATAATTGTATTGATAGGAAACAGCGATACATGTGTGGATACATAGACAACACCATGTCCCTAGTAAGCCTCTAGTTAACTAGCTCGTTGATCAATAGATGGTTACGGTTTCGACCATGGACATTGGATGTCATTGATAACGGATCACATCATTAGGAGAATGATGTGATGGACAAGACCCAATCCTAAGCCTAGCACAAAGATCGTAGTTAGTATGCTAAAGCTTTTCTAATGTCAAGTATCTTTTCCTTAGACCATGAGATCGTGCAATTCCGGATACCGTAGGAGTGCTTTGGGTGTATCAAACGTCACAACGAATCGGGTGACTATAAAGGTGCACTACAGGTATCTCGAAAGTGACCATTGGGTTGACACGGATCGAGGCTGGATTTGTCACTCCGTAAACGGAGAGGTATCTCTGGGCCCACTCGGTAGGACATCATCATAATGTGCACAATGTGACCAAGGGGTTGATCACGGATGATGTGTTACGGAACGAGTAAAGAGACTTGCCGTAACGAGATTGAACAAGGTATCGGGATACCGACGATCGAATCTCGGGCAAGTACAATACCGCTAGACAAAGGGAATTGTATACGGATCGATTGAGTCCTTGACATCGTGGTTCATCCGATGAGATCATCGTGGAACATGTGGGAGCCAACATGGGTATCCAGATCCGCTGTTGGTTATTGACGGGAGAACGTCTCGGTCATGTTCAGATGTCTCCGAACCCGTAGGGTCTACACACTTAAGGTTCGGTGGCGCTAGGGTTATATAGGAAGCTTGTATGTGGTTACCGAATGTTGTTCGAGTCCGGATGAGATCCGGACGTCACGAGGAGTTCGGAATGGTCGGAGGTAAAGATTTATATATGGAAAGTTGTTGTTGGGTTAGGAAAAGTTCGGGTTTTTCGGTATTGTACCGGAAGCTTCGAGAAGGTTCGGAGGATTCGGAGAGGGTCCGGAGGTCCGGAAATTGTTCCACCACGTCCAATACAGTAGCATGGGCTGTGAGGGGCGCCTAGCCATAATGGGCCAAGGAACCAGCCCCCAAGGCCCATGCGCATGGGAGGGGGGAAACCCTAAGGGGAGGGCCTCCACTTGACTTGGGAGGCACTCCTCCCCTCTGGCCGCCCCCCAAGTCCCATCTAGGGCTGGCCGCACCCCTTGGGGTGGAAACCCTAAAGGGGCGCAGCCCCTTTCCCTATATATACTTGAGGTTTTAGGGCTGCCCAACACACGAGAACCTCTCCTCTTGGTGCAGCCCCGCCTCCTCCTCCTCCTCTCCCTTGGTGCTTGGCGAAGCCCTGCTGGATTGCCACGCCTCCACCACCACCACGCCTGTTGTGCTGCTGCTGGATGGAGTCTTCCCCAACCTCTCCCTCTCTCCTTGCTGGATCAAGGCATGGGAGACGTCACCGGGCTGCACGTGTGTTGAACGCGGAGGTGCCGTCCGTTCGGCACTAGGATCTCCGGTGATTTGGATCACGACGAGTACGACTCCTTCAACCCCGTTCTCTTGAACGCTTCCGCTTAGCGATCTACAAGGGTATGTAGATGCACTCTCCTTCCCTCGTTGCTAGAATCTCCATAGATTGATCTTGGTGATGCGTAGAAAATTTTGAATTTCTGCTACGTTCCCCAACAGTTCACCGATGATGACTAGTCCGTCTCACGTGATGATCGGACACGGCCTAGTTGACTCGGATCATGCAATCACTTAGATGACCAGAGGGATGTCTATCTGAGTGGGAGTTCATAAGATGAACTTAATTATCCTGAACATAGTCAAAAGATCTTTGCAAATTATGTCGAAGCTCGCGCTTTAGTTCCAATTGTTTAAATATGTTCCTAGAGAAAATATAGTTGAAAGTTGATGATGAGCGATTATGCGGACGAGAGAAAGCTTATGTCCTTAATGCACCGCTCAGTGTGCTGAACCCCAAACGTCTCTTGTGGATGTTGCGAACATCGGACATACACGTTTTTGATAACTACGTGATAGTTCAGTTAAACGGTTTAGAGTTGAGGCACGAAAGACGTTTTCGAAATGTTGCGGAACATATGAGATGTTTCGAGGGCTGAAATTGGGATTTCAAGCTCGTGCCCACGTCAAGAGGTATAAGACCTCCGACGATTTTCTAAGCCTGCAAACTAAGGGAGAAAAGCTCAATCGTTGAGCTTGTGCTCAGATTGTCTGAGTGCAACAATCACTTGAATCGAGTGGGAGTTGATCTTCCAGATGAGATAGTGATGTTTCTCCAAAGACATTGCCACCAAGCTACTAGAGCTTCGTGATGAACTATAACATATCAGGGATAGATATGATGATCCTTGAAGTATTCGCGATGTTTGACACCGCGAAAGTAGAAATCAAGAAGGAGCATCAATTGTTGATGGTTGGTGAAACCACTAGTTTCAAGAAGGGCAAGGGCAAGAAGGGATACTTCATGAAACGGCAAATCAGCTGCTGCACTAGTGAAGAAACCCAAGGTTGAACCCAAACCCGAGACTAAGTGCTTACGGAATAAGGGAACTACCATCGAGCAGAGATTACCCTAGATACTTGGTAGATGAGAAAGGTGGCAAGGTCGATAGAAGTATATTGATATACATTATGTTAATGTGTACTTTACTAGCACTCCTAGTAGCACGTGGTATTAGATACCGGTTCGGTTGCTAAATGTTAGTAACTCAAATAAAAGCTACGGAATAAAAGGAGACTAGCTAAAGGTGAGTGACGATATGTGTTGAAGTGTTTCCAAGTTTGATGTGATCAAACATCGCACGCTCCCTCTACCATCAAGATTAGTATTAAACCTGAATAATTGTCATTTGGTGTTTGCGTTGAGCATAGACATGATTGGATTATGTCTATTGCAATACGGTTATTCATTTAAGGAGAATAATGGTTACTCTATTTATGTGAATAATACCTTCAGTGGTCTTGCACCTAAATGAATGGTTTATTGAATCTCGATCGTAGTGATACACATTTTCATGCCAAAGGTATAAGATAATAATGATAGTACCACTTACTTGTGGCACTGCCATGTAAGTCATATTGGTGTATACGCATAATGAAACTCCATGCAGATGGATCGTTTGGACTCACTTGATTTTGAATCACTTGAGATATGCAAATTCATACCACATGGGCAAGATGACTGAAAAGCCTCGGTTTGAAAGAGATGGAACAAGGTAGCAACTTGTTGGAAGTAACACATTTTGATGTGTGCAGTCCAATGAGTGCCGAGGCATGCAAATGAATATCGTTATGTTCGACTTCACAGATGATTCGAGTAGATATTGAGTATATTTACTTGATGAAACACAAGTCTGAATTATTAAATGGTTCAAGTAATTTCAGAGTGAAGTTTAAGATCTTCGTGACAAGAGGATAGAATGTCTATGATATGATCATAGAGATGAATATCTGAGTTACGAGTTTTGGCACACAATTAAGACATTGTGCAAATTGTTTCACAATTAATACCACCTGGAACACCATAGTGTGATGGTGTGTCCGAACATCATAGTTGCACCTTATTGGATATGGTGCGTACCATGATGTGTCTTATCGAATTTCCACTATCGTTCATGGGTTAGGCATTAGAGACAACCGCACTCACTTTAATAGGGCACCATGGAATTCCGTTGGGATGACACCGTATGAACTATGGTTTAGAGAAACCTAAGCTGTCATTTCTTAAAAGTTTGGGGCTGCGACGCTTATGTGAAAAAGTTTCATCGTGATAAGCTCGAACCCAAAGCGGACAAAATGCATCTTCATAGGACACCCAAAACAGTTGGGTATACCTCCTAATTCAGATCCGAAAGCAATAGGGATTGTTTCTTGAATCGGGTCCTTTCTCGAGGAAAAGTTTGTCTCGAAAAGTTGAGTGGGAGGATGGTGAAGACTTGATGAGGTTATTGAACCGTCACTTCAACTAGTGTGTAGCAGGGCACAGGAAGTTGTTCCCGTGGCACCTACACCAATTGAAGTAGAAGCTTATGATAATGATCATGAAGTTTTGGATCAAGTCACTACCGTACCTCGTAGGGTGACAAGGATGCGTACTACTTCTAAGTGGTACAGCAATCCTGTCTTGAAGGTCATGTTGCTAGACAACAATGAACCTACGAGCTATGGAGAAGCAATGGTGGGCCCAAATTCCGACAAATGGTTAGAAACCATGAAATCTGAGATAGGATCCATGTATCAAAACAAAGCATGGACTTTGGTGGACTTGCCCGATGATCGGCAAGCCATTGAGATGAATGGATCTTTAAGAAGAAGACGGACGTGGACGGTAATATCACCGTCTATGAAGCTCGACTTGTGGCAAAGAGTTTTTCACAAGTTCAAGGAGTTGACTACGATGAGATTTTCTCATCCGTAGCGATGCTTAAGTCCGTCGGAATCATGTTAGCATAAGCTGCATTTATGAAATCTGGCGATGGATGTCAAAATGAGTTTCCTTACCGGCCAGAAGGAAAGGTTGTATGTGATACAATCGAAAAGTTTTGTCGATCCTAAGGATGCTAAAGGTATGCTAGCTCCAATGATCTTTCTAAGGACTGGAGTAAGCATCTCGGAGTTGGAATATGCACTTTGATAGGATGATCAAAGATTTTGGGTTATACAAAGTTCATGAGAAACTTGTATTTCCAAAGAAGTGAGTGGGAGCACTATAGAATTTCTGATGAGTATATGTTGTTGACATATGGATGATCGAAATGATGTAGAATTTCTAGAAAGCATATAGGGTTATTTGAAAGATGTTTTCAATAGAAAACCTGGATTAAGCTACTTGAACATAGAGCATCAAGATCTATAGTGATAGATCAAAATGCTTAATGGTACTTTCAAATGAGCATATACCTTGACATGATCTTGAAGGTGTTCAAGATGGATCACCAAAGAAGGAGTTCTTGCACGAGTTGTAAGGTATGAAGTTAAGAGTTAAAGCTCGACCACAGCAGAAAAGAGAGAAAGGACGAAGGTCGTCCCTATGCTTTAGACGTAGGCTCTATAGTATGCTATGCTCTGCATCAACACGGAAGTGTGCCTTGCCATGAGTCGGTCAAGGGGTACAAGAATGATCCAGAACGGATCATTGGAAAGCGGTCAAAATTGTCCTTAGAAGAATAAGGAAATATTTCTCGATTATGGAGGTGATAAAGAGTTCGCGTAAAGGGTTACGCCGATGCAAGCTTTAACACCTATCCGAGTGACTCGAGTAGCAAACCGGATCGATAGTGGAGCAACCATTTGGAATAGCTCCAAGTGGAGCGTGAAAGCAGCATTTACAATATGACATAGAGAATTGCGAGTACACACGGATCTGAAAGGTTCGGACCGTTGACTAAAACCTCTCTCACAAGCAAAACATGATCAAACCTCGTAACTCATTGAGTCTAAATCACATGATGATGTGAACTAGTTTACAGACACTAGTAAACTCTTTGGGTGTTAGTCACATGGCGATGTGACCTATCAGTGTTAATCACATGGCGATGTGAACTAGATTATTGACTCTAGTGCAAGTGGGAGACTGTTGGAAATATGCCCTAGAGGCAATAATAAATTGATTATTATTATATTTCCTTGTTCATGATAATCGTTTATTATCCATGCTAGAATTGTATTGATAGGAAACTCAGATACATGTGTGGATACATAGACAACACCATGTCCCTAGTAAGCCTCTAGTTGACTAGCTCGTTGATCAATAGATGGTTACGGTTTCCGACCATGGACATTGGATGTCATTGATAACGGATCACATCATTAGGAGAATGATGTGATGGACAAGACCCAATCCTAAGCCTAGCACAAAGATCGTGTAGTTAGTATGCTAAAGCTTTTCTAATGTCAAGTATCGTTTCCTTAGACCATGAGATTGTGCAACTCCGGATACCGTAGGAATGCTTTGGGTGTGCCAAACGTCACAACGTGTTGGGTGGCTATAAAGGTACACTACGGTATCTCCGAAAGTGTCATTGGGTTGGTACGAATCGAGGCTGGATTTGTCACTCCGTGTGACGGAGAGGTATCTCTGGGCCCTCGGTAGGACATCATCATAATGTGCACAATGTGATCAAGGAGTTGATCACGGATGATGTGTTACGAACGAGTAAAGAGACTTGCCGTAACGAGATTGAACAAGGTATCGGGATACCGACGATCGAATCTCGGGCAAGTATCGCATCGATAGACAAAGGGAATTGTATACGGATTGATTAAAGTCCTTGACATCGTGGTTCATCCGATGAGATCATCGTGGAACATGTGGGAGCCAACATGGGTATCCAGATCCGCTGTTGGTTATTGACCGAGAACGTCTCGGTCATGTCTCAGATGGTTCCCGAACCCGTAGGGTCTACACACTTAAGGTTCGATGACGCTAGGGTTATAAAGGAAGCTTGTATGTGGTTACCGAATGTTGTTCGAGTCCGGATGAGATCCCGGACGTCACGAGGAGTTCCGGAATGGTCCGGAGGTAAAGATTTATATATGGGAAGTGCTGTTTCGCCATCGGGACAAGTTTCGGGTTATCGGTATTGTCTGGGACCACCGGAGGGTCCCGGGCCCACCGGTGGGGCCACCTGCCCTGGGGCCACATGGGCCCTAGGTGGTGCGCCTAGGCCTGCATGGGCCAAGGGAACCAGCCCCAAGAGGCCCATGCGCATGAAACACTTGGAGAGGAAGAGTCCATAGAGGGAAGGCACCTCCGAGGTGCCTTGGGAGGATGGACTCCTCCCCCCTCTGGCCGCACCCTCCCTTGGAGGAGGGGGCAGGCTGCGCCTCCCCTCTCCCTTGCTCCTATATATAGTGGGGAGGGCAGCAAGACCTGAGCCCCTGGCGCCTCCCTCCCTCCCGCAACACCTCCTTCTCCTCCGTAGTGCTTGGCGAAGCCCTGCAGGATTACCACGCTCCTCCACCACCACCATGCCGTTGTGCTGCTGCTGGATGGAGTCTTCCTCAACCTCTCCCTCTCTCCTTGCTGGATCAAGGCGTGGGAGACGCCACCGGGCTGTACGTGTGTTGAACGCGGAGGTGCCGTCTGCTCGCACTAGGATCTCCGGTGATTTGGATCACGACGAGTACGACTCCTTCAACCCCGTTCTCATGAACGCTTCCGCTTAGCGATCTACAAGGGTATGTAGATGCACTCTCCTTCCCTCGTTGCTAGTTTCTCCATAGATAGATCTTGGTGACACGTAGGAAAATTTTGAATTTCTGCTACGTTCCCCAACACTAATAAGTATGCAAAGCACCAGCAATCCTCCTGAGGACTGGAGTAAGCATCTCGGAGTTGGAATGAACACTTTGATGAGTTGATCAAAGATTTTGGGTTTATACAAGGTTTATGAGAGACTTGTATGTCCAAAGAAGTGAGTGGGAGCACTATAGAATTTTCGATGAGTATATGTTATTGATCGAAATGATGTAGAATTTCCGAAAGCATACTGAGGTTATTTAAAAGTGTTTTCAATGGAAAACCTGGATTAAGCTACTTGAACATTGAGCATCAAGATCTATAAGGATAGATCAAAATTGCTCAATAGTACTTTCAAACGAACACATACCATGACAAGATTTTGAAGGAGTTCAAAATAGATCAGCAAAGAAGGAGTTCTCGGCTGTGTTACAAGGTATGAGAATTGAGCAAGACTCAAGACATGACCACGGCAGAATAGAGAGAAAGGACGAAGGTCGTCCCCTATGCTTAGACATAGGCTCTAAAGTATGCTATGCTGTGTGCCGCACCTGAAGTGTGCCTTGCCATGAGTCAGTCAAGGGGGTACAAGAGTGATCCAAGAATGGATCACAGTGACAATGATCAAAGTTATCCTTAGTAACTAGTGGACTAAGGAATTTTCTCGATTATGGAGGTGGTAAAAGAGTTCGTCGTAAAGGGTTACGCCGATGCAAACTTTGACACTGATCCAGATTATACTAAGTAGTAAATTGGATTCAGATAGTAGAACAGTTATTTGGAATAGTTCCAAATAGAGCGTGGTAACTTGCATCTAGGAGATGACATAGAGATTTGTAAAGCACACACGGATCCGAAAGGTTCGGACCGTTGACTATAACATCTCTCACAAGCATAACATGATCAAACCAAAACTCATTGAGTGTTAATCACATAGTAATGTGAACTAGATTATTGACTCTAGTAAACTCTTTGGGTGTTAGTCACATAAGGATGTGACCTTGAGTGTTAATCACATATCGATGTGAACTAGATTATTGAATCTAGTAAACTCTTTGGGTGTTAGTCACATAAGGATGTGACCTTGAGTGTTAATCACATATCGATGTGAACTAGATTATTGACTCTAGTGCAAGTGGGAGACTGTTGGAAATATGCCCTAGAGGCAATAATAAATTGATTATTATTATATTTCCTTGTTCATGATAATCGTTTATTATCCATGCTAGAATTGTATTGATAGGAAACTCAGATACATGTGTGGATACATAGACAACACCATGTCCCTAGTAAGCCTCTAGTTGATGGCTCGTTGATCAATAGATGGTTACAGTTTTTCGACCATGGACATTGGATGTCGTTGATAACGGATCACATCATTAGAAGAATGATGTGATGGACAAGACCCAATCCTAAGCCTAGCACAAGATCATGTAGTTCAGTATGCTACAGCTTTTCTAATGTCAAGTATCGCTTCCTTAGACCATGAGATTGTGCAACTCCGGACACCGTAGGAATGCTTTGGTGTGCCAAACGTCACAACGAATCGGGTGGCTATAAAGGTACACTACGGTATCTCCGAAAGTGTACATTGGGTGGCATGAATCGAGATCGATTTGTCACTCCGTAAACGGAGAGGTATCTCTGGGCCCACTCGGTAGGACATCATCATATGTGTACAATGTGATCAAGGAGTTGATCACGGATGATGTGTTACGAACGAGTAAAGAGACTTGCCGAACGAGATTGAACAAGGTATTGGGATACCGACGATCGAATCTCGGGCAAGTATCGCATCGATAGACAAAGGGAATTGTATACGGGATTGATTAAGTCCTTGACATCGTGGTTCATCCGATGAGATCATCGTGGAACATGTGGGAGCCAACATGGGTATCCAGATCCCGCTGTTGGTTATTGACCGAGAACGTCTCGGTCATGTTCAGATGTCTCCGAACCCGTAGGGTCTACACACTTAAGGTTCGGTGACGCTTAGGGTTATAGAGATATTAGTATGCGGTAACCCTAAAGTTGTTCGAGTCCGGATGAGATCCCGGACGTCACGAGGAGTTCGGAATGGTCCGGAGGTAAAGAATTATATATAGGAAGTCCTATTTGGACATCGGGACAAGTTTGGGGTCATCGGTATTGTCTGGGACCACGGAGGGGTCCCTGGGCCCACCGGTGGGGCCACCTGCCCCAGGGGCCACATGGGCTGTAGGGGTGCGCCTTGGCCTATATGGGCCAAGGGCACCAGCCCCAAGAGGCCCATGCGCCAAGAGAGAAAAAAGGGAGAGTCCACAAGGGAAGGCACCTCCGAGGTGCCTTGGGAGGATGGACTCCTCCCCACCCTTGGCCGCACCCTTCCTTGGAGGAAGGGGCAAGGGCTGCGCCTCCCCTCTCCCTTGGCCCTATATATAGTGGGGAAAAGGAGGAGCAAACCAATCTAAGGCCTGGTGCCTCCCTCTCCTCCCGTGACACATCTTCCTCCTCCCGCAAAGGCTTAGCGAAGCCTGTTGGAATCCCGCTACTTCCACCACGCCGTCGTGTTGCTGGATCTCCATCAACCTCTCCTCTTCCTTGCTGGATCAAGGCGTGGGAGACGTCTCCGTCCGCACGCGTGTGTTGAACGCGGAGGTGCCGTCCGCTCGCACTAGGATCATCGGTGATTTGAATCACGACGAGCACGACTCCATCAACCCCGTTCACTTGAACGCTTCCGCTTAGCGATCTACAAGGGTATGTAGATGCACTCTCCTTCCCCTCGTTGCTGGTTTCTCCATAGATAGATCTTGGTGACACGTAGGAAAATTTTGAATTTCTGCTACGTTACCCAACACAGTTCTTACTAGAAGCTCGTAGAAGCCACGTAAAACTTGTAACAACAAAGTAGAGGATGTCTAACTTGTTTTTGCAGGGCATGTTGTGATGTGATATGGTCAGGACATGATGCGATATACGTTGTTGTATGAGATGATCATGTTTTGTAAAAGTTATCGGCAACTGGCAGGAGCCTTATGGTTGTCGCTTTATTGTATGAAATGCAAACGCCATGTAATTGCTTTACTTTATCACTATGCGTTAGCGATAGTTGTAGAAGCAATAGTTGGCGAGACGACCACGACGCTACGATGGAGATCAAGGTGTCAAGCCGATGACGATGGAGATCATGATGGTGCTTTGGAGATGGAGATCAAAGGCACAAGATGATGATGGCCATATCATGTCACATATTTTGATTGCATGTGATGTTTATCTTTTATGCATCTTATTTTGCTTAGTACGGAGGTAGCATTATAAGATGATCCCTTAACTAAATTTCAAGGTATAAGTGTTCTCCCTGAGTATGCACCGTTGCGAAAGTTCTTCGTGCTGAGACACCACGTGATGATCGGGTGTGATAGGCTTTGCGTTCACATACAACAGGTTTAAGACAATTTTGCACATGCGGAATACTCGGGTTAAACTTGACGAGCCTAGCATGTACAAACATGGCCTCGGAACACTGGAGACCGAAAGGTCGAACGTGAATCATATAGTGGATATGATCAACATAGAGATGTTCACCATTGATGACTACTCCATCTCACATGATGATCAGACATGGTTTAGTTGATTTGGATCACATATCATTTAGATGACTTGAGGGATGTCTATCTAAGTGGGAGTTCTTAAGTAATTTGATTAATTGAACTTAATTTATCATGAACTTAGTCCTGATAGTATTTGCATATCTATGTTCTAGATCAATAGCTCGCGTTGTAGCTCCCCTATGTTTTTAAATGTTCCTAGAGAAAATTAAGTTGAAAGTTGATAGTAGCAATGATGCGGACTGGGTCCGTGATATGAGGATTGTCCTTATTGTTGCACAGAAGAATTATGTCCTTGATGCATCGTTAGGTGAAGAACCTATTGCAGGAGCAGATGCAGACGTTATGAATGTTTGACAAGCTCGGTATGATGACTACTTGATAGTTTAGTGCGCCATGTTTTACGGCTTAGAACCGGGACTTAAAAATGTTTGGAACGCCACGGAACATATGAGATGTTCCAAGAGTTGAAATTGGTATTCAGACTCATGCCCATGTCAAGAGGTATGAGACCTCTGACAAGTACTTTGCCTATAAGATGGAGGAGAATAGCTCAGCCAGTGAGCGCGTGCTCAGAATGTTTGGGTGCTACAATCACTTGAATCAAGTGGGAGTTAATCTTCCAGATAAGATAGTGATTGATAAAGTTCTCTAGCCACTATCACCAAGCTACTAGAACTTCGTGATGAACTATAATATGCAAGGGATGACGAAAACGATTCCCAAGCTCTTCGCAATGCTGAAATCGGCGAAGGTAGAAATCAATAAAAGAGCATCAAGTTTGGTGGTTGACAAGACACCAGTTTCAAGTAAAAGGGCAAGGTAAAGAAAGGGATCTTTAAGAAGAATGGCAAGCAAGTTGCCACTACCGTGAAGAAGCCCAAAGCTAGACCTAAGCCTGAAACTGAGTGCTCCTACTGCAAAGGGAATGGTCACTAGAAGCGAAACTACCCCAAATACTTGGCGGATAAGAAGGATGGCAAAGTGAACAAAGGTATATTTGATATACATGTAATTGATGTGTAATTTACTAGTGTTCATAGTAACCCCTGGATATTTGATACCGGTTCAGTAGCTAAAATTAGTAACTCGAAACATGAGTTGCAAAATGAACAAAGACTAGTTAACGGTGAGGTGACGATGTGTGTTGGAAGTGATTCCAAGGTTGATAAGATCATCATTGCACACTCCCTCTACCTTCGGGATTAGTGTTGGACCTAAATAAATGTTATTTGGTGTTTGCGTTGAGCATGAATATGATTAGATCATGTTTATTGTGATACCGTTATTCATTTAAGTCAGAGAATAATTGTTGTTCTGTTTACATGAATAAAACCTTCTATGGTCATACACCCAATGTAAATGGTCTATTGAATCTCGATCGTAGTGATACACATATTAATAATATTGATGCCAAAAGATGCAAAGTTAATAATGATAGTGCAACATACTTGTGGCACTGCCGTTTAGGTCATATTGGTGTAAATCGCATGAAGGAACTCCATGCGGATGGACTTTTGAATCACTTAATTATGAACCATTTGATGCTTGCGAACCATGCCTCATGGGCAAGATGACTAAAACTCTGTTCTCCAGAACAATGGAGCGAGCCACTTACTTATTGGAAATAATACATACCAATGTATGCGGCCCGATGAGTGTTGAGGCTCGCGGTGGGTATCGTTATTTTCTGACCTTCGAAGATGATTTGAGTAGATATGGGTATATCTACTTAATGAAACACAAGTCTGAAACATTTGAAAAGTTCAAAGAATTTCAGAGTGAAGTGGAAAATCATCGTAACAAGAAAATAAATTTTCTACGATCTGATCGCGGAGGCGAATATTTGAGTTACGAGTTTGGCCTTCATTTAAAACAATGTGGAATAGTTTCACAACTCACACCACCGGAACACCACAAAGATAATGGTGTGTCCGAACGTCAGAATCAGTATTTTTATTGGATATGGTGCGATCTATGATGTCTCTTACCGATTTACCACTATCGTTTTGGGGCTATGCATTAGAGACAGCTGCATTCACGTTAAATAGAGCACCATCTAAATCCGTTGAGACGACATCGTATGAACCGTGGTTTGGCAAGAAACCTAAGCTGTCGTTTCTTAAAGTTTGGGATTGCGATGCTTATGTGAAGGATGCCTGATAAGTTCGAACCCAAATCGGAGAAGTGCGTCTTCATAGGATACCCAAAAGAAACTGTAGGGTACACCTTCTATCACAGATCCGAAGGTAAGATCTTTGTTGCTAAGAATGGATCCTTTCTAGAGAAGGAGTTTCTATTGAAAGAAGTGAGTGGGAGGAAAGTAGAACTTTATGAGGTAATTGTACCTTCTCTCGAATTGGAAAGTAGTTGTGGCACCCCGGCTCAGAGCAACCGGTTTACCTTGCATTGCCAGCCCAGAGATCAAGTCTTCTGGCAACACACAACAACTTGGTACAGAAAACAACGACTTTATTGATGCTAGCGGAAACATAGGTCTAATATTACATCAAGTAGCGAGGCCAAGCGGCACACACGGTGCAGCTGAACAGTATGTACATTATATAATGAACATGAGTGGGCCTCGATCACGATAACTACGCGGCAGCGGAACAACGACGAAGTGGAACTCCATAACATAGGGACACCAATGTGGACACGATCTAGATGCGGGAAGCTCTCCGATCCGATACGACTTGCCTGAAATCTGGCATGACACGCCAGGTCAGTACATTGAATGTACTTGCAAACTCACAACAAACATAAGCATAATGGCAAACAATATCATGGCAATTAATCAGGTTAATGCAATGCAAATCATACTACTGATGCGGTGAAACCAACTTGTGCACCGAGTGACTCGGACTCTCTTACCAGATGGGTTACCCCGTAACCAAACGGTGATCATACTTGGATCACAAATGAAACCAACACTTTGGTTCCCACCGCGATCATCCTCATGATCTCACAAATCATCACATAACCAGTGCCAACAATAAACTTTTAGTGTGCAAGATTACTTATTAATGTTGATCCATGGTGTGACTTACTCACGAGCTATGTCCGTAACCGAGGACACAACTATCGATAGATTAAATACACTCTGCAGAAGTAGCGCACTTTACCCACATCACGGAATCCATGGCCTCGTCTTCCCATTCGGGTGGACCAACGAAATTCCGACGAAACCCTCTCATTGCCATGACACTCTCCCAGCCACTCCGACTAACTCCCCACTGGGCTAAGTCATGGGTGGCCCCGTGCTTACCAAAGGCATCAACGGCCATCGTCGTGGCAAAAACGGTCCCAAACGGGGACATGGTACCATAACAACAAACGGGCACACAAGGTTATGTCTCCTTACCGGGCCAGGTACCACACACCCATAACCTTCCCTCGTTGGAGTTACCGACCAGAGGCATGCCAACAGACCGAATCAAGACCTTCCCATAAAGGCAAATGTGGTCACACTGGGAAAAGCTCGATTCAGTGGCACCATGACTCGATCAATGTTATGTTCAAGTTGGATTAACGTCAGGTTTAACTTGAAAATAAAATAACTCGAGTCCTCAAATGCCATGATCATGCAACTATTTGACATGCAAAACATACCACTCAAGTAAACAGATCAACATCATCAAATTTTCATGCTTGCACTACTCATCATTTAAACTTTACTGGTTCTACTTTACTAGTTTTTATCATTCATCATTTTAATTGTATCATAATATATTAAAATAAATTTACCACAAAAAGAAACTACCATTGTTCAGAAAAGCATAATCACACAATAAAAGTTTCTTCTACTGCCTTAAACTAGCTCATTGCATTCAACCAATATCATAACAAAGCAATTCAAGCATGATAAAATAACTAGCACTAAACCATATTCATTTAATCAATTAAATGCATGAAAATAACTCATATTCAAGTTGGAAAAATCATAGATATTGAAATGACACCATACAAATGTTGGTGTGGCTTGCCTTAGTGCAGAGGAGATTCAGACTCCTCCTGGTTATCTTCAAGACAAGCTTCTCCCTCTGAAAATATTTATAAACAGCAAAATAAAATATCAAGAACCACTCTGAAAATCACCAAAAATTCTAGACAGCAAGGAAAAATCTCAATTTTGGTGTGTTGCTAGAACTTTTCAAAACAAACACAATGCAAAAAGAGTCAATTCATTCGGACTTATAATTTAAGAGTTATGACTGGTCAAAGTTCCTGGTCAAATATTTGAATTAAATTTGAACTAAACAGAAAACCATGGGGTGACGTCAATGGCGTATTTTCAGAATACACCTCCACTCGTACCGCTTCGGGCGCGAGTGGAGAGGCTGCCAGCAGGCCCCACTGGTCAAGTGTGGAGGGAGAGGGAGAGAGATAGAGCGGAGGCGGCGCTTCGTCGGAGCTCACGCCAGCGAGTAGGGGTCCTTGGCCGGATCCAGAGGGATAGAAAGAGAGAGGGGGTCGAGGCGCACCTGCCTGTACTCGTGGCTCGACGAGAGACGGCCGGAGCAGCTAGGAACCAAGCTCGCAAGCGGCGGCTGCGGTCGGGTCTCGCCGGAGAAGAGGAAGACGACAGAGAGGGGAGGTTCTAGGGGCTCCAACATGTCCGGGAGGCACCAATGGACCACCAAGGAGTCGCCTAAGGAGTGGCTCGAGCTTGAGGGGCACAGAGTGAGGAGGAGGGGCTGTGGGGATCGCCCGCGAGCTCGGGTTGGGGACGGGGGCTAGAGGCCTGCCCGGCCAGGCTGCGGCTATGCTACGGGCTTGTGGAGGTTGGGTGGTGGGTTTGGAATGCTTGGAGAGGCAGGAGGGGCTCGATTTTATAGCCGGAGGGGGAGAGGGGTACGTGGCTCCACCGAAGCTCTCTGGAAGCCGACGAGTGACGACGAGCTGTGTCAGCGAGGGGTGGAGGTGTTGGAAATATGCCCTAGAGGCAATAATAAAGTAGTTATTATTATATTTCCTTGTTTATGATAATTGTCTATTGTTCATGCTATAATTGTATTAACCGGAAACCGTAATACATGTGTGAATACATAGACCGTAATATGTCCCTAGTAAGCCTCTAGTTAACTAGCTCGTTGATCAATGGATGGTCATGGTTTCCTGACCATGGACATTGGATGTCGTTGATAACGGGATCACATCATTAGGAGAATGATGTGATGGACAAGACCCAATCCTAAGCATAGCACAAGATCGTGTAGTTTGTTTGCTAAAAGCTTTTCTAATGTCAAGTATCATTTCCTTACACCATGAGATTGTGCAACTCCCGGATACCGTAGAAATGCTTTGGGTGTACCAAACGTCACAACGTAACTGGGTGGCTATAAAGGTGCACTACAGGTATCTCCAAAAGTGTCTGTTGGGTTGGCACAAATCAAGACTGTGATTTGTCACTCCGTATGACGGAGAGGTATCTCTGGGCCCACTCGGTAATGCATCATCATAATGAGCTCAATGTGACTAAGGAGTTAGCCACAGGATCATGCGTTATGGAACGAGTAAAGAGACTTGCCGGTAACAAGATTGAACGAGGTATGGGGATACCGATGATCGAATCTTGGGCAAGTAACATACCAATGGACATAGGGAATTGCATACGGGATTGGTTGAATCCCCGACATCATGGTTCATCCGATGAGATCATCATTGAACATGTGGGAGCCAACATGGGTATCCAGATCCCGCTATTGGTTATTGACCGGAGAGATGTCTCGGTCATGTCTGCATGGTTCCCGAACCCGTAAGGTCTACACACTTAAGGTTCGGTGACACTAGAGTTGTTATGGGAAATAGTATGTGGTTACCGAAGATTGTTCAGAGTCCCGGATGAGATCCCGGACGTCACAAGGAGATCCGGAATGGTCCGGAGGTGAATATTTATATATGGGAAGTCCAATTTCAGTCGCCTGAATAGTTTCGAGGGATATCGGTATTGTACCGGGACCACCGAAAGGTGTCCGGGGGTCCACCAGGTGGGGCCACCTGCCCCGGTGGGCCAAGTGGGCTGAACAAGGGTGGGAACCAGCCCCTAGTGGGCTAGTGCGCCCCCCAAGGGCCCAAGGCGCCTAGGGTTGAAAACCCTAGGGGGTGGGGGCGCCTCCCACCAAACTTGGGGGGCAAGTTCCCCCCTTGGCCGCCGCCCCCCTCTAAATGCATCTAGGGGGGCGCCCCCCTCTCCCTTCACCCTATAAATAGAGGGGGGTGGGAGGGCAGCCACACCTGTCGGCGTTCTGGGAACGGGGGTCCCCAGACTTGCCTGCCTACGGCCCACGGCGTGGCTTTGCTAGCAGGCTTGTACGGCCCATCTTCATCAACAAGGCATTCAAGACCCTCGCGAGGAGGACGACGTAAGACCTCCTCAGGGGCGGCCTCTCCAGGCAGGCTCACGAGGAGCGGAGATATCAAGGCGGGGCAAACCTCGCGAGGCTCTCGTGACGTGAGCCATGACGATCGACACCAGGCGGGCGCCAACGCGCGCAGCGTCCTTGTTTCCTCTTTGGTGCCAAGGGAGCAAGCGTAGGCGCGGAGTACCGAGGCATCAGGCAAAGGTTTCCATATCAGTGCAACGAGACCAAGACCAGCAGGTGAAAGTGCAACTATCCCTAGGTGGTTTTGGTAATTCATAACAACATATAGCTCATTGAGCTAATGCTATTCCAAGACTATTATTTCAGGAAAGCTCAATGAATGGCATGGCATGGATGATGAAAGTGGATCCCTCAAAATACTAAGGACAAAGGATTGGCTCAAGCTCAAAAGCTCAAGACTCTTCATTTTACATTTTAGTGATCCAAGATCACATTGAGTCTATAGGAAAAGCCAATACTATCAAGAAGGGATGAGGTGTTGCTTAATGAGACTTTTGCTTCATGTGCTTAGTGATATGCTCCAAAACCCTCAACTACTTTCCCACATCCATAAATGACCTAAACCTAAAGCCAAAATCGGTCACACCGATTCTTTCTATCCGGCGCCACCGATTCCAAAAGTCATAGCCACTGCCATAAACCCTAAGCAAATCGGTCTTACCGATAGGGATCTCGGTCTCACCGAGATGGGGTTGCAATCTCTGCTTCCTTCAGAACGCTTTGGTCCAACCAAGTGAGCGATCGATCCCACCGAGATTGCAATGTAAACTCTCTGTTTCCTTTTTTTAACATTTCGGTCTCACCGAAAAGAGCAAATCGGTCCCACCGAGTTTACCTGACCAACTCTCTGGTTAGCTAATTACCAAAATCGGTCTCACCGAGTTTGTGTAATCGGTCTCACCGAGATTGTGTAATCGGTCTCACCGAGATTACGTTATTCCCCAACCCTAACCATATCGGTCTCACCGAGATGCATGTCAGTCCCACCGAAAATCACTAACGGTCACTAGGTTTACTAAATCGGTCCGACCGAGTTTAACTATTCGGTCCCACCGAGTTTGGTAAATTGTGTGTAACGGTTAGATTTTGTGTGGAGGCTATATATACCCCTCCACCTCCTCTTCATTCGTGGAGAGAGCCATCGACTAAACCTACACTTCCAACTTACCATTTCGAGAGAGAACCACCTACTCATGTGTTGAGGCCAAGATATTCCATTCCTATCATATGAATCTTGATCTCTAGCCTTCCCAAGTTGCTTTCCACTCAAACCTTCTTTCCACCAGATCCAAATCCTATGAGAGAGAGTTGAGTGTTGGGGAGACTATCATTTGAAGCACAAGAGCAAGGAGTTCATCATCAACACACCGTTTGTTACTTCTTGGAGAGTGGTGTCTCCTAGATTGGCTAGGTGTCACTTGGGAGCCTCTGACAAGATTGTGGAGTTGAACCAAGGAGTTTGTAAGGGCAATGAGATCGCCTACTTCGTGAAGATATACCGCTAGTGAGGCAAGTCCTTCGTGGGCGACGGCCATGGTGGGATAGACAAGGTTGCTTCTTCGTGGACCCTCCGTGGACTCGCGCAACTGTTACCTTTCCTGGGTTGAAGTCTCCATCAACGTGGAGGTACGATAGCACCACCTATCGGAACCACGCCAAAAACATCTGTGTCTCCAATTGCGTTTGAATCCTCTAAACCCTTCCCCTTACTTTCTTGCAAGTTGCATGCTTTATTTTCTGCTGCCAATATACTCTTTGCATGCTTGCTTGAATTGTGTGATGATAGCTTGACTTGTCCTAAAATAGCTAAAATCTGCCAAACTATAAAATTGGGAAAAGGTTAAGTTTTTATTGGTCAAGTAGTCTAATCACCCCCCTCTAGACATACTTCAAGGTCCTACAAGTGGTATCAGAGCTTTGGTCTCCATTTGCTTTGATTTCCATAGCTTTTGGTGGTCATAGCCTTGGTTTCACAACCTAGGAGATTATGGCGCCTAGCGAGGGAAATTATCACCGAGAGGTCCTTACTTTGATGGTACTAATTTTGCTAGTTGGAAGCATAAGATGAAAATGCATATTCTTGGACATAACCCGCCGCTTGGGCAATTATTTGTATTGGCTTGCAAGGTGAATTTTTCGATGGGAGAGAACCGAACCGTGAAGCTAATGCGGAAGAATTGAAGATGCTACAATACAACGCTCAAGCATGTGACATCATCTTCAATGGATTGTGCCCCGAAGAATTCAACAAAATCAGCTGTCTTGAGAATGCAAAGGAAATTTGGGATACTTTGATTGATATGCACGAAGGTACCGAGTCAGTCAAGGAATCCAAGTTGGATGTGCTCCAAAGTCAGCTTGACAAGTTCAAAATGAAGGATGGTGAAGGTGTCACTGAAATGTACTCTAGGCTTGCTCTTATCACAAATGAGATTGCCGGCTTAGGGAGTGAATACATGACCGACAAATTCATCATCAAGAAGATCCTAAGAGCATTGGATGAAAAGTATGATACCGTGTGCACATTGATCCAAATGATGCCAAACTACAAAGATCTCAAGCCAACGGAAGTCATTGGAAGGATTGTTGCTCATGATATGTCACTCAAGGATAAGGAGGAACTTCACAACAAGTCAAGTGGTGCTTACAAAGCCTCAAGTGAAGCCCTCACATCATCAAGTGAGAAACCAACCTTCAATGAAGAATTGAGCTTAATGGTGAAGAACTTCAACAAGTTCTACAAAAGTAGAAGCAAAGAAAGAAGCTCCAAGTCAAGGTCTTACAATGACAAGAGATCTTCTAGTCGAGAGCGCAACTGCTACAATTGTGGGAGACCCGGACACTACTCCAATGAGTGTACGGCACCCTACAAAAGAAGAGAAGATTCTCCAAAAAGAAGAAGCAAAAGAGAAGAATCACCACCAAGAGAGAGGAGGAGTAGAGATGATCGTTATGAACGAAGACCCTCACGGAGAAGCAAGGATTCGGAAAGAAAGGACAAGTCATCAAAGAGCTACACAAAACGAAGACATCAAGCTCATGTTGGTGAATGGGTTTCCAGCTCCGACTCCGACCATCACTCCGAGAGAAGCTATCACTCTGACTCCGAATATACTCAAGATGAAGGTGTTGCCGGTTTAGCACTTGTGTCAACCAACTCCTACGACATATTTGATTCACCAAATGAAGGAATTGGAAGATGCTTCATGGCCAAAGGTCCAAAGGTAACACATCCCGAGTATGTTGATTTCAATAGTGATGAAGATGACTTGCTAGGTGATGATGATTTACTTGTTGACAACTCTAGTGATGAATACTATGATGAAACGTCAATTAATCATGCTAATCAAACGAATGACAATGATAAGGAGAAAATTGAGCTTATAACTAAAGAACTAAACACTCTTAAGTTGGCTCATGAAACTATCTTCGAAGATCATCGAGAACTTTTAAGGGCTCATGAGAAGTTACGCTTTGAAAAGCTCAATCTTGAGCAAGAGCATGAGTTCTTAAAGGCAATCAATGATGATCTCCGCAAGAAAAGTTCTTCTTACATTGCCAAGCGTTTACTCTTATCTACTTACATGCCTCAAGTCAAGTCTAGTAACAAGTACACGAAAGATACTTCCTCTAGTAGTAACAATAATAATGTCAAATCCAATGTTGTTGCTTCTAGTAGTTCTCTTGATTCCACTAATGATTCTCTTAGCCAAGTTACACTTGAGCAAGAGAATAGTTTATTGAAGGGAATTATAGAGAAAGGTGTTAACAAGAGCCTTGCCGGGAGTAAGCAATTCGAGGAAATTGTACGCAAGCAAGGAAGGCACCGGAAGAATCAAGGTGTTGGTTTTGAACGAAAGTTCAACGCCAATGGAGTTGAGTGGGAAGAAGATCAATATCCCAAGATGAAGTTTGTTCCTCAACAAGAGAAGTATGATCCTACTTCCTTCAAGGGGACACAAGCTCAAGATGATCTTCCACCACAAGACCACAAGAACAAAGGCAAGAACAAGCTTCAAGAAGAGATTGATGCATTTGAAGAAGCACCTAAAGCCTCGTTCGAGTGGGTTCCCAAGACTACGTCAAGTTCTACTTCATCAAGTACAACTATAACTCCAAGGATTCCCATCAAGATGATGTGGATCCCAAGAAGAAGAACTAGAGAGTTCTTGAGGGTGACTCCGCCAACATTCTTCACTCATATCATTTTGGCAAGAACAAGTGCAATCAACTTTCACATCTTGCACTAGTTAAGGAGTCACAAACCCTCATGTTGGTAAGGCAAGGGACAAGGTAACCTAATGTTTTCATGGACATCATCTTGTGTGTGCATCACTCTATGTCTATGGATATTCTTGTTTGTTCCTTGTGGGACTAACCCATGTAGGCAAGTTGAAAGTGCAACTCACTCCAAAGGATTGCTCCAAATGATCTACATCAACATTGAGCATCTACATCTTCAACACCTACATGAATTCATCATCAAAAACCCAAGGTTAGTTCATCCCTCTAAGGGGGATCTCACATCTAGGGGGAGCTTAACTCTAAGAATTGAGTCAAAGCAACTCTAATGGTGTGAACACATTAATGCATTATGTAAAAGTGGTAACCCCACTTGAGCTTAAACGATGAGTATGACCTATGATCAAATGTTCTCATTTGACTCCTAAGTCAATATACTCATATATAGATGACCTAGTCATCGCCAATTGTTTGATAGATGCTAAATTGGTTGTGCATGCTTTGCCACATATTTCATTTGCCATCTTATTGTGTGAGCATGTTGGTGCATATTTTACTCATTCAAGGACATCCACTTGTTGTTTTGCTTGATTGGTTTCTTTTCTTTGTGCCAAGTGGATGGACGAGAATGCCCAAGAACCTTCTTTAGCTATCTATGCTTTTCTCGTCTCAAACTCTATTCATGCTACATCACAAAATTTGATCAAGTCAGATTCGAACCACTCTGTGTGAGGAGCACTCGGAGTCCCCGATTCGTCATAGACTTAACTTCCAAAACCTCTTAATGATTCTCGGTCTGGCCGATCCTACCATTTCGGTCCTACCGAGATCATCAAGTTGATCTGAGTTTTCAATCTCGGTGCAACCGATTTGAACTTTTCGGTCTCACCGAGTTGCAAGAATCGTCAAGCAGTTATGCATCTCGGTGCCACCGAAGTTGTTCCACTCGGTCACACCGCAGTGTCAGCTATATATAGTCACAGCAAAATTTTGAAATTCTCCAAAACCCTTCGCCCACGCATCGCTCGCTCCGCCATCGTGGTCTCCGGATCGTCTCCTCGCCGCCAAGAGCCTTACGTCATTGGTCTTCGCCGCCGTCAACGGATTTCATCCCCGCCGTTGCCGCCGTAGCAAGTCCACCGCCAAGTTAGGGGTCAGCAGTCAGCTTTTGCAGTATGTCTGATCAAAGTGACAGCCAGAACAGGTCAGAAGAGCAGATAAACTTGAGTGAGGGCACTAGTCCCTCAACTTCAGATGAAGGGAGCAGAAGTACTCCTAGCAACTTGCCTAAGGCTGCTACTAGGCAAAGGAAGAAAAGAACTTCAGATTCAGAGGATGAAGATTATAAAGCTGAGGAAGATGAGGCTACTTCCAAGAGAGAAGTGCTCAAGAAGGAAAGGGTCATGAAGATCAAAAGGACTGCAGGAAGACAACCAATGTCTAAGGCCAGAACATCAACCCAACTGCCTAAAAATCCTGATCCCAAAGAGCCAGTTGCTGAAAGCAAAAAGAGGAAGGAAAGGGTCAAGATGACCATGGCCAGAGTAATTGGGAAGCCTTCCATGATGGAAGAAGAGGAAGAGCCTGCTGCACCAGCACCAAAGGCACCAAAGCTTATGGGTGATGCTATTAGATCGTGGGCTGCCACATCTAAGCCCAAGGAAGCACCCAAAGCTGCCCCCAAGGCCAAGTTCAGACCAAAGAGGAATACTAGGAGTATTCCAAATGCCGAGAAGAACAAGGCCCCAAAGGTTCGAGGTTGATGAGGAAGATGAAGAAGGACAAGTTCTGAGGAAGCTCAAGCCAAAGATACCAGACCACAATGATGCCCATCCTGTGGCTAAGAACATGAGAATCAGGAAAGACTCAGGATTGAGGAAGTGGAGAATGGAAGATCCATATGCTTCAAGGAGAAGAACTGCTGTTGATTACAGGTTCCATACAAAGGAACAACAGGACTTTTATGAGACAATCTTGTTGGACAAGAAGCCCATTGTCTGTGACATGAGATGGGTCGACTGGAACTTCATCAAGGAGAATGAAGAGCACTATCCTGGAGTGCAGGACAACTTTATTGCTTGTGGAGTTGCAGATTTTGTTGGGCAGAAGCTCACAAATTGGAATGATGAGCTTATCATGCAGTTTTACTCCACATCACATTTCTACCCAGATGGGAGAATTGTTTGGGTGTCTGAAGGTACAAGGTACCAGTCAACTATTGAAGAATGGGCAAGTCTGATAAATGCCCAGAGGAGAATGAGGATGACCTAGACATCTATGCAAAGAAGAAAAAGGATCACAATTCAATGGCTCACATGTACAAGGAAATTCCAAACAAGGCATTAGCAACTCACAAGTTTGGATCAGTTCACTATCTGCTTTGTCGGGGTTGCCAACCATAAATTGGATTCGAGGCACACTTTGTTGCCCAAGTCCGTGACCATAACATGATCGAGGGCATGCCATCAACATGTTGCATGTGTTTGATGTGCCACGAAGTTTAAAGTCATGAGCCTGATCATTGAAACAATCAAGAGGACTGCAGCAGATCAGAAGAGGAGCTGTGGATATGCACCTCAGATTCAAGAATTGATAAACTCAAAGATGGGCACAGGAAAATATCAGTTGGATAAGGAACACTTTCCACTTTATCCAGACTTTGAGGACAATGAGGTTGTCATGAATGAAGATGATCCACAATCAGTTCAAGCTCAGGAGAAGAAGGAGAAGGCAAAGAGGGAGAAGGCTGCCAAGATGCCAACTCAAGAGGAGGCATCTGAGTACTTCTTGCAGGAGCAGCTTGGTTACTTGATAGCATCAACCTTGAGGATTGAGAAGGGATTGGCCACACTAACTCAAAACCAGGAGAGCCTGGAGAGAATCATAGAACAAAAGTTCTATAACTTAGATGTGAAAGTAATCGAGATTGATTGCAGTGGAGGAGCTACAAGAGGACATGCAGGAGAGGAAGGGCAAGACAACAACAAATGTGTTTGCCAGAGTGCCTAGAGCCCAGAGGTCATCGGTTGTGCGAGCCGACACAAGAGCAACTTCGTCTGCACCAGCTACAGCCTCAAGTGCCACCAGCTCCAAAGACCTTCATCGCCTCCAGCTCCATCTACATCAATCAAGTCTTCGCCCAAGGAGCCATCTCTACACCACCACCGTAAGATCAAGCCCGAGAGTCGATCTAGCACTATGCATTTTCTATGAACTTTTGGTAACTTATTGCCAAAGGGGGAGAAAAATGTATAGATCATAGGCTTCGAGAGAGAGAGTGTTGCTTTTGTTCTCTCTTGCTTTATTTGGTGGTTTTTCAAACTTTGTTTGCTTTTGGTTGAGATACTATGCTTATGAGACATTGATGATCATGTGTTTGATCATAAGCTACACTTATGCATGCTTGATATTATCCTATCTATCTTATGTGATCACTCACTTTGCTTGGTGATGAGTGCATGTATTCATTGTTTATTATTTTGAGCACTCCACCAAGATGTATGTGACATGGAAGAGTAACCCATGAGCCTAATTCATTGTGCATTTGCAGTCCAAAGCAAATCTAAAACTATGCACAAATTTAGGGGGAGCTCTTGCTTATCACATACTTCTCAAAGCGACGATGTTATTTAAATTTTATTATCATTTGTCGAAGCTTTGATCTATATGTTGTCATAAATTACCAAAAAGGGGGAGATTGAAAGTGCAACTATCCCTAGGTGGTTTTGGTAATTCATAACAACATATAGCTCATTGAGCTAATGCTATTCCAAGACTATTATTTCAGGAAAGCTCAATGAATGGCATGGCATGGATGATGAAAGTGGATCCTCAAAATACTAAGGACAAAGGATTGGCTCAAGCTCAAAAGCTCAAGACTCTTCATTTTACATTTTAGTGATCCAAGATCACATTGAGTCTATAGGAAAAGCCAATACTATCAAGAATGGATGAGGTGTTGCTTAATGAGCCTTTTGCTTCATGCGCTTAGTGATATGCTCCAAAACCCTCAACTACTTTCCCACATCCACAAATGACCTAAACCTAAAGCCAAAATCGGTCACACCGATTCTTTCTATCCGCGCCACCGATTCCAAAAGTCATAGCCATCGCCACAAACCCTAAGCAAATCGGTCTTACCGATAGGGATCTCGGTCTCACCGAGATGGGGTTGCAATCTCTCTGCTTCCTTCAGAACGCGTTCGGTCCAACCAAGTGAGCGATCGGTCCCACCGAGATTGCAATGTAAACTCTCTGTTTCCTTTTGTAACATTTGGTCTCACGAAAAGAGCAAATCGGTCCCACCGAAGTTTACTCCGACCAATTCTTTGGTTAGCTAATTACCAAAATCGGTCTCACGAGTTTGTGTAATCGGTCTCACCGAGATTACGTTATGCCCTAACCCTAACAATATCGGTCTCACCAAGATGCATGTCAGTCCCACCGAAAATCACTAACGGTCACTAGGTTTACTAAATCGGTCCGACCGAGTTTAACTATTCGGTCCCACCGAGTTTGGTAAATTGTGTGTAACAGTTAGATTTTGTGTGGAGGCTATATATACCCCTCCACCTCCTCTTCATTCGTGGAGAGAGCCATCAGACTAAACCTACACTTCCAACTTACCATTTCTAAGAGAGAACCACCTACTCATGTGTTGAGGCCAAGATATTCCATTCCTATCATATGAATCTTGATCTCTAGCCTTCCCAAGTTGCTTTCCACTCAAACCTTCTTTCCACCAGATCCAAATCCTATGAGAGAGGGTTGAGTGTTGGGGAGACTATCATTTGAAGCACAAGAGCAAGGAGTTCATCATCAACACACCATTTGTTACTTCTTGAGAGTGGTGTCTCCTAGATTGGCTAGGTGTCACTTGGGAGCCTCCGACAAGATTGTGGAGTTGAACCAAGGAGTTTGTAAGGGCAAGGAGATCGCCTACTGTGAAGATCTACCGCTAGTGAGGCAAGTCCTTCGTGGGCGACGGCCATGGTGGGATAGACAAGGTTGCTATTTCGTGGACCCTTCATGGGTGGAGCCCTCCGTGGACTCAGCAAGAATGTTACCCTTCGTGGGTTGAAGTCTCCATCAACGTGGAGGTACGATAGCACCACCTATCGGAACCACGCCAAAAACATCCGTGTCTCCAATTGCGTTTGAATCCTCTAAACCCTTCCCCTTACTTTCTTGCAAGTTGCATGCTTTATTTTCCACTGCCAATATACTCTTTGCATGCTTGCTTGAATTGTGTGATGATAGCTTGACTTGTCCTAAAAGAGCTAAAATCTGCCAAACTATAAAATTGGGAAAAGGTTAAGTTTTTATTGGTCAAGTAGTCTAATCACCCCCCTCTAGACATACTTCAAGGTCCTACAGCAGGCCAGCACGACGGAGGTCACCATGGAGCCCAAGACGGCGTCACCACCAGAGCCTTTCGCAGGCGAAGACCACTTTTGTCAGGATAGCTTGTACTAGCTGTCCCCTTTCAAATTGGCCGCCGTTGTTGGCTCCCTTCCCGCTCAATATTTGGGGAGAGGACCAGGGCCTATATAAGTAGAACTAGCCACCACGGTAGGAGGCATCTGGACTTGATCTCATCCGATCGAGAGCCAACCCTTAGCCACACCGAACACAAGAACACCTCAACCTCAGGAGGCTGTTCTTCCCCCTGTACTGTTCGTCATCAGCCCAAGAGGCAATACACCACCACACACTGGAGTAGGGTATTACACCACAACGGTGGCCCAAACCAGTATAAATCTTGTGTCCCTTGTGTTGTGAGTTCGTCGAGTTCGTCCGCAAGATCTTAGTGAGCTAGGACATGGATCGGTAGGAGGGAAAGAACTTCGCGCGTACCCCAGAGTTCGAACCTTAAGGGTTTTGCCGGAACCCCAGATCCACATTTGGCGCACTAGGTAGGGGTGCGCCGAAGCTTCTCTTCTGTCGATCTGCGCTCCGCCCGCATGGCAGGCGCCCCGTCATCGCCTCCGACGGCCAGCATCAACGACGGGGCCAGGGGGCTCCGAGCCCTGGCCCCCGCCCTACGGCGGGTGCGGTGGCCAACCAAGTTCAAGCCGGAGATGCCGTCGCGCTACGACGGCGCGGTAGACCCGTCAGCTTTCCTGTTGGCATACGAGGAGGCCGTCCTTGAGGCCGGGGCGATGACAAGGTCATGGCCAACTGGCTCCCCATGGCCCTCGCCGGCGAGCCACGCGCCTGGCTGCTCAACCTCCCTGGATCCACGGTGGCATCCTAGGGGGAACTCCGCGACCTCTTCACTGCTCGCGCCACGCGGACTGCGCAAGACCACGCAGCAGCCTCCTGCTGGGCTCTCAAGCACCGCCTTCAGATCGCCACGTCAAGCCATTCCTTCGCCAGATTGGTGCCGCTTCCAAGCGCCCGGGGGCTCCGCCGGGCTGGGCTGCGCTGGAGGCCGACCTCACCTTCGGCTCAGAGGACCACCCCGACTCCACCGCTGGCTCGGGCGTGCTCCCAATGCTTTGCACACCCATCATCTGCAATGTGGCTGTTACCAACACCCTCATCGACGGTGGTGCCGGCCTCAACTTGCTCTCCGTGGAGGCCTTCAGCCTCCTTCGCGTGCCACTCAAGCGGCTTAGCCTCAGCAAGCCCTTCTCAGGAGTTGGTGGTGGCACTGCCTGCTCTCTAGGACAGATCCGCCTTCCCGTCACCTACGGCATGCGCGACAACTACCGCACCGAGCTGGCCCAGTTCATGGCGGCGACTCATCCGGCCTATAACCTCATGAAGATGCCTGGAAGCAAAGGTGTCCTCACCATCAAGGGGGACACCAAGGAGTCCGTGACGGCACTCAAGCTTGCCTTCAAGACCGCAGCGGTGGCGCAGCCCGCCGGCGCCGATACCCCCGAAGCCAAGGAGGTCGCGCCTACCAAGAAGAAGCAGTTGTTCACCCAAGACAAGGCAGAAACCAAGCAGGTGCCGGTCAATGAGGACGGGTCCTCAGGAGCCACCTTCACCATAGGTGCCAGCCTCAACCAAGGTCAAGAGGAAGCATTGGTGAAGTTCTTGCGCGCAAACACGGATATATTCGCGTGGGAGCCCAATCAGCTGGTAGGAGTCCCGAGAGAGGTGATTCAGCATCATTTAAGGGTGTGCCCCAATGTACACCCCGTGAAGCAGCGGGTGAGACAACAGTCCACTGAGAAGCAGGCCTTCATCATCCAAGAGACCCGCAAGCTGGAGGCGGCGGGTGCCATTCGCGAGGTTCGGTATCCTGAGTGGTCGGCGAACCCCGTCAGAAAGTGTCAAGAAAGGCGGAAGGAACGGATGTGCGCCGACTTCACCAACCTTAACAAAGCCTGCCCCAAGATCTGCTTCCGCCCCGCATCGATCGGGATTAGTCGACTCCACCGCCGAAAAGCGACTGCTGTGCTTCCCGGACGCTGCTCGTGATATCACCAGATCAAGATGGCGGTAGAAGATGTGGAGAAGACAGCCTTCCTGACCCCGTGTGGGGTGTACTGCTACACTTGCATGCCCTTTGGACTGCGCAACGCGGGTGCAACCTTTCAGCGGTTGATGCGCATCGCCTTAGGGTGACAGCTCGGAAGAAACACAGAGGCCTCCGTCGACGACATCGTGGTGAAATATCGGGAGGCGAGGACCCTGATCCAAGACCTGGAAGAGACCTTCGAGAGCCTGCGCCAGGTGAACCTGCGGCTTAACCCGGAGAAGTGTGTGTTCGGTGTCCCTTCCGGCAAGTTGCTGGGGTTCCTCGTGTCCCACAGAGGGATCGAGGCAAACCCGGAGAAGATCAAGGCCATTGAGGACATGAGCCTACCGCAGACCCTCAGAGAAATGCAGAAGCTGGCCGGTCGGGTGACTGCGTTGGGACGCTTCATCTCCAAGCTAGGAGAATGCGCCTTGCCCTTCTTTAAGCTGATGAAGAAGAAAGGCCCGTTTGAGTGGACCCCGGAGGCTGACCAAGCCTTCCAAGACCTCAAGAGATACCTAACTAGCCCACCAGTGATGGTGGCGCCACGGCCTCTCGAGCCCTCGGTGCTTTACCCGCCGCTACTGCATCTGCTAGCGCAAAGACCGGTGGCGGTTCGGGAGGAGCACCAAGCTGGCATGCCACGCCAAGCTACAAATTAAACGACGAAGATCGTGAAGGCGACGCGGAGCCACAAAGGCGCCAATCTAAGACCAAGCTCGGCAGGATGATGTCACGGAGACCCCTGCAAGCGACCAGGCACCGGGAGTTCCACCACCTCAGGAGACGTCCGGGCCCCCGCAAGACACAAGCCTCACCAACGCGCCAGCCCTTGTCGAGCACCCGGTGTATTTCGTCAGCACGGTGTTGCGGGATGCAAGGGCACGATACCCCATGCCTCAGAAGCTCCTGCTCGCACTCTTGGTGGCCTCGCGCAAGCTGCGACACTACTTACAGGGCCATCCCATCAAGGTCGTCTCAGCCTACCCATTGGAGAGGGTGCTCAGGAGCCCCAATTTTGCTGGGAGGGTTGCCGAGTGGAACATCGAGCTACAAGCATTCCAGTTAGAGTTCAGCACTACCAGGGTCATCAAGGGAGCCGCGCTCGCTGATTTTGTGGCGGAATGGACGGACGTCCCGACACTTGAAGTAGGCGAAGACCGGTCCACCTCGCCAGGAAGTGAGGCACCATACGGTTGGGTCATGTACTTCGATGGCGCCTTCGCGCACCAGGGCGCATGGGCTGGAGCAGTACTCATCTCGCCCACTCAGGGTAAGCTCTACTACGACGTGCAGCTCTGCTTTCAGTAGGGCAAGAAGGTATCCAACAACATTGCGGAATACGAAGGCCTCATAGCTGGCATGAAGGCCGCGGCAGCTCTGGGGGTGAAGCGCCTTACCGTTAGAGGCGACTCGCAGCTCCTCGTCAACTTCTCCAACAAGGTATACAAGCCAAAGGACGAGCATATGGAGGCATACCTCGCGGAGGTGCGCAAGATGGAGAAGCAGTTCTTGGGCCTGGAACTGCAGCACGTGCCCCGGGGAACCAATAAGGAAGCCGACGACATCGCCAGGAGAGCATCCAAGCGGCAGCCACAAGAGCCTGGTGTCTTTGAGGAACGGCTCTTCAAGCCATCAGCGACACCACCACTTTCAAGCACAGCTCAGCTTCGGGAGGAGCTCCCACAGCCTCCTGCCACAGGAGCCCCGGCCTGTGGCCCGACCTCAGGAGCTCGCTTTCTCTTGGCGCTCAAACCTCAGGAGGCATGCTGGACCAAGGAATTCAAGGAATATCTTATGCAAGGGGCGCTGCCAGAAAAGGAGGAGGATGTAGAGCGTGTGATTCGGCAAGCCACGGCGTACTACATCCAAGATGGTGAGTTGTACAGGAAGCGGCCAAACGATGTTTCGCTGCGCTGCATTTCCAGTGACCAAGGAAAGGAGTTGTTGGCTGACATACACGGAGGGGACTGTGGGCACCACTCGTCGTCACGGACTCTCGTCGGCAAGGTGTTCCGCAGTGGATTCTACTGGCCCACGGCGCTCAACGACGCGGCCGAGTTGGTAAAGTCTTGCGAAGCTTGCCAGTTCCACGCCAAGCAGATACATCAGCCAGTTCAGGGCCTCCAGACCATACCACTCACGTGGCCGTTCGCAGTCTGGGGGCTGGATATATTGGGCCCTTTCCCTCGGGTGCCAAGCAGATACATCTACCGCTACTTGTACGTCGTCGTCGACAAGTTCACCAAGTGGGCGGAGGTGGAAGCTGTCCGCACCATCCCAGCCGGATCCGCGGTCAAGTTCATCAGGGGCATCGTGAGCCGTTACGGAGTCCCCAACCGCATCATTGCCGATAATGGTTCGCAGTTCACCAGTAACCTCTTCAAAACCTACTGTGCTAACCTTGGAACGCAGATTTGCTATGCTTCGGTGGCACACCCCAAGAGCAATGGTCAGGCCGAATGCACCAACGCGGAGGTCCTGAGGGCCTCAAGACCAGGACCTTCAAGAAGAAGCCCGAGGCTTGTGGCAAGGGCTGACACGATGAGCTCCGGTCCGTGCGGTGGTCCATCCGCACCACCGCCACCAAGCCAACGGGCGAGACCTCATTCTTCCTTGTCTACGGAGCTGAAGCGGTCCTTCCTCACGAGGCCAAGCATCTCTCCACACGGGTCCTGGCGTTCAATGAAACACAGCAGGACGCCACGCGGGGGATGGACCTCGTGCTGGGGAGGAACATCGTCGCGAAGTGATACGTCCATTTTGCATCATGCTTTTATATCGATATTATTGCATTATGGGCTATTATTACACGTTATGTTACAATACTTACGCCTATTCTCTCTTATTTTACAAGGTTTACATAAGGAGGTAGAATGCCGGCAGCTGGAATTCTGGGCTGGAAAAGGAGCAAATATTAGAGACCTATTCTGCACAACTCCAAAAGTCCTAAAACTCCATGAAAGTCATTTTTGGAAATAATAAAAAATATCGAGCGGAAGAAGTTCACCAGAGGGGCCCACCACCCACGAGGGTGGGGGCGCGCCTACCCCCCGGGCGCGCCCCTACCTCATGGGCCCCTGCTGGCTCTCGATGGCCATCTTCGCTATATGAGGTCTTCCGTCGAGGAAAAATCATAAGCAACCTTTCGACGAAACGCCGCCACGAGGCGGAACCTTGGCGGAACCAATCTATTGCTCCAGCAGAGCCGCTCGCAGGGGACACTTCCCGGAGGGGGAAATCATCGCCATCGTCATCACCAACGCTCCTCTCATCGGGAGAGGGCAATCTCCATCAACATCTTCACCAGCACCATCTCCTCTCAAAACCCTAGTTCATCTCTTGTATTCAATTCTTGTCTCCAAGTCCGGATTGGTACTAGTAGGTTGCTAGTAGTGTTGATTACTCCTTGTAGTTGATGCTAGTTGGTTTATTTGGTGGAAGATCATATGTTCAGATCCTTTATGCATATTATTACCCCTCGATTATGAACATGAATATGCTTTGTTAGTAGTTACGTTTGTTCCCGAGGACACGGAGAAGTCTTGCTATTAGTAGTCATGTGAATTTGGTATTCGCTCGATATTTTGATGAGATGTATGTTGTCTAGCCTCTAGTGGTGTTATGTGAATGTCGACTACATAACACTTCACCATTATTTGGGCCTAGAGGAAGGCATTGGGAAGTAATAAGTAGATGATGGGTTGCTAGAGTGACAGAAGCTTAAACCCTAGTTTATGTGTTGCTTCGTAAGGGGCTGATTTGGATCCATATGTTTCATGCTATGGTTAGGTTTACCTTAATACTTCTGTTGTAGTTGCGGATGCTTGCAATAGAGGTTAATCATAAGTGGGATGCATGTTCAAGTAAGAACAACACCCAAGCACCGGTCCACCCACATATCAAATTATCAAAGTACCGAACGCGAATCATATGAACGTGATGAAAACTAGCTTGACGATATTCCCATGTGTCCTCGGGAGCACTTTTCCTTATATAAGAGTTTGTCCAGGCTTGTCCTTTGCTACAAAAGGATTGGGCCACCTTGCTGCACTTTATTTACTTTTGTTACTTGTTGCTCGTTACAAATTATCTTTACCGCTTATCATTTCCTTCTACTCCTCGTTGGGTTCGACACTCTTATTTATCAAAAGGACTACGATAGATCCCCTATACTTGTGGGTCATCAAGACTCTTTTCTGGCGCCGTTGCCGGGGAGTGAAGCGCCTTTGGTAAGGAAAAATTTATATAGTGTGCTGAAATTTACTGTCACTTGTTACTATGGAAAGTAATCCTCTGAGGGGCTTGTTCGGGGTATCTTCACCCCGACCAGTAGATCAAAGAGTTGCTCCTCAACCTACTGAACCTACTGAACATGAAAATATTCCCTTTGAAGTTCCTTCGTGTATGATGGAAAAACTGATAGCTAATACTTCTACAGGAGATGGAACAAAGCATCCTGATGAACATCCACTCTATGTGGATGAAGTTTGTGGATTATTTAAGCTTGCAGGTATACCCGATGATGTTGTTAAGAAGAAGGTCTTCCCTTTATCTTTGAAGGGAGATGCATCGACATGGTATAGGCTATGTGATGACACGAGATCATGGAACTATAAACGAGTGAAATTGGAATTTCATCAGAAGTATTACCCAATGCATCTTGTTCATCGTGATCGCAATTATATATATATAATTTTTGGCCTCACGAAGGAGAAAGCATCGCTCAAGCTTGGGGGAGGCTTAAATGAATGTTATATTCATGCCCCAATCATGAGCTCTCAAGAGAAATAATTCTTCAAAATCTTTATGCTCGGCTTTCTGAAAACAATCGCACCATGCTCGATACTTCTTGTGTTGGCTCTTTTATGATGAAGACTATTGAATTCAGATGGAATTTATTGGATAGAATTAAACACAACTCTGAAGATTGGGATCTCGACGAAGGTAAGGAGTCAGGTATGACACCTAAGTTTGATTGTGTTAAGTCTTTTATGGACACCGATGTTTTCCATAAATTTAGCACTAAATATGGACTTGACTCTGAGATAGTAGCTTCTTTCTGTGAATCTTTTGCTAGTTATGGTGATCTCCCCAAGGAAAAGTGGTTTAAATATCATCCTCCCATAGAAGTAAAAGTAGCTGCACCTATTGAAGTTGAAGAAAAGATTGTCACTTATAATGATCCTGTTGTTCCTACTTCTTATGTTGAGAAACCACCTTTCCCTGTTAGAATAAAGGATCATGCTAAAGCTTCAACTGTTGTTCGTAAAAGCAATATTAGAACTTATACACCTCCTGAGCAAATTAAAGTTGAACCTAATGTTGCTATTATTAAAGATCTTTTAGCTGATAATATTGATGGGCATGTTATTCAATTCTGTGGTGAAACTGCTAGAATTGCTAAACCCTGTGCTAAAGATAAACATAGACCTGTGGTAGGCGTGCCTGTTATTTCTGTTAAAATAGGAGATCATTGTTATCATGGCTTATGTGATATGGGGTGCTAGTGCTAGTGTTATACCTCATACTTTATACGAAGAAATTAAGCATGAAATTGCACCTGCTGAGTTCGAAGGTATTGATGTTACAATTAAACTTGCCAATAGAGATACTATATCAGCAATGGGAATTGTTAGAGATGTTGAAGTCTTGTGTGGGAAAACTAAATATCCTGCTGATTTTCTTGTTCTTGGTTCCCCACAAGATAGCTTTTGTCCCACTATATTTGGTAGACCCTTCTTGAACACTGTTAATGCTAAGATAGACTGCGAAAAGAATGTTGTTACTATTGGCTTGGGTGATATGACTCATGAGTTTAATTTCTCTAAATTTAGTAGACAACACCGTGAAGAAGAATTGCCTTGTAAGTATGATATTATTGGTCTTGCTTCAATTGCCGTACCTCCTAATGATCCTTTAGAACAATATTTGCTAGACCATGAAAATGATATGTTTATAAATGAAAGAAGGGAAATAGATGAAGTATTCTTTAATCAGGAACCCATTCTGAAACACAATTTACCCGTTGAAATCCTAGGGGATCCTCCTCCACCCAAGGGTGATCCCGTGTTTGAGCTTAAACCGTTGCCAGATAATCTTAAATATGATTATCTTGATGAAAAAAAGATATATCTTGTTATTATTAGTGCTAACCTTTCAGAGCATGAAGAAGAGAGATTATTGAAAACTCTAAAGAAGCACCGTGCTGCTATTGGATATACTCTTGATGATCTTAAGGGCATTAGTCCCACTCTATGTCAACATAAAATAAATTTGGAAGAAGATGCCAAACCGGTTCGTGATCATCAACGACGGCTGAATCCTAAGATGAAGGAAGTGGTAAGAAAAGAAATACTAAAGCTTCTGGAGGCAGGTATAATTTATGCTGATAGTCAATGGGTAAGTCCTGTCCATTGTGTCCCTAAGAAGGGAGGTGTTACTGTTGTTCCTAATGATAAAGATGAATTGATTCCGCAAAGAATTATTATAGGTTATAGGATGGTAATTGATTTTCGTAAATTAAATAAGGCCACTAAGAAAGATCATTACCCCTTACCTTTTATTGATCAAATGCTAGAAAGACTTTGCAAACATACACATTATTGCTTTCTAGATGGTTATTCGGTTTCTCTCAAATACTGTGTTGGCTAAGGATCAATCAAAGACTACTTTTACATGCCCTTTTGGTACTTTTGCTTATAGACGATGCCTTTTGGTTTATGTAATGCACCTGCTACCTTTCAAAGATGCATGATGGCTATATCTCTCGACTTTTGTGAAAAGATTTGTGAGGTTTTCATGGACTAATTTTCCGTCTATGGATCCTCTTTGATGATTGCTTGAGCAATCTTGATCGAGTTTTGCAGAGATGTGAAGAAACTAATCTTGTCTTGAATTGGGAAAAGTGCCACTTTATGGTTAATGAAGGTATTGTCTTGGGGCATAAAGTTTCGAAAGAGGTATTGAAGTTGATAAAGCCAAGGTTGATGCTATTGAAAGATGCCATGTCCCAAGGACATCAAAGGTATAAGAAGTTTCCTTGGTCACGCCGGATTTTATAGGAGATTCATTAAGGACTTCTCAAAATTTCTCGCCTCTCGACAAATTTATTACAAAAGATATACCATTTGTCTTTGATGATGATTGTGTAGAAGCATTTGAAATACTTAAGAAAGCATTGATCTCTGCACCTATTGTTCAGCCACCGATTGAATTTACCCTTTGAAATTATGTGTGATGCTAGTGATTATGTCTGAGGTGCTGTTATAGGGCAAAGAGTTGATAAGAAATTAAATGTTATCCATTATGCTAGTAAGACTCTAGACAATGCTCAAAGAAATTATGCTACTACTGAAAAGAATTCTTAGCAGTTGTATTTGCTTGTGATAAGTTCAGACCTTATATTGTTGATTCTAAAGTAACTATTCACACCGATCATGCTGCTATTAAATATCTGATGGAAAAGAAAGATGCTAAACCTAGACTTATTAGATGGGTTCTCTTGCTACAAGAATTTGATTTGCATATTGTTGATAGAAAGGAGCTGAGAACCCGCTGTGCATAACTTGTCTAGGTTAGAAAATGTTCTTGATGACCCACTACCTATTGATGATAGCTTTCCTGATGAGCAATTAAATGTCATAAATGCTTCTCGTAGTACTCATGGTATGCTGATTATGCCAATTACAATGTTGCTAAATTTATACCACCTAGTTTCACATACCAGCAAAAGAAAAGGTTCTTCTATGATTTGAGACATTACTTTTGGGATGACCCACATCTTTATAAAGAAGGAGTAGATGGTGTTATTAGACGTTGTGTACCTGAGCATGAACAGGAACAAATCCTACGCAAGTGTCACTCCGAAGCTTATGGAGGGCACCACGCTGGAGACAGAACTGCACATAAGGTATTGCAATCTGGTTTTTATTGGCCTACTCTCTTCAAGGATGCCCGTAAGTTTGTCTTATCTTGTGATGAATGTCAAAGAATTGGTAATATTAGTAGATGTCAAGAAATGCCTATGAATTATTCGCTTGTTATTGAACCATTCGATGTTTGGGGCTTTGATTATATGGGACCTTTTCCTGCCTCTAATGGATATACACATATTTTAGTTGTTGTTGATTACGTTACTAAGTGGGTAGAAGCTATTCCAACTAGTAGTGCTGCTCATAACACTTCTATTAAAATGCTTAAAGAAGTCATTTTTCTGAGGTTTGGAGTCCCTAGATATTTAATGACTGATGGTGGTTCACATTTTATTCATGGTGCTTTTCGTAAAATGCTTGCTAAGTATGATGTTAATCATAGAATTGCATCTCCATATCATCCACAGTCTAGTGGTCAAGTAGAATTGAGTAATAGAGAACTCAAATTAATTTTGCAAAAGACTGTCAATAGGTCTAGAAAGAATTGGTCCAAGAAACTTGGTGATGCATTATGGGCCTATAGAACTGCATATAAGAATCCTATGGGTATGTCTCCGTATAAAATGGTCTATGGAAAAGAATGTCACTTACCTCTCGAACTAGAGCATAAGGCTTATTGGGCCATTAAAGAGCTCAATTATGATTTCAAACTTGCCGGTGAGAAGAGGTTATCTGATATTAGCTCACTGGATGAATGGAGAACCCAAGCTTATGAAAATGCTAAGTTGTTTAAAGAGAAAGTCAAAAGATGGCATGACAAAAGGATACAAAAGCGTGAGTTTAATGTAGGTGATTATGTATTGCTATAAAACTCTCGTTTAAGATTTTTTGCAGGAAAACTTCTCTCTAAATGGGAAGGCCCTTACGTTATCGAGGAGGTCTATCGTTCCGGTGCCATAAAAATCAACAATTTTGAAGGCACAAATCCGAAGGTGGTAAACGGTCAAAGAATCAAACATTATATCTCAGGTAATCCCATAAATGTTGAAACTAATATAATTGAAACCGTAACCCTGGAGGAATACATAAGGGACACTATCCGGAACGTTTCAAACTCCGAAAAGGAATAGGTATGTGGTACGGTAAGTAAACCGACTCCAAAACAGTTTTTAAGGCAATATTCCCCATTTTGGAATATTTAGAAAAATAGAAAAATAAGTAGCATTCCGGGAAGGACACGAGGGCCCCACGTGGGTGGAGGGTGCGCCCTCCTACCTCGTGGACACCTCGTGTGCCCTCCGGACTCCGTTTTCTTGCATGCTACATATTTTGGTCGGTAAAAAATCATTATATATTCTCCCGGAGGTTTTGACTCCCGTATCACGCAAATATCCTCTGTTCTTGTTTCGAGCTGTTCTCTGTCAGGGTTGCTAAGGCCAGGCATCATGTCATCCCCCTCCTCCAACAATGGTGACAAAGATGCTTGGCTAATGAAGATAGAGCTGAAGAGGGAAGAACCCATGGAGATTAACAAGGATGAAGGGATCAAGAAGGCCACGGAGAACCAAGCTCCAAAGAGCGTAAGACGCCCTTCAACTTGATCACAATCTTCTTACCCCAACTGAGATCGAAGCTTTCAAGATGATTGAGTTAGCTCGTATTCAAAACAAGTATCTCACAAGTGAAAATGTTTTATTGAAGGAGCATATCGTTGCACTCAAGGGCATTATTCGCAAGTTGGAGGACCTCTTTCGCTCGATGTGCGACTATCCTTCACCTCCACCTTCTTCACCAGCAAAGGAGACATAATCACATGGGTATGGGCACTCCCCTTGGCAACTGCCAAGCTTGGGGGAGGTGCCCCGGTATCGTATCACCATCACATCTCCTATCTTTACCGCTTTTCTTAGTTCGATCCTATTAATAGTATCTTGATCTAGTAGAATAAAGTTTATGGCATGATCTAGTTTTGAGTTTTGCTTTATGATCTCTCTATGTAATCGAGTCCATGAGCTATATAATAAAGATTAGTGTTGAGTCAAGGGCTTGATTGTTTTGCCATGATCTTGAGTGAATAAAAGAAAAGAAGAAAAAGAATAAAAAGAAACAAAGAGTTCATATTGATCTTATTGAGAGTAATGACTTCACATAGAAATAGTATGATGATTAAAAGTTGTTGGGAGTTGGCAAACATAGCTTTGGTCATTGTTGCAAATAATATGAAGTAATAAGGAAAGAGAGGTTTCACATATAAATATACTATTATTGACATCTTTTATGATTGGGAGCACTCATTAAAATATGACATGCTAAAGAGTTGACGTTGGACAAGGAAGACAACGTAATGGGTTATGTTTTCTTATATCTGAGATAAAGTATATTGTCATGGATCATCCAACATGTTGAGCTTGCCTTTCCCCCTCATGCTAGCCAAATTCTCAACACCAAGTAGAGATACTACTTGTGCTTCCAAAAAACCCTTAAACCAGTTTTGCCATGAGAGTCCACCATATCTACCTATGGATTGAGTAAGATCCCTCAAGTAAGTTGTCATCGGTGCAAGCAATAAAAATTGCTCTCTAAATATGTATAATTTATTAGTGAGGGAGAAAATAAGCTTTATACGATCTTGTGATGTAGAAGTAATAAAAGCGACAGACTGCATAATAAAGGTCTATATCACAAGTGGCAATATAAAGTGACGTTCTTTCGCATTAAGATTTTGTGCATCCAACCATAAAAGCGCATGGCAATCTCTGCTTCCCTCTGCGAAGGGCCTATCTTTTATTATTATCTCCTACCTTATGCAAGAGTCATGGTGATCTTCACCTTTCCTTTTTACATTTTATCCTTTGGCTAGCACAGTGTGTTGGAGAGATCCTAATAGATATATCTAATTGGATGTAGGGGAGCATGAGTTATTATTGTTGACATTACCCTTGAGGTAAAAGGTTGGGAGGCGAAACTATAAGCCCATATCTTCTCTCGTGTCCCGATTAAAACTCCGTAACCACAAGTATCGCGTGAGTGTTAGCAATTATGAAAGACTAAATGATAGTTGAGTATGTGGACTTGCTATTAAGCTCGACATAGACTCTTTCGATGTTATGATAAATTGCAATTGCTTCAATGACTGAGATTATAGTTTGTTGGTTTTCAATAAAGTTTATGATTCGTACTCTGCATTGTGAATGGATTATTACTTGAGCATAAGAAATCATATGACAATACCTATATATGTTGTTGTTATGAGAATAATCATGATGCCTTCATGTCCGGTATTTTATTTTTATCGACACCTCTACCTCTAAACATGGGGACATATTTATCGTTATCGGCTTTCGCTTGAGGACAAGCGAGGTCTAAGCTTGGGGGAGTTGATACGTCCATTTTGCATCATGCTTTTATATCGATATTTATTGCATTATGGGCTATTATTACACGTTATGTTACAATACTTATGCCTATTCTCTCTTATTTTACAAGGTTTACATAAGGAGGAGAATGCAACTGGAATTCAATGGAAAAGGAGCAAATATTAGAGACCTATTCTGCACAACTCCAAAAGTCCTGAAACTCCACGAAGTCATTTTTGGAAATAATAAAAAATATCGAGCGGAAGAAGTTCACCAGAGGGGGGCCCACCTGTCCACGAGGGTGGGGGGCGCGCCCCCCTACCTTGTGGGCCCCCTGTTGGCTCTCCGATGGCCATCTTCTGCTATATGAGGTCTTTCGTCGAGGAAAAAATCATAAGCAACCTTTCGGGACGAAACTCTCCGCCACGAGCGGAACCTTGGCGGAACCAATCTAGGGCTCCGCAGAGCTATTCTGCCGGGGACACTTCCCTCCGGGAGGGGGAAATCATCGCCATCGTCATCACCAACACTCCTCTCATCGGGAGAGGGCATTCTCCATCAACATCTTCACCAGCACCATCTCCTCTCAAAACCCTAGTTCATCTCTTGTATCCAATTCTTGTCTCCAAGTCCGGGATTGGTACTAGTAGGTTGCTAGTAGTATTGATTACTCCTTGTAGTTTATGCTAGTTGGTTTATTTGGTGGAAGATCATATGTTCAGATCCTTTATGCATATTATTACCCCTCTGATTATGAACATGAATATGCTTTGTGAGTAGTTACGTTTGTTCCTGAGGACACGGGAGAAGTCTTGCTATTAGTAGTCATGTGAATTTGGTATTTGTTCGATATTTTGATGAGATGTATGTTGTCTAGCCTCTAGTGGTGTTATGTGAACGTCGACTACATAACACTTCACCATTATTTGGGCCTAGAGGAAGGCATTGGGAAGTAATAAGTAGATGATGGGTTGCTAGAGTGATGAAGCTTAAACCCTAGTTTATGCGTTGTTTCGTAAAGGGCTGATTTGGATCCATATGTTTCATGCTATGGTTAGGTTTACCTTAATACTTTTGTTGTAGTTGCGGATGCTTGCAATAGAGGTTAATCATAAGTGGGATGCATGTTCAAGTAAGAACAACACCCAAGCACCGGTCCACCCACATATCAAATTATCAAAGTACCGAACGCGAATCATATGAACGTGATGAAAACTAGCTTGACGATATTCCCATGTGTCCTCGGGAGCGCTTTTCCTTATATAAGAGTTTTGTCCAGGCTTGTCCTTTGCTACAAAAGGATTGGGCCACCTTGCTGCACTTTATTTACTTTTGTTACTTGTTGCTCGTTACAAATTATCTTATCACAAAACTATCTGTTACCACTTGTTTCAGTACTTGCAGAGAATACCTTGCTGAAAACTGCATATCATTTCCTTCTGCTCCTCGTTGGGTTCGACACTCTTACTTATCGAAAGGACTACGATAGATCCCCTATACTTGTGGGTCATCACGAAGCTGCGCTGAGGGCGGCAAGGTACCAGCAAGCGCCATGGCGATACCACCGCCAAGAACATCCGCTCCGTGACGCCGAGACGGGTGAGGGAGTCCTGGATTAGGGGTGTCCGGATAGCCGGACTATAACCTTTGGCCGGACTCCTGGACTATGAAGATACAAGATTGAAGACTCTGTCCCGTGTCCGGATGGGACTTTCCTTGGCGTGGAAGGCAAGCTTGGCGATACGGATATGCAGATCTCCTCCCGTTGTAACCGACTCTGTGTAACCCTAGCCCTCTCTGGTGTCTATATAAACCGGAGGGTTTAGGTCCGTAGGGCGAACAACAATCATACCATAGGCTAGCTTCTAGGGTTTAGCCTCTCTGATCTCGTGGTAGATCTACTCTTGTACTACCCATATCATCAATATTAATCAAGAAGGAGTAGGGTTTTACCTCCATCGAGAGGGCCCGAACCTGGGTAAAAACATCATGTCCCTTGTCTCCTGTTACCATCCGCCTAGACGCACAGTTCGGGACCCCCTACCCGAGATCCGCTAGTTTTGACACTGACATTGGTGCTTTCATTGAGAGTTCCTCTGTGCCGTCACCATCAGGAAGGATGCCTCATCCCGTCTTTAAAGATGACACTGTTGCTAAAGGAGCTTTGGCTATCAGCCAAACTCTCTGGCTAGGCGGTTTTCTTATGACCGCCTGTTCAGCCACCACGCCGACGATGACTTCTCGGGTCGTCGAAAGCAATCTTCGCGTCAACTCGGACCTCGCCGAGCAGTTAGATCCGACGGAGCTCTCTTCCTTAAACGAGCTCTTGGATCGCATCGCCGCCCTGGGAGTCGCTACAGACTACGATCAGATTGGGCCTAAACCCGATTTGAGAGAGATTAACTCTCCCCAGGTCACCCATCACGTTGCTGTGGTGGAGGAACAATGCAGCTACCCTTCATCTATCTTAAGGACTAGCTATGTCCGGATTCCCGATCCCTCCAAGCCGGATACCCGCGGAGGGGAGGACGTCACTCAAGACCTGAACTTAGAGTCAGGCAACGGGCTAGATTCATTGGACAACATCCAAGAATCCAAACTTCGAAGTTCGAAACTCCTTGGCCCTTGAGTATCGAGATAGGGTGAGGTTTCGGATTTAATTCCACCCACCCACCCAACATACGCGATCTATCCAAAATTAGGCAAGAGCCCGAGGAAACAAGACATCATTATCGGGCGATTCCTCCCGGTTATGAACAGGATAAAGGATCGCCGCGAGGAAGACGTAATTTCATTCTTCTACAATAATTGCATGGACAAGGAATCCTCAACGCCATAAGTCGCCAGGAAATTACACGCTTTGTCGACTCAAGGCCCATAGTACTAAAGTCTTGTGCGATGGAAAGCACTGAAAACCAAGTAAGATTTTGGGACAATCCGCCTCGAATACAAACCCATTCAAACAAAAGGGTGCATTATCGCCATCACCCAAGTTAAACACCAAAACAAAACCCCCTACTGTGGCATGGAACTGATCGAGGGATGGCTCAATGGACCCCGTAAAATTGATAGTACAGAGGGCGCCACACCAACTCATAGCCTTAGAGCATGTTGGATACTCCGCAGGTGGCCAAAAGTATAAGAGCTTCTAACCCGTAATCCACAGTAACACCAGCCTGGGATACCAAGACGGTATTAATAGTCTTGAGACTTTCACATCAAATAATATGCGGAAACGAACACTCCGCAGCCTTGCCAAGTCTACCAAGTAGCAACGATAAACCCATGGAGGACACGGCTATTACCTTTAATGCCATGATGAACCTAAATTCGAACAGCCCGAGCACCACCGTGATTGGTCCTCGGTCCAATAGTGGACGACTTTCGCCTTACCAAGGTACTCATGGACGGTGGGCGGATTGAACCTCATTTATGAGGAAACCCTTCAAAAATGGAAATAGACTGGAGCCGATCGAAGCTAAGCAGCACAACCTTTAGAGGAATAATCCTCACCGGAAGCGTCTTTGTCTGGGAAAAATCACACTGGATGTGGTGTTCGGCACGCCGGATAATTACAGGTCCGAGGAGGTCACATTCTAAGTGGCCCCGTTCAGCAGCGGATACCACTCTCTATTAGGGCGAGAGGCATTCACAATTTTTCAAGCTATACCCCATTACGGGTACATGAAGCTCAAAATGCCCGGGCCCAACAGAATCATCACTCTTGCTAGTGACCCGGTCATAGCATTCCGCGCCAAAAATAAGACAGCCGCACTGGCCCTTGAGGCACTATCCGAAGCCCTAGCGGCCAAGGAACTGATTGCGCTGCACTCCACAGTGAATAGGGACGACGTGATACTCGATAAAAGATCCAAGTCCACTTCCTTTAAACCAGCGGACGAAATAGTCAAATTCCAAGTCCATCCAACGGACCCTACAAAAACGGCCTCCATCGGGGCGCAATTAAACCTTGATGTAGACGCTGCACTACGAGAATTCCTACGCGAAAATTGGGACATTTTTGCCTGGCACCCTTCAGACATGCCAGGAATCCCACGCCGGCTGGCCGAGCACAGCCTAAACATCCTAAAGGATTCAAGCTACCAAGGTGCTCTTTGGCGTTTCTCCGAACCTAAGAGACAAGCCATGGGAGAGGAGCTAGCCAAACTATTGGAGGCCGGATTCATCAGAGATATAAAACATCCGGACTGGCTAGCAAACTTGGTGATGGTACCAAAGAAGGACAAATCCTGGCGCCTATGCGTCGATTTCAAGGACCTCAACAAAGCTTGCCCAAAGGATCCCTTCCCCCTCCCCCGCATCGATCAAATTATCTACGCTACCGCAGGACACAATTCATTGTGTTTCTCGACGATACTCCGCTACCATCAAATTAAGATGGCAGAGCTGACCAAGCCGCATAACGGCATTCATCACCCCATACGCCCATTCTCGCTTCAACACAATGCCCTTTGGGCTCAACAACGCCGCGCAACATATCGGCGCATGATTCGTATATGTCCGCAAACCAGATCGGCAAAACGGTGGAGGCATACGTAGATGATGTGGTCGTCAAAACCAAGCATGTTGAAACTCTATTAGACGACTTGAGGCTCACATTCGATAACCTCCGAACATATGACATCAAGCTTAACCGAAAAATGCGTTTTGGCATCACCGGAAAGCTCTTGGGCTTCATTGTATCCGTAGAGGAATTGAAGCAAACCCAGCCAAGATCCGAGCTCTCACAATTGGATATCCCAAACGACCTCAAACAAATACAAAATTGATCGATGTGTGGCGGCTCTAAGCCGCTTTATCCGCCGCTTGGGAGAAAAGTCATTACCCTTTATCGCCTCCTCCGCAAGACCAACACTTCGAGTGGGCGGATGCCGCCACGGCCGGACTCGAAGAAATAAAAGCCATATTGGCAACAAACCCGGTCCTGGCCGCGCCTAACATGGGCGAACCAATGCTATTATACATCACGACAACTCATCAAGTTGTAAACGCAGTGCTCGTTGTCGAACGAGAAACGGACGGACACAAGTTCCCCCCTCAAAAACCAGTTTACTACGTGTCCACCGTCCTCACTCCATGCAAGTCACGGTATCCGCATTATCAAAAGATAGCGTACGCGGTGTTTATGGCATCCCGGAAGCTGCGACACTACTTTCAAGAGTGTTCGATAACAGTAGCCTCCGAAGTACCTCTTAACGACATTATAAACAACCGCGATGCGACAGGCCGGATTGCCAAATGGGACATTGAGCTCCTCCCGTTCGACATAATCTATAAGCCACGGTGAGCTATTAAGCCACAAGTTTTGGCCGACTTTGTCGCCGAATGGACCGAAGCCGAACTCCCTAAAGAGTACGGCACATATTCCAACTGGATCATGCACTTTGACGGCTCCAAAATGTTGGCTGGTCTTGGGGCTGGCGTTGTTCTGACGTCCCCAACAGGAGATACAGTTCAATACGTACTCCAGATAATGTATACGGACTCCAACAACGCAGCCGAATACGAGGCCCTTCTACATGGTCTCCGGATGGCAGTCTCCATGGGCATTCAACGCCTAGAGGTGCGCGATTCAACCTCGCGATATCCCAAATAAATGGAGACTTTGATGCCAAGGATCCGAAAATGGCAGCTTATCGCAACACCGTCCTAAAAATATCAGCTCGGTTCGAAGGGCTCAAATTTCACCATATAGCTCGGGAAAACAATTAGGCAGCAGACGTCTTGGCGCGCATCGGCGCAAAGCGCGATGCCGTCCCCCCCAATATCTTCTTGGAGAGGCTGTTCAAGCCATCCGTATTATGGGAAGGGGAGCCCGGACATAATAGCCCGGACCCAACCGCACTGCCCGGCACCGAAAATGCTGACACAATGGGAGGCTCTGCCAGAGAAGTAACATCCTCAGCCCACGTAATAATGGCAGTCATTGCCCTGCTGTAACCATTCCTCGCCTACCTAACCAGGCAGAACTCCCCGAGGACCAAAACGAGGCACGCCGCTGCATAGTGCGGCGATCTAAAGCCTATAAAGTCCATGAGGGAGAGCTTTATAAGAAAAGCACCACCGAGTCATTCAATGTGTATCTCCAAGAGGAAGGGCGGAATCTTCTGGCGAAATTCATGCCGACTCGGCGGGCACCACGCCGCAGCCCGGCCCTTGTAAGCAAGGCCTTCCAGATAGGGTTTCTTGGCGACGACCGGCAGATGCTCAGGACTTAGTCCAACGATGCGTCGATTGCCAGCTCTTTGCTAACCAAAGCCATATGCCACCCACCTCCCTCCAAACTATACCAATCACCTGGCCCTTCACGGTCTGGGGGCTTGACATGGTAGGACCCCTTAAAGGGGGAACCCACAAGCAAAAATACCTACTGGTCATGGTGGATAAATTCACCAAATGGATAGAGGCCAAGCCTGTTAAGACGGCCAAATCCGGACTGGCGATAGACTTCATATCAGGGGTCGTACACCGTTACGGTGTCCCTCACAACATCATAACCGATAACGGCACGAACTTTACGACCGACGAGGTCAAACTCTGGTGCGAAAACATGGGCATCAAGCTCGACTATGCTTCAGTCTATCACCCACAAACTAACGGTCAAGTCGAGCGAGCAAATGGTCTAATCATGAGCGGCATCAAACCCAGATTAGTGCGGTCCCTCAAGGAATCTAACACGACCGGGTAGAGAGGAGCTCGACCTCACTGGGGCTGCGGACCACACCGAATCGCACAACCGGATTCACACCATTATTTATGGTATACGGCACGGAGGCAGTTCTGCCCTGCGACATGATTCATGACTCACCTCGCGTGCGCATGTATGAAGAAAGAGAAGCCGAACTCGATCGGCAGGACAGTTTGGACGCCTTGGAGGAGGAGCGTGACGTGGCAAAAGCTCGCTCCGCATTCTATCAACAAGAGGCTCAAGATATCAAAGCAGAGAAGCACGGGCCAAAACTTACAATGTTGGCGAAGTTAGTTCTACGCTCACGGACAAGAAAAAGGACAAACTCAAGCCCAAATGGGAAGGTCCCTTTATTATTGACCAAGTCCTGACTGGTGGAGCGTACCGTCTGCGAGATGCATCGGATAACCGACTCGAGCCGAACCCATGGAACGCAGCTCGTCTCCGAAGATTCTACGCCTAGCGCCGGACTCTGTGTTCGTCTCCTTCATCTATCTATTTTTTACACATTAGCTATCTTATATTTCTCTCCTTCTCCCTCCCCTTCTCTTACAGCCTTTAAGGGCTTGTTCGCGCCTTGTTCGCACACAATTGACACGCTATCCGCGCTCATTATACCTGGGGGCTTCTTTAACAGAAGCTTATTTATACGGGCTTCATGCCCAACACATGTGTCACACTTCCGCATGTACCTTTTATTCACCATTATATGCATCGATATGACTTAAGTTTTGGCCAAACTGGGTTACCTGGCTCCTGTGCTTACCCCTACGTTCTTGATTGTTCGGCTAGGCGGTAAAGGGAGCACCTCTGCGATTGTTACTGCTGGGTCACCGGATGTGTACCTCGACCGGTGAAGCCAAAGCTAGCGTTCTTAAGGGAATATTCGGTCGGTGAACTAAAGATGATTTCTCACTTGTTTATTTATCCGCCCCAGATGCTTTTACGCTTTTTCGCAGTCCGTGCATGCACTTTAGGGCATGCCTCCTGTGGAAAGGAACCCCTAACGGAACTATTCTCCTGGAAGATGTTTCTTACTAACCATGTAATATAACATAACTAGTTGGGGACTTGTCTGTTCAAGCACTAAATGACCCCTTTGGTCTCCATGCATGCCCCGGTTCTTACATAATCATGAGGGTATTCGGACACACTCCAAACTATCGTGTCCCGAGGTTTAAGAGAAAAGGTCCGCCATGACAAATGATCTACAATCCGCTAGAAGGCATTTTTACATGTCATCTTAAATTACATAGTCAATTTGATTGGGCATATTCCTCTTCAATACCATCCAACAGCTGTCTAGTTTACATCCTGTTGGGAATATTTATGCCAACTCTACTTGGCCGTACACTAAGCTCACAGGATATCCTTCCCATCGGCCCCACAGTCCGACCTCGCCATGTGGTTTGGGTCAGCAACCGTGTACCGCGCCTTCACCATGGCCCAGCCTCCTGGCGCCTCGACGGCAGCCGATATCTTCCATAATCGGAAGCACCGCTGCGCTCCCTTAAGCCTCTGTGCAAGCTCTCCAAGGCCTTGGGCATGGAGACAGATGGCCACAAGGCACGGGCGACGTCTTTCATCACATGCCAACTCGTTAAATGCGGTTGTATGAGCTCGAGAAGAAGGTCACCCGAGAACCGGCATTTCTTCCGCAGACGGCTGTGAGCATACCTCTGCATATAACTCGTTAGTCGACTTCCTCACCGAACTCTTTTTCAAAGTTCGCTCAAGCACTTACTAAAATGCAGCGTCGAAGCCGCCGATTCTCCTTCACGGAGTCCGGCTACCGGGCACGAACATCCTTTAGTTCCTCGCCTAGCTGGGTGTTGTCATCTTGGAGATTATTCTTCTCCTGCCTCACCCTCGTAAGCACGCTCTCGCCGGCCTTTAACCGACGCAAGAGTTGTTGCTTGTCCGGATCTACTCCGGCGCCATCTGCAATGATATTGTGAGATTTGCACACACCGCACTTCACAAAGATACTTATCTTTCAAAGCGATATTACGAGAGGGGTCTCTTGGCCTCCCCTGTCGCGGCTAGTGCGACCTCAAGTTGGGCTTTGCACTCTTCCGGCTCCCGGGACAGTTGGGTATTCTTTTTTGTAAGATCTCAGATAACAAATGATCCTTAAATCAGTTATTCTAACTGTTTCAAGTCTCGGGGGCTACTGACATATATAACCATCAAATTTTCTCACCCGTATGTCTTTCACATACTGCTCCATGGCTCTGGCTAGACCATTTTGAGCGGCACAGAGGTACGCATCTCCCGAATTGAAGGCATCCAATGCCTCTTGGGAGAAACTAGCATCACAAAGAACTGTCCGGCGACGCCTGTGATTCATGGCACTCTCCACCTCGGAATTGGTGGCGGAGAGTCTGTCCGCATCCTTGGTCGAAGGAGCGTCCGACGCACGCCTCGTGTTCGCCTCTACTTCTGGACTTGGCTTTGGAGCCTGGCTGGTGGAGGCTCGATTGGCAATCTCTCCGGATATAGTCCGGCGAGCCCTCTTTTTCCTAAAAAAAAGGAGAGCACGGGCGTTAGTATGCATCGTAAGAATAATACCTTGGAATAAGGCAGCGCACCTTACTGCAGTGCCGGTGCCTCGACCCGGACGGCGTGTCTCTTTAGCCTACCCGCCCTCGCGGTCCCTTGTTGGCTAGTCGCCACAGGCTCGGCATTCCGCCTCGAGATCCTCCCCTGCGAAACACCATTGGTATACGGTGATCAAAAATAAGCACGGATGGATCATCTTCGAGGTATTAGGACTTCGGTCTCGATTACTTGTGAGGCGGGGAGCAGTCTAGGATAATCGGCTGTAATAGCCACCAAGGCATTGTCGATGCTCAGTTGGTGAAATACCCCATCGATTAGCTCCACGGATATGTCCGGATCCTCTTGGGAGGCCGGGTCGAGGGACCGTTCCGGATCCTCGGGCTGTGGAGGAGGGTTGTTTTATATCCTTTACGGCCCGGCGCAATTCCTGCGTCGAAATCACAAGATAAGGTACTTAACTATGGGAATATGGAACAGATGGGCAAAAATAAGTGCCCGCTTACCCAGCTTCAAGGGTTGTTCATAGAAAATCCGCCCTTGGATTGACGCGGAGGAACTCCTCCTCTTCTCCCTTGTACAATGCGGACAAGATCTTCATCAGAGCGGCAACCGATCCCGGCCCCTTACGGCCGCAACGGGTGGCATCATCCTCCCCATTGAAATCCCACATGGGGTGGCCTCTATACTGAAGCGGCTGCACCCCAAGATAATGCATGTGGCCATGACCCGATCATGGTCGGTCCGAATGAGCTAACAACCTTATCCGCTCATCGTAAAGGACGCCCTTGTCATTTTCCCCGAGGGCTTCATGGACGCCACTTAGGCGCTTCTTCAAAGGAGCATTATTGAACTCGGGAGGCCGATCCGAACAGGTCCGCAGGGGACATCTTCTATATAAAACCATTACGAAGGCCGTCTTTGGACGCCTTCCTTGGGGTTCCGGATAGATATCAGGTCCGGCGATGCGCCATAGTTCGCCGCCCACTTGATATATCGACCCCTCCTGAGAACGGGGCACAAGGCAGAACAACTTCTTCCACAACGCGAAATGAGTCTCGATGCCCAAAAACAGCTCGCAAAGGGCTACGAAGTCCGCAATATGCAATATGGAGGCAAAGCGAAGATTGTGCAACCGAGGCCGTAGAACTCCGAGCCCCGGAGAAACGGATGAATTGGAAATCCAAGCCCTCTTATCAGATAAGGGACAAGGCATACCCGCTCTCCTTTGGAGGGACTGGGGACGCTCTCCGCTTGCTCTCCGCCATAATAGGTGGCAAGTCCGGCTTGAACCGGGACCATGAAGGCTGGGGGAAGGAATCCCTTGGTTTGGAGCATCACTAGCTCGCTGTGCGGGACGAAACATCTCTCCCAACCTCCAGGCTGAGGGTTGGGAGGGCGAGAGGAGGAGCTGCGTCGACTGGCCATGATGGAATGGATCTCTGCTGGATGCGCTCCGATGAACGCTCGCGAAGGGAAGATGGTGTGATTCAGATCTAAATCCTCGTCTCTTTTATAGGCAGCTCATTTGCGCAGCTAGGGGGGTAAATGTAAAAACACCCTGGCTTTTCGCATTCTTTTGACACATGGAAGACGACCATTATTGGGCGTGGAAGCCAAGGAGCGCAATATTCACGAGAAGCCGGGCACTATTCAACAGGTACACAGAATTTGGAGAAGAACCCGCCTTGCAATGCGAAGACAATCTGCGCCGGACTCATCATCATTGAAGCCTGGTTCGGGGCTCTTGAGGAGTCCTGGATTAGGGGTGTCCGGATAGCGGACTATAACCTTTGGCGAACTCATGGACTATGAAGATACAAGATTGAAGACTCCGTCCGTGTCCGGATGGGACTTTCCTTGGCATGGAAGGCAAGCTTGGCGTCTGGATATGCAGATCTCCTCCCGCTGTAACCGACTGTGTAACCCTAGCCCTCTCCGGTGTCTATATAAACCGGAGGGTTTAGGTCCGTAGGGCGAACAACAATCATACCATAGGCTAGCTTCTAGGGTTTAGCCTCTCTGATCTCGTGGTAGATCTACTCTTGTACTACCCATATCATCAATATTAATCAAGAAGGAGTAGGGTTTTACCTCCATCGAGAGGGACCGAACCTGGGTAAAAACATCGTGTCCGTTGACTCCTGTTACCATCCGCCTAGACGCACAGTTCAGGACCCCCTATCCGAGATCCGCCGGTTTTGACACCGACAATGGGTGACCTCGACCTGAGGCAGGTCCTCTCCAGGGAAGGGTTGCATAAGCTTTCACCCATGTGGGAGGGCCTGTTCAGGGTTGTCCACATCTCCAGGCCTGGCGCCGTGCGCCTGGAGACGCAGGACGGGACACCCATCCAGAACTCCTGGAACATCCAGCACCTCCGGAAGTTCTACCCATGAAGCAAGGCCCAGAGCCTGTGAAGAAAGACCCATATCTTGTGAAGAAGGCCCGGTGCCTGTGAAGAATCGCCGCCCGTGACACTCTCACGTAATAATGAGTGGGCTTGTACATGCCCCGGAGTCTCAGGAGCACCGACCTTAGGCCCTGGGGCTCCCTCCCACACCTAGTGGCAGCACTTAGCTCCGCGCTGGTGAGAAGATTTGAAGACCAGATTAGGTGCCGGGCGCGGCTTTTCATTTGCTTTCCAAAGTTGGCTCGCTTTTCCTTAATCGAAGTTTGCTTCTGGTGTTCCTTGCTGACTCGATTCCCTCGCCTTTTACCGCATTTTCCGGCTTCGGTTCGCTCGGGTTCTCTCTCTCGCATACCTTGCGAGGGGGCTAGGCAGGTGCTCTCGCGAGCGTTTTCTTCTCTCTGCCTTCTCGCGAGCCACCCTCGCTCGAGCCCAAAAGCTGGCGCATCTCTCCTAGTCCGTGCCCCTCGGGTACCGCGATACAAAGCGTCAGGTCAAGGTTTGGGTGAATGACAAATCTTCTAGCGCACTTCCTAACGAATTTTCGCAGTTCCTGAGGAATCGCAGATCACTCGGTCAAGATGGACACAAGGAAATAAACGCCTCGTACGGAGGAGGGCGCCCCGAATGCACCAGGCTAAGTTATCTTTGCGCAAAACAATAACACGACACTGAAACAACAAGCGTAGCATAAAGGATAATAAGTTATGGTTCAATACACACCCCTCCGGGCCCATGCTGGTTTCATTTCGATGCAGGAAGAAAAAGGGAAACATGACAAAAGTGGCGCTCGCCCCTGCAGCAGCCGACGGAGGCAGGGCCTTGGCAACGTCCAGGGTCTAGTCGGACCCCTCCTCGCGCTTCACCGATGCGTGGCGATGAGATGACCCGCCACCACCTTCAAAGTGGGCGCGACGGTGTGGCGGCTGGTTAAAGCCTCTGCTGCTGGAACTGTCGCCAAGGGAGGAGCCGGCGTAGCCAGACGAGGCGCGGCCGGCGGGCTCACCTTCCACCTCGTCCCGGCCATCGCCAAGTCCGAGCACCTCCTCGCCGTTGTTCACCTCGGCGCAGCATCCGGTGCGGCGACCGTCTTCCCCGAACACCGTCACATAGAGGGTCGCGTCGCCGTCGAACTTGAAGTGGAGGGTGCACCGCCTGCCCAGGCCGCGCGCGTGGGCGAACGTCTGCCAACCGCGGGCCAGAGCTATGTTGCCCGTGATGGAGACCTTGACCGCGACCCAAGAAGCCCGGCTGCAGCAACCGTCTGCCTGCAGCCAGAGCCCGCCTGGGCCGGAGGCCGACAGCTTGTCGGCAAAGAAGTGGGGGAGCTAGAGCCAGCTGCCAGCCGGATCCTCCGACCAGACAACGAACTCCGGCAGCACCTCTGACGCGTGGAACCGCGGTCGGGGAGGCTGCGCAACCATAGCGCGTCTCCTTTCGTTGATAGGACTACCGCGACCAGCGCGAGTCCTGACGCACACTGCGGCGCCACCTCGAGAGCCGGGGGTCGCGGCATACTTGCGGGGGCGGCCACGTCCTCTCTTGGGCGCTGGGGAGCCGGGTCCCTCCCGAGGGGCCTTGCCTTTCTCCGTGGCGGAGAACCTCTTCGACGGCGCCATTACTGCTAGCGGTGGAGCAAGGAGGAAGAAGCGAGTGAACCGAGAAGGGATGGGCAACGGGGGCTCCGCCCCCCTCCCATTTATAGCGAAATAAGGCCAACCGACGCCTCCCACGATCACTGGTAATGATGGTTTTCCTTGCATGTCGCATGGACTTGTCAAGTCGGGCAGTTGCCGAGGCAGCGTGGGGAAACGGAGACGCCCACGTCCAATCAACCGCCACGCGTCGACCAAGGCCGCAGGCTTTTGGGGCCCGCGGCGCTACGTGCTTGACCCTCGGCTTCTCCGCGAAGCCAAGCCCGAGCGCACCTTGGGCCCGAGGGCTACTGTCGGCGTTCTGGGAACGGGAGTCCCCATACTTGCCTGCCTGCAGCCCAAGGCATGGCTTTGATAGCAGGCTTGTACAACCCATCTTCATCAACAAGGCATTCAAGACCCTCGCGAGGCAGACGACGTAAGACCTCCTCAGGGGTGGCCTTTCCAGGCAGGCTCACGAGGAGCGGAGATATCAAGGCGGGGCAAACCTGGCGAGGCTCTCGTGACGTGAGCCATGACGATCGACACCAGACGGGCACCAGCGCGTGCAGCGTCCTTGTTTCCTCTTTGGTGCCAAGGGAGCAAGTGCAGGTGCGGAGTACCGAGGCATCAGGCAAAGGTTTCCATATCAGTGCAACGAGACCAAGACCAGCAGGCCAACAGGATGGAGGTCACCATGGGGCCTAAGATGGCGTCACCACCAGAGCCTTTCGCAGGCGAATACCACTTTTGTCAGGATAGCTTGTACTAGTTGTCCCCTTTCAAATTGACCGCAGTTGTTGGCTCCCTTCCCGCTCAATATTTGGGGGAGGACCAGGGCCTATGTAAATAGAATTAGCCACCACGGTAGGAGGCATCTGGACTTGATCTCATCCGATCGAGAGCCAACTCTTAGCCACACCAAACACAAGAACACCTCAACCTCAGGAGGCTGTTCTTCCCCCTGTACTGTTCGTCATCAGCCCAAGAGGCAATCCACCACCACACATTGGAGTAGGGTATTACACCACAACGGTGGCCCGAACCAGTGTAAATCTTGTGTCCCTTCTGTTGTGAGTTCGCCGAGTTCGTCCGCAAGATCTTAGTGATCTAGGGCGTGGATCGGTAGGAGGGAAAGAACTTCACGTGCACCCCAGAGTTCGAACCTTAAGGGTTTTGCCGGAACCCCAGATCTGACAGCACCCCTTCCCTAGCGCAGCCCTCCCCCTCTCTAATACCTCCTCCTCCTCCGTAGTACTTGGCGAAGCCCTGCCGGAGAACCATGAGCTCCACCACCACCACGCCGTCGTGTTGCTAGAGTTCTCCCTCAACTTCTGCTCTCCCCTTGCTGGATCAAAAAGGAGGAGACGTCTCCGGGCGGTACGTGTGTTGAACGCGGAGGCGCTGTCCGTTCGGTGCTTGATCGGATCTTTCGCGATTTGAATCACCGTGAGTATGACTCCATCAACCGCATTCTTGTAACGCTTCCGCTTAGCGATTTTCAAGGGTATGAAGATGCACTCCCTCTCTCTATCGTTGCTAGCATCTCCTAGATTGATCTTGGTGACATGTAGGAATTTTTTTGAATTATTACTACGTTCCCCAACAGTGGCATCATGAGATAGGTCTATGTGTATATTCTATGCACGAGTAGAACACAAAGTAGTTGTGGGTGATGATTTGTTAATTTGCTTACCGTTACTAGTCTTATCTTGATTCAGCGGCGTTGTGGGATGAAGCGGCCCGGACCGACCTTACACGTACGCTTACGTGAGACTGGTTCCACCGACTCACATGCACTTGATGCATAAGGTGGCTAGAGGGTGTCTGTCTCTCCCACTTTAGTAGGATCGGATTCGATGAAAAGGGTCCTTATGAAGGGTAAATAGCAATTGGCATATCACCGTTGTGGCTTTTGCGTAGGTAAGAAACTTTCTTGCTAGAAACCCATAGCAGCCACGTAGAACATGCAACAACAATTAGAGGACGTCTAACTTGTTTTTGCAGGGTATTCTATGTGATGTGATATGGCCAAAAGGTTGTGATGAATGATATATGTGATGTATGAGATTGATCATGTTCTTGTAATAGGAATCACGACTTGCATGTCGATGAGTATGACAACCGACATGAGGCATAGGAGTTGTCTTAATTTATTGTATGACCTGCGTGTCAATGAAACGCCATGTAATTACTTTAATTTATTGCGAACCGTTAGCTATAGTAGTAGAAGTAATTGTTGGCGAGACAACTTCATTAAGACACGATGATGGAGATCATGGTGTCATGCCGGTGACGATGGTGATCATGCCGCATCTCGAAGATGGAGATCAAAGGCGCAAGATGATATTGGCCATATCATGTCACTTTATGATTTGCATGTGATGTTTGTCATGTTTACATCTTATTTGCTTAGAATGACGGTAGCGTAAATAAGATGATCCCTCACTAAAATTTCAAGAAAAGTGTTCCCCTAACTGTGCACCGTTGTGAAGGTTCGTTGTTTCGAAGCACCACGTGATGATCGGGTGTGATAGATTCTAACGTTCGCATACAACAGGTGTAAGCCAGATTTACACATGCGAAACACTTAGGTTGACTTGAGGAGCCTAGCATGTGTAGACATGGCCTCGGAACACGAGAGACCGAAAGGTCGAACATGAGTCATATAGTAGATGCGATCAACATGGATATGTTCACCGTTGATGACTAGTCCGTCTCACGTGATGATCGGACACGGCCTATTTGATTCGGATCATGTATCACTTAGATGACTGGAGGGATGTCTATCTGAGTGGGAGTTCATTAAATAAATTGATTAGATGAACTTAATTATCATGAACTTAGTCTAAAATATCTTTACAATATGTCTTGTAGATCAAATGGCCCACGCTAATGTTGCCCTCAACTTCAACGCGTTCCTAGAGAAAACCAAGCTGAAAAACAATGGTAGCAACTATACGGACTGGGTCCGAAACTTGAGGATCATCCTCATAGCTGCCAAGAAAGCATATGTCCTTGAAGCACCGCTAGGTGACGCACCCATTTTCCCAGCAACTCAAGACGTTATGAATGCCTGGCAGTCGCGTAGTGATGATTACTCCCTGGTTTAGTGCGGCATGCTTTACAGCTTAGAACCGGGGCTCCAAAAGCGTTTTGAGCAGCACGGAGCATATGAGATGTGCCAAGAGCTGAAAGTGGTTTTCCAAGCTCATGCCCGGGTCGAAAGATATGAAGTCTCCGACAAGTTCTACAGTTGTAAGATGGAGGAAAACAGTTCTGTCAGCGAGCATATACTCAGAATGTCTGGGTTGCACAACCGTTTGTCTCAGCTGGGAGTTAATCTTCTAGATGACTCGGTCATTGACAGGATCCTCCAGTCGCTCCCACCTAGCTACATTAGCTTTGTGGTGAAATACAATATGCAAGGGATGGAGAAGTCCATTCTTGAGTTATATTCAATGCTGAAATCAGAGGAGGTGGAAATCAAAAAGGAACATCAAGTGTTGATGGTGAATAAGACCACTAGTTTCAAGAAAGGCAGGGGTAAAAAGAACTTCAAGAAGGATGGCAAGGGAGTTGCCGCGCCCGGTAAATTAGTTGCCGGGAAGAAGCCAAAGAATGGACCAAAGCCCGAGACTGAGTGCTTTTATTGCAAGGGAAATGGTCACTGGAAGCGGAACTGCCCCAAGTACTTAGTGGATAAGAACGCCGGCAACGCCAAAGGTATATGTGATATACATGTTATTGATGTGTACCTGATACGTCTCCGTTGTATCTATAATTTTTGATTAGTCCATGCCAATATTCTACAACTTCCATATACTTTCTGGCAACTTTTTATACTATTTTTGGGACTAACATATTGATCCAGTGCCCAGTGCCAATTCCTGTCTGTTGCATGTTTTTGGTTTCGTAGAATATCCATATCAAACGGAATCCAAACGGGATAAAAATGGACGGAGAATTATTTTGGAATATTTGGAAAATCTGGGAGAAAGATCAATGCGAAACAGTGTCCGAGGTGGGCACGAGGTAGAAGCGCCTACCCCCTGTATGCCCCGACCTCGTGAACCAACCGTAAGGCGGTTGACGCCCTTCTTCGGCTGCAAGAAAGCTAATTTTTGGTAAAAAATCACGGCGAAGGTTTCAGTCCAATCGGAGTTACGGATCTCCATATATACCCGAAACGGTGAAAGGGCAGCAGAAGAGAATGCAGAAACAGAGAGAGAAAGAGAGATAGATCCAATCTCAGAGGGGCTCTCGCCCCTCCCACGCCATGTAGACCATGGACCAGAGGGGAAACCCTTCTCCCATCTAGGGAGGAGGTCAAGGAAGAAGAAGACGAAGGGGCCCCCTCTCCCCTTCTCTTCCGGTGGCGCCGGAACGCTGTCGTGGCCGTCATTATCACTGCGATCTTCACCAACACCTACGCCATCTTCACCAACATCTCCATCACCTTCCCCCCTCTATCTACAGCGGTCCACTCTCCCGCAACCCGATGTACCCTCTACTTGAACATGGTCCTTTATGCTTCATATTATTATCCAATGATGTGTTGCCATCCTATGATGTCTGAGTAGATTTTCGTTGTCCTATCAGTGGTTGATGAATTGCTATGATTGATTTAATTTGCTTGTGGTTATGTTGCTGTCCTTTGGTGCCCATCATATGAGCGCGCGCGTGGATCACGCCTTAGGGTTAGTTGTATGTTGATAGGACTATGTATTGGAGGGCAAGAGTGACAGAAGCTTCAACCTAGCATAGAAATTGATACATACAAGATTGAAGGGGGACCAATATATCTTAATGCTATGGTTGGGTTTTACCTTAATGAACGTTAGTAGTTGCGGACGCTTGCTAATAGTTCCAATCATAAGTGCATAGAATTCCAAGTAAGGGATGACATGCTAGCAGTGGCCTCTCCCACATAATACTTGCTATCGGTCTAGTAAAGTAGTCAATTGCTTAGGGACAATTTCGCAACTACTACCACCACTTTTCCACACTCGCTATATTTACTTTATTGTTTCTTTACCTCAACAGCCCCTAGCTTTTATTTACGCTCTCTTTATTTTCTTGCAAGCATATCCAAAAACACCTACAAAGTACTTCTAGTTTCATACTTGTTCTAGGTAAAGTCAACGTTAAGCGTGCGTAGAGTTGTATCGGTGGTCGATAGAACTTGAGGGAATATTTGTTCTACCTTTAGCTCCTCGTTGGGTTCGACACTCTTACTTATCGAAAACTGTTGCGATCCCCTATACTTGTGGGTTATCAAGACCTTTTTCTGGCGCCGTTGCCGGGGAGTTATAGCGTGGGGTGATGTAACATCCCAAAATTCTAAATTTTGGAATGTTATAAACACATAGATAGTTTTGATTGATTGTTTGATTGATTGACTGAAAGTGAGTGAATTTGAAACTTTTTTTGAAAGTTAAATGAGAGGGAATAAAAGGACTTTCCCAAACTTTCAGTTTCTTTTCTGACCTTCTTGAATTCAAATTCTTTTCACCACAAAACCCTGGAGATAAGATGACATGACTTCTTCCATTTATTTAAATGACAAGGGGTGTTGAAAATATTTGAATTTCATTTGAGAATATTTCCAATTCATAAACTTCATGCAACTCAATGATTTTCACGAGCGAAGATAAAATAACTTCTTTAAAGCATATGAAATATGAGTTGGGAGTTTCAAAGAATTAAATTCAAAGTTCTTTTGAATTTATTTTCAGTTTGGAGTTATTGAGTTTTATTCAAATTATTTTTCTCCAAAAATAACATATATGGAAAATAGGGTAACATGATTCCCTACAATATATAACTTTTCTCCGCCGACTGGGCCGGCCCAGCCGAAGCCAGGCCAAGGCCCAGCCCCGCGCCGCCTCCCTCCCCCCCCCGCCAGCACTCCTCCCGAGTCCGCCGCCCGCCATGGCATGGCCGTGCCGCCTCCGGCCTCCTCCGCCCCTTCCCAAGAAGCTCCTCCCGGCCCTCTTTAAAGCCGCAGCTCCGCCGCCTTCGCCCCTCCGCATCTTGCCGCTTGCTATCAAGATCGCCGTCGCTTGGCCTTCGCATCTCGCCGCCGCCGGTGGATCCGCCAGACCGCCCTTGCCGCTCTGCTGCTTGCTTTGCTTGCCGCCCGCGCCGCTAGGGACGCCGCTGCGCCGCCAAGCCCACTCGCCCGACGCCAAGGCGCGGAGTTCGCCGCCGGCGGATCCGCTCCGCCGCCGTCGAAAACCGCTGCGGTTTTTTTTGAAACCGCCCGCACCTAAGATAACCGCTATAAAACCCTCTCGGTTTTTCTTTAGTTGGTTTTCTTTTAAGATCGGTTTTTTTGGTTTTGTTAAATAGCGAGCGTTCACCCATTTAGATCTGTAGCGAACGGTTTTCGTTCTCTAGCGTTCGGTAGCGAACGTTCGTTCGATAGGATTTTTCTTTTTATTTTAATTTCTGGCCAGGGACCTATTCGTGATAATTTTATTCACAGATTAGTCCCTATACTTCAAACGACTACATCTTTTCAACCGTTTATCCAAATCCAACGAAACCAACGCCCACTTCTTCGTTACGGTCTCCTCTATCCAGTAATCCAACTCAAACATGTTTTTGAAAGTTTAAAATTTGAATTAGACCAGATTTTGAATTCAAACTTCATTTGATCGTAACTTGAGTTTCGTAACTCCGATTTAGTTGATTCTTTTTGCAAATCGAAGCTCTTGACCTAAACTTTCTGATAAGGCCAAATTCACATAGTTTTGGTACTATTAGAAATTGTTTTATGCTGCAAGAGTTATTTGCTTGGTTTTGATGTTTTCCGAGTTGTTCTTTTCGTTCTTTCCGATCTTTTGAGTGATTGCTTATGTGTGGTTACTATTGCTTGCTCACGATAGATTGACCGAAGTGTGACGAGTAGAACTATCAAGATTTTTGAGTGCGAATCATCTTCATCAACATTGCAGGCAAGTTCACACTTTGATCATATTCCTTTTCATACCCAGTTTTTATGCATTAGATCAATCCTCAAACATTGCATGATTAGGATCTAATTAAATTGTGGGTTTTGGGAAGTAGTTTCAAGTAGTACCTATTACCTGATTTATTATCAAACCCTTGGGAGTTACTTCTACGTTTGCTTATTATGCCATGCTATGCTCATAGACGTGGATTGGGTTTGAGTGAATATCCATGACAGATGTGAGATTGTTAATTAATGGTTTATATAAGGTGGCAACTTAAATACACATATGGGTGGATTGAGGTACCTGGCTATTCCAGGATTTGCCTATCTAGGCACCTGGGTAGACCAGGATTTGCCTGTTTTCTTTGGACCGCCACCCAGGCTCAAAGGGATCATAAGATTATTCATGCTAGAAACTTCCGTGTGCAGCCACATGCTACTATGGGCTCTAGCATAGTTGATAAGTCGTGCGAACTCTTACAGTGGTAGACTAGCTGATGTAGGGGTTGTAGGTTGGTACGGTCTACCCATTCGTAAGGTGCTAGCGCTTCTGAAAGACTATGTCTCGGTCATCCGTTTCTCAAACACCATGTAGTGCGAGAAATCAAACGGAGGAGATCGAGTCTTGTGGGAAAAGTGCACAAACCTCTGCAGAGTGTATAAACTACTCATGATTAGCCGTGTCCCCGGTTATGGACATCTTGAGTATCTAGTACTTGGATTATCAAGTGAATCTCATCATGTTACTTTAAATTAATTTTGTTGGGTTTAATGATGATGATTAATTGGGATTGAGAATGCTGTCAACCATTCTCAATGTTTAACCACCACCATGATAGTTAAATAAATTTATTCCTTTGCAGTAGGGAAAAATTGGCTTTTCGCAAAAACATTATAAACATAGAGCTTTTCCACCAGCCAAATATGCATGTAGTGATAGCCATTATTCATCATTGCTCTATGGTGTGAATTTGCCAGTACATTCAATGTACTGACCCTTTGTGGCTGCAACGTCTCATGTTGCAGGATCTTACGACGAGTAAGTGATACGTTAGGGTTACGATTTCTACACTCAACTTTGTCGTTGGTGTTGATGGGAATCCACAACCTTGTTACTTCCGCTATTTGGATTGAGGTAATAGTATTTATGTTACTTTATACATGTGATTTACCTCTGTTATAAAACCTCGAGTACTGTGTGTCAGCATACCGATCCAGGGATGACACTTAAGCACAAAGACTTGATCCATTCGGGTCGGGTCGCTACAGGTGTATATTCTTGTGTGTGCTTGTTTGATTTATCACTACGTAATTTTTATTTGCTGTTCTTAGTTGTTTTCTATCTTTAGTTATGGGTAGGAAACGCAAAATACCAAAAAAAATAGTTGTACCTACTGAACCAATGGTTGAAGAACCACTCAAAATCTATCACACTCCTGAAGCTTTTTACTTGGATCATCTTGATCCCTTTGTGCTCAGGTTGAAACCCCAACTAGCTTAGTTGAGGGCAAATCTTTAGATGAGCATGCTTGTTATGCGCGACACCGAATATCTGAAAAAGGGAAAATTCTATTGGGTCAAATTCATGTTTTGCAATGCTATGCTTGGAATTTATGTGAAATATATAATGTTACTTGTTGTTCTGAAAACCCTAAGAAACACCTTCCCTACCAATGTGAGTTTATTTTTAATGGAATCCTATCTTTGTATGCTAAGGGTGTTTATAATTACTATGATATTCAACAAATTGAAGAATTTGTTGCTTTTAAGGGTGCTTACGAAATTGCTTCTTTGATTGAAACGTATGATGCTACTCTTCACAAATCTGAAAATTTTGCCATACTTAAATATTGATATGATAATTATGCTTCTAATGCCTATGTTGAACCATATATTGAGGACTACCCTGCTGTCCAAGAAGAGACTAATATTCTGCAGGAGTCTATGGAAGAAGAAATTGATGAAACTGTGAGCTCATTGGATGAAAAAGATGAGGAGGAGAGCGAAGAACAAAAGGAGGAAGAGCGGATTAGCTACCCGTGCCCACCTTCTAATGAGAGTAACTCTTCAACTCATACATTGTTTAATTTCCCCTTCGTGCTTACCGAAGGATGATTGCTATGATGACCGTTATGATCCCTTTGATTCTTTTGAAATATCCCTTTTTGATGATGCTTGCTGTGTTTGTGGCCAAGATGCCAATATGAATTATGCTTATGGAGATGAACTTGCTATAGTTCCTTATGTTAAACATGAAATTGTTGCTATTGCACCCACACATGATAGTCCTATTATCTTTTTGAATTCTCCCAATTACACTACATCGGAGAAGTTTGCTTTTATTAAGGATTACATTGATGGGTTGCCTTTTACCGTTGCACATGATGATTTTGATAGATATAATATGCATGTGCTTGCTGCTCCTACTTGCAATTATTATGAGAGAGGAACTATATCTCCACCTCTCTATGTTTCCCACATGATAAAATTGCAAGAAACTGTTTATACTATGCATTGCCCTTTACTAGGTGTGCATGAATTGTTCTTTTATGACATGCCGATGCATAGGAAGAGAGTTAGACTTCGTCATTACATGATATATATTACTTTGTGCTCACTACTAAATGCAAAATTATTGCTAATTAAAATTGGCTTTGATATACCTTGGGATCCGGGTGGATTCACTACTTGAGCACTATATGCCTAGCTTAATGGCTTTAAAGAAAGCGCTGCCAGGGAGACAACCCGGAAGTTTTAGAGAGTCATTTATTTCTGTTGTGTGCTTTTATAAAGTTTAAAAATAAAAATAATGTGCTAGGGTTTGCCTTTAGGATGTTTACAATGCTTGTTGGTTTGTACGGTGCAGGACAGAAACTTTGGTTGTAGTGCACGGATTTTAATTTTTTAATGGAAGGTCAAATGGTTCTGATTCTTTTTGAACTGTATTTCCGTACAAATTTTTTATTTTTCATAATTTTTTCAGAATTTTTCAAGTATAATAAGTATGGTGAATGTTCAGATTATTACAGACTGTTCTGTTTTAGACAGATTCTGTTTTTGATGCATAATTTGCTTATTTTGATGAAACTATCAATTTATATCAGTGGATTAAGCCATGAAAAAGTTATATTACAGTAGAAACAATGAAAAAAAATATATGAATTGGTTTTCAACATTACTTAGAGTAGTGATTTGCTTTATTATACTAACGGATCTTACCGAGTTTTCTGTTGAAGTTTTGTGTGGATGAAGTGTTCGAGGATCGAGAAGGTCTCGATATGAGAAGAAGGAAGAGAGGCAAGAGCTAAATCTTGGGGATGCTCAAGGCACCCCAATTAAATATTCAAGGAGACTCAAGCGTCTAAGCTTGGGGATGCCCCGAAAGGCATCCCCTCTTTCTTCAACAAGTATCAGTATGTTTTCGGATTCGTTTCATTCATGTGATATGTGCAAATCTTGGAGCGTCTTTTGCATTTAGTTTTCATTTTATTTTATGCACCATACTGGTATGAGATGGTCCTTGGTTGATTTATAGAATGCTCTCTGCACTTCACTTATATCTTTTGAGTATGGCTTTATAGAATGCTTCATATACTTCACTTATATCATTTGAAGTTTGGATTGCCTATTTCTCTTCACATAGAAAACCGCCATTCGTAGAATGCTCTTTTGCTTCACTTATATTTGTTAGAGTGTGGGCATATCTTTTGTAGAAAGAATGAAACTCTCTTGCTTCACTTATATCTATTTAGAGAGATGACAGGAACTGGTCATTCACATGGTTAGTCATAAAATCCTACATAAACTTGTAGATCGCTGAATATGATATGTTTGATTCCTTGCAATAGTTTTGCGATATAAAGATGGTGATATTAGATTCATGCTAGTTGAGTAATTGTGAAATTGAGAAATGCTTGAGTCGAGGTTTGCAAGTCCCGTAGCATGCACGTATGGTGAACCGTTATGTAACGAAGTCGGAGCATGAGGTGTTCTTAGATTGCTTTCCTTATGAGTGGCGGTCGGGGACGAGCGATGGTCTTTTCCTACCAATCTATCCCCCTAGGGGCATGCATAGTAGTACTTTGCTTCGAGGGCTAATAAACTTTTGCAATAAGTATATGAGTTCTTTTTGACTAATGTGAGTCCATGGATTATGCGTACTCTCACCCTTCCATCATTGCTAGCCTCTTCGGTACCGTGCATTGCCCTTTATCACCTCGAGAGTTGGTGCAAACTTCGCCGGTGCATCCAAACCCCGTGATACGATACGCTCTATCACACATAAACCTCATTATATCTTCCTCAAAACAGCCACCATACCTACCTATCATGGCATTTCCGTAGCCATTCCGAGATATATTGCCATGCAACTTCCATCATCATCATATACATGACTTGAGCATTTATTGTCATATTGCTTTGCATGATCGTAAGATAGCTAGCATGATGTTTTCATGGCTTGCCTGTTTTTTATGTCATTGCTACGCTAGATCATTGCACATCCTGCACATCACGGAGGCATTCATATAGAGTCATATCTTTGTTCTAGATATCGAGTTGTAATATTGAGTTGTAAGTAAATAAAAGTGTGATGATCATCATTATTAGAACATTGTCCCATATGAGGTTATCAAAATAAAAGTGGACAAAGAAGCCCAAAAAAAAGAGAGAGGCCAAAGAAGCCTACAAAAAAAGAGAAAAAAAGAGAGAAAAAGAGAGAAGGGACAATGTTACTATCCTTTTACCACACTTGTGCTTCAAAGTAGCACCATGTTCTTCATATAGATAGTCTCTTGAGTTATCACTTTCATATACTAGTGGGAATTTTGATTATAGAACTTGGCTTGTATATTCCAACGATGGGCTTCCTCAAATGCCCTAGGTCTTCATGAGTAAGCAAGTTGGATGCACACCCACTTAGTTTCAGTTTGAGCTTTCATACACTTATAGCTCTAGTGCATCCGTTGCATGGCAATCCCTACTCCTCACATTGACATCAGTTGATGGGCATCTCCATAGCCCGTTGATTAGCCGCGTCGATGTGAGACTTTCTCCCTTTTTTGCTTCTCCACATAACCCCCATCATCATATTCTATTCCACCTATAGTGCTATGTCCATGGCTCACGCTCATGTATTGCGTGAAAGTTGAAAAGGTTTGAGAAACGTCAAAAGTATGAAACAATTGCTTGGCTTGTCATCGGGGTTGTGCATGATGTGAATATTTTGTGTGGTGAAGATGGAGCATAGCGAGACTACATGATTTTGTAGGGATGAGATTTCTTTGGCTATGTTATTTCAATAAGACATAATTGCTTGGTTGGTATGCTTGAAGTATTATTGTTTTTATGTCAAAGGATAGACTATTGCTTTGAATCACTCGTGTCTTAATATTCATGCCATGATTAGACATATGATCAAGATTATGCTAGGTAGCATTCCACATCAAAAATTATCTTTTTTATCATTTACCTACTCGAGGACGAGCAGGAATTAAGCTTGAGGATGCTGATACGTCTCTGTCAGATCTATAATTTTGATTGTTCCATGCCAATATTCTACAACTTCCATATACTTTTGGCAACTTTTATACTATTTTTGGGACTAACATATTGATCCAAGTGCCAGTGCAGTTCACATCATTGCATGTTTTGGTTTAGCAGAATATCCATATCAAACGGAATCCAAACGGGATAAAAGCGGACGGAGAATTATTTTGGAATATTTGGAAAATCTGGGAGAAAGATCAACGCGAAACGGTGTCCGAGGTGGGCACGAGGTAGGAAGCGCGCCCTACCCCCTGTAGCGCCCGACCCTCGTGGGCCACCCGTAAAGGCGGTTGACGCCCTTCTTCGCCGCAAGAAAGCTATTTTTTGGTAAAAAAATCACGGCGAAGGTTTCAGTCCAATCGGAGTTACGGATCTCCATATATACTCGAAACGGTGAAACGGCAGCAGAACAGAACGCAGAAACATAGAGAGACAGAGAGATAGATCCAATCTCAGACATCATCACCGCGATCTTCACCAACACCTATGCCATCTTCACCAACATCTCCATCACCTTCCCCCCTCTATCTACAGCGGTCCACTCTCCCGCAACCTGCTGTACCCTCTACTTGAACATGGTGCTTTATGCTTCATATTATTATCCAATGATGTGTTGGCATCCTATGATGTCTGAGTAGATTTTCGTTGTCCTATCAGTGGTTGATGAATTGCTATGATTGATTTAATTTGCTTGTGGTTATGTTGCTGTCCTTTGGTGCCCATCATATGAGCGCGCACGTGGATCACACCTTAGGGTTAGTTGTATGTTGATAGGACTAAGTATTGGAGGGCAAGAGTGACAGAAGCTTCAACCTAGCATAGAAATTGATGCATACGGGATTGAAGGGGGACCAATATATCTTAATGCTATGGTTAGGTTTTACCTTAATGAACGTTAGTAGTTGCGGACGCTTGCTAATAGTTCCAATCATAAGTGCATAGAATTCCAAGTAAGGGATGACATGCTAGCAGTGGCCTCTCTCACATAATACTTGCTATCGGTCTAGTAAAGTAGTCAATTGCTTAGGGACAATTTCGCAACTACTACCACCACTTTTCCACACTCGCTATATTTACTTTATTGTTTCTTTACCTCAACATCCCCTAGCTTTTATTTACGCTCTCTTTATTTTCTTGCAAGCCTATCCAAAAACACCTACAAAGTACTTCTAGTTTCATACTTGTTCTAGGTAAAGTAAACGTTAAGCGTGCATAGAGTTGTATCGGTGGTCGATAGAACTTGAGGGAATATTTGTTCTACCTTTAGATCCTCGTTGGGTTCGAAACTCTTACTTATCGAAAACTGTTGCGATCCATTATACTTGTGGGTTATCAGTACCTTACCAGCGCTCGTAGTAGCTCCTGGGTATTTGATACCGGTGCGGTTGCTCATATTTGTAACTCAAAATAGGAGCTGCAGAATAAGCGGAGACTGGCGAAGGATGAGGTGACGATGCGCGTCGGGAATGGTTCCAAGGTCGATGTGATCGCCGTCGGCACGCTACCTCTACATTTACCTACAGGATTAGTTTTAGACCTCAATAATTGTTATTTAGTGCTAGCTTTGAGCATGAACATTGTATCTGGATCTTGTTTAATGTGAGATGGCTACTCATTTAAATCCGAGAATAATGGTTGTTCTATTTGTATGAGATATATGCTTTATGGTCATGCCCCACTGGTCAATGGTTTATTTTTATTGAATCTCGAACGTGATGTTACACATATTCATAGTGTGAATGCCAAAAGATGTAAGGTTGATAATGATAGTCCCACATACTTGTAGCACTGTCGTCTTGGTCACATTGGTGTCAAAGGCATGAAGAAACTCCATGCAGATGAACTTTTGAAGTCTCTTGATTATGAATCATTTGACACATGCGAACCATGCCTCATGGGCAAAATGACCAAGACTCCATTCTCCGGAACAATGGAGCAAGCAACCAACTTATTGGAAATCATACATACTGATGTGTGCAGTCCAATGAGCGTTGAGGCTCGTGGTGGCTATCGTTATGTTCTCACCCTCACTGATGACTTAAGTAGATATGGATATGTCAACTTAATGAAACACAAGTCTGAGACCTTTGAATAGTTCAAGGAATTTCAGAGTGAGGTTGAGAATCAACGAGACAGGAAAATAAAGGTCTTACGATCAGATCGTGGAGGGGAATATTTGAGTCACGAGTTTGGCATGCACTTAAGGAAATGTGGAATCGTTTCACAGCTCACGCCGCGTGGAACACCACAGCGTAATGGTGTGTCCAAACATCGTAATCGCACTCTATTGGATATGGTGCGATCTATGATGTCTCTTACCAATCTACCACTAACATTTTGGGATTATGCTTTAGAGACTGCCGCATTCACTTTAAATAGGGCTTCGTCGAAATGCGTTGAGACGACACCGTATGAATTATGGTTTGGGAAGAAACCTAAGCTGTCGTTTCTGCAAGTTTGGGGATGCGATGCTTATGTCAAGAAACTTCAACCTAAAAAGCTCGAACCCAAGTCAAAAAAATGCGTCTTCATAGGATACCCTAAGGAAACTATTGGGTATACCTTCTACCTCAGATACGAAGGCAAGATCTTTGTTGCCAAGAATGGATCCTTTCTAGAGAAAGAGTTTCTCTCAAAAGAAGTAAGTGGGAGGAAAGTAGAACTTGATGAGGTACCGCCTCTCGAACCAGAGTGTAGCACAACTCAAGAAGATGTTTCTGTGGTACCTGCACCGACTAGAGAGGAAGTTAATGATGAAGATCACGAAACTTTGGATTAAGTTACTACTGAACTTCGAAGGTCCACAAGGACATGTTCCGCACCAGATTGGTACGGCAACCCTGTCCTTAAAATCATGTTGTTAGACAATGGTGAACCTTCGAACTAAGAAGAAGCGATGGCGGGCCCGAATTCCAACAAATGGCTTGAATCCATGAAATCCGAGATAGGATCCATGTATGAAAATGAAGTATGGACTTTGACAGACTTGCCCGTTGATTGGCAAGCCATAGAGAATAAATGGATCTTTAAGAAGAAGACTGACGCGGATGGTAATGTGACCATCTATAAGGCTCGGCTTGTCGCTAAGGGTTATCGACAAGTTCAAGGGGTTGACTATGATGAGACCTTCTCGCCCGTAGCGAAGCTGAAGTCCGTCCGAATCATGTTAGCAATTGTCGCATTCTATGATTATGAAATATGGCAAATGGACGTCAAAACGGCATTCCTTAATGGTTTCCTTAAGGAAGAATTGTATATGATGCAACCAGAAGGTTTTATCGATCCTAAGAATGCTGACAAGGTATGCAAGCTCCAGCACTCCATCTATGGGCTGGTGCAAGCATCTCAGAGTTGGAACATTCGCTTTGATGAAATGATCAAAGCGTTTGGGTTTATGCAGACTTATGGAGAAGCCTATGTTTACAAGAAAGTCAGTGGGAGCTCTGTAGCATTTCTCATATTATATGTGGATGGCATACTATTGATGGGAAATGATATAGAACTTTTGGAGAGCATAAAGGCCTACTTGAATAAGTGTTTTTCAATGAAGGACCTTGGAGAACCTGCTTACATATTAGGCATCAAGATCTATAGAGATAGATCGAGACGCCTCATTGGTCTTTCGCAAAGCACATACCTTGACAAGATAGTGAAGAAGTTCAATATGGATCAGTCCAAGAAGGGGTTCTTGCCTATATTGCAAGTGTGAGATTGAGCACAGCTCAATGCCCGACCTCGTCAAAAGATAGAGAAAAGATGAGTGTCATCCCCTATGCCTCAGCCATAGGGTCTATTATGTATGCCATGTTGTGTACCAGACCTGATGTGAACCTTGCCGTAAGTTTGGTAGGGAGGTACCAAAGTGATCCCGGTATGGAACACTGGACAACGGTCAAGAATATGTTGAAGTACCTGAAAAGGACTAAGGATATGTTTCTCTTTTATGGAGGTGACGAAGAGCTCGTCGTAAAGGGTTACGTCGATGCTAGCTTCGACACAGATCTCGATGACTCCAAGTCACAAACCGGATACGTGTATATTTTGAATGGTGGGGCAGTCAGCTGGTGCAGTTGCAATCAAAGCGTCGTGGCGGGATCTCCATGTGAAGCGGAGTACATAGCTGCCTCGGAGGCAGCACAGGAAGCAGTCTGGATGAAGGAGTTCATCACCGAACTAGGAGTTATTCCCAATGCGTCGGGCCCGATGACTCTCTTCTGTGACAACACTAGAGCTATTGCCCTTGCCAAGGAGCCCATGTTTCACAAGAAGACCAGGCATATCAAGCGTCGCTTCAACTCCATTCATGAATATACTCAAGATGGAGACATAGATATTTTTAAAGTGCATACGGATCTGAATGTCGCAGATCCGTTTACTAAACCTCTTCCACGAGCAAAACATGATCAACACCGGAACTCTATGGGTGTTTGATTCATCATAATGTAACTAGATTATTGACTCTAGTGCAAGTGGGAGACTGTTGGAAATATGCCCTAGAGGAAATAATAAAGTGGTTATTATTATATTTCCTTGTTCATGATAATTATCTATTGTTCATGTTATAATTTTATTAACCGAGAACCGTAATACATGTGTGAATACATAGATCGTAATATGTCCCTAGTAAGCCTCTAGTTAACTAGCTCGTTGATCAATGGATGGTCGTGGTTTCCTGACCATGGTCATTGGATGTCGTTGATAACGGGATCACATCATTAGGAGAATGATGTGATGGACAAGACCCAATCCTAAGCATAGCACAAGATCGTGTAGTTCGTTTGCTAAAAGCTTTCCTAATGTCAAGTACCATTTCCTTATACCATGAGATTGTGCAACTCCCGGATACCTTAGGAATGCTTTGGGTGTACCAAACGCCACAACGAATCGGGTGGCTATAAAGGTGCACTATGGTATCTCCGAAAGTGTTCATTGGGTTGGCACAAATCAAGACTGTGATTTGTCACTCCGTATGACGGAGAGGTATCTCTGGGCCCACTCGGTAATGCATGATCATAATGATCTCAATGTGACTAAGGAGTTAGCCACAGGATCATGCGTTACGGAACGAGTAAAGAGACTTGCCGGTAACAAGATTGAACGAGGTATGGGGATACCGACGATCGAATCTTGGGCAAGTAACATACCGATGGCCATAGGGAATTGCATACGGGATTGGTTGAATCCCCGACATCATGGTTCATCCGATGAGATCATCATTGAACATGTGTGAGCCAACATGGGTATCCAGATCCCGCTATTGGTTATTGACCGGAGAGATGTCTCGGTCATGTCTGCATGGTTCCCGAACCCGTAGGGTCTACACACTTAAGGTTCGGTGACGCTAGAGTTGTTATGGGAAATAGTATGTGGTTACCGAAGGTTGTTTGGAGTCCCGGATGAGATCCCAGACGTCATGAGGAGTTCCGAAATGGTCCGGAGGTGAAGATTTATATATGAGAAGTCCAGTTTCAGTCGCCGGAATAGTTTCGGGGGTTATCGGTATTGTACTAGGACCACCGAAAGGTGTCCGGGGGTCCACCGGGTGGGGCCACCTGCCCCGATGGGCCAAGTGGGCTGAACAAGGGTGGGAACCAGCCCCTAGTGGGCTGGTGCACTCCCCAAGGGCCCAAGGCGCCTCCCACCAAACTTGGGGGGCAAGTTCCCCCTTGGCCGCCGCCCCCCCCCCTCTAGATGCATCTAGGGGGGCCGGCCCCTCACCCTTCACCCTATAAATAGAGGGGAGGGAGGGTAGCCACACCCCTTCCCTGGCGCAGCCCTCTCCCTCTCTAACCCCTCCTCCTCCTCCGTAGTGCTTGGCGAAGCCCTGCCGGAGAACCACGAGCTCCACCACCACCACGCCGTCGTGCTGCCGGAGTTCTCCCTCAACTTCTCCTCTCCCCTTGCTGGATCAAGAAGGGCCTCTCCCCTTGCTGGATCAAGAAGGGGGAGACGTCCCTGGCTGTACGTGTGTTGAACACGGAGGTGCCGTCCGTTAGGCGCTTGATCGGATCTTCCGTGATTTGAATCGCCGCGAGTACGACTCCATCAACCGCGCTCTTGTAACGCTTCCGCTTAGTGATCTTCAAGGGTATGAAGATGCACTCCCTCTCCTCTCTCTCTCTCTCTCTCTCTCTCTCTCGTTGCTAGCATCTCCTAGATTGATCTTGGTGACACGTAGGAATTTTTTTGAATTATTACTACGTTCCCCAACAGGAGGGGCTCAGCATTCACTCGGGGGCTGTGCAGCGTGCGGACGAGCACAGGAGGCGGTGGAGGAAGAAGACAGAGGCCCGGGGTGCACTGTGGCTTTGGCCGCGTCGTGCCCGTGCCCGCTGCGGCGTCACTGGTGTTGGCGAGCACCAGGGAGAGGCCAAGGGCAAAGAGACGAAGGTGGTGGCGCGGTGCGGCACTCGTCGGCGAGCTCTGGATCGATCACGCGATGAACAAGCACTCGGGCGCAGCGCAGAGCGCGTCGGGCGCGTTGCCAGAGCCGTGTCTTCATGCGGTCACCACACTGGCATGGTCAAGACAATGCCAACTTGATGTCAAACTATGTCTGGGGTGTGGTTTGTGCAGTGTTAGGTCTAGGAAGGGTGATGGCACACTGTCAGGCCGACCAGATGAGACTTGAGCTTGTTGGCAAGTTTCTGGTCAAAAACTTGGTCGCCAAGTTTGGAGGGCTTATAGAAGGTGATTAGGGCAGATTATCTGGGGTTAAGGTTTAGCTAGGAAGGTAAACAAGCTCAAGAAAATTCAGCTTCATTAGAGCAAGGAAAAATACACTTGCTGTAGAAACTGGATTTTTAGGCCAGAACAGAAATGATTTTGTGTAGCAAAAATATTCCAAATAAGTATGTGATGTCTACTACGCAACCTTCTTCTTGTAGACTTTCTTGGGCCTCCAAGTGCAGAGGTTTGTAGGACAGTAGCAAATTTCCCTCAAGTGGATGACCTAAGGTTTATCAATCCACGGGAGGCGTAGGATGAAGATGGTCTCTCTCAAGCAACCCTGCAACCAAATAACAAAGAGTCTCTTGTGTCCCCAACACACCCAATACAATGGTAAATTGTATAGGTGCACTAGTTCGGCGAAGAGATGGTGATACAAGTGCAATATGGATGGTAGATATAGGTTTTTGTAAGCTGAAAACATAAAAACAGCAAGGTAACTAATGATAGAAGTGAGCACAAACAGTATTGCAATGCTAGGAAACAAGGCCTGGGGTTCATACTTTCACTAGTGCAAGTTCTCTAAAAAATAATAACATAATTGGATCATATAACTATCCCTCAACCTGCAACAAAGAGTCACTCCAAAGTCACTAATAGCGGAGAACAAATGAAGAGATTATGGTAGGGTATGAAACCACCTCAAAGTTATCCTTTCTGATCGATCTATTCAAGAGTCCGTAGTAAAATAACATGAAGCTATTCTTTTCGTTCGATCCATCCCAGAGTTCGTACTAGAATAACACATTAAGACACAAACAACCAAAACCCTAATGTCACCTAGATACTCCAATGTCACCTCAAGTATCCGTGGGTATGATTATACGATATGCATCACACAATCTCAGATTCATCTGTTCAAACCAACCCAAAGTACTTCAAAGAGTGCCCCAAAGTTTCTACCGGAGAGTCAAGACGAAAACGTGTGCCAATCCCTATGCATAAGTTCACGCGGTCACGGAACCCGCAAGTTGATCACCAAAACATACATAAAGTAGATCATGTGATATCCCATTGTCACCACAGATAAGCACATGCAAGACATACATCAAGTGTTCTCAAATCCTTAAAGACTCAATCCGATAAGATAACTTCAAAGGGAAAACTCAATTCATTATAAGAGAGTAGAGGGGGAAAAACATCATAAGATCCAACTATAATAGCAAAGCTCGCGATACATCAAGATCGTACCACCTCAAGTACAGAAGAGAGAGAGAGATCAAACACATAGCTACTGGTACATACCCTCAGCCCCGAGGGTGAACTACTCCCTCCTCGTCATGGAGAGTGCCGGGATGATGAAGATGGACACCGGTGATGGATCCCCCCTCCGACAGGGTGCCGGAATAGGGTCCCAATTGGTTTTTGGTGGCTACAGAGGCTTGCGGCGGCGGAACTCCCGATCTAGGTTATGTTCTGGGGGTTTCTGTATATATAAGAGGTTTTGGCGTCGGGAACAAGTCAGGGGGGTCTCCGAGGCGGCCATGAGGTAGGGGGGCGCGCCCAGGGGGTAGGGCGCGCCCCCCATCCTCGTGGGTGCCTTGGGACTCTTCTGGCCCATCTCCGATGCTCCGTGGGCTTCTTCTGGTCCAAAAATAATCTTCGTCAAATTTCAGGTCAATTGGACTCCGTTTGGTTTATCTTTTCTACGATACTCAAAAACAAGGAAAAAACTGAAACTGGCACTGGGCTCTAGGTTAATAGGTTAGTCCCAAAAATCATACAAAATAGCATATAATTGCATATAAAACATCCTAAAAGGATAATATAATAGCATGGAACAATAAAAAATTATAGATACGTTGGAGATGTATCAAGCATCCCCAAGCTTAATTCCTGCTCGTCCTCGAGTAGGTAAATTATAAAAACAGAATTTTTGATGTGGAATGCTAACTAACATAAATTTCGATGTAATTTTTGATGAGGAAGATATAAGGAGGTTTATGTGTGATAGAGCGTATCATATCACGGGGTTTGGATGCACCCACGAAGTTTGCACCAACTCTCGAGGTGAGAAAGGGCAATGCAGTGCATCAAGAGGCTAGCAATGATGGAAGGGTGAGAGTGCGTATAATCCATGGACTCAACATTAGTCATAAAGAACTCACATACTTATTGCAAAAATCTACAAGTCATCAAAAACCAAGCACTACACGCATGCTCCTAGGGGGATAGATTGGTAGGAAAAGACCATCGCTCGTCCCCGACCGCCACTCATAAGGAGGACAATCAAAGAAACACCTCATGCTTCAAATTTGTCACACAACGGTTACCATACGTGCATGCTACGGGACTTGCAAACCTCAACACAAGTATTTCTCAATTTCACAATTACTCAGCTAGCATGACTCTAATATCATCATCTTCATATCTCAAAACAACTATCAAGTATCAAACTTCTCATAGTATTCAATGCACTCTATATGAAAGTTTTTATTATACCCATCTTGGATGCCTATCATAGTAGGACTAAATTATAACCAAAGAAAATTACCATGCTATTCTAAAGACTCTCAAAAATAATATAAGTGAATCATGAGAGTTCATCTATTTCTTCAAAATAAAACCACCGCCGTGCTCTAAAAAGATATAAGTGAAGCACTAGAGCAAACGACAAACTACTCCAAAAGATATAAGTGAAGATCAATGAGTAGTTGAATAATTATGTAACTATGTCAAGACTCTCTAACATTTAAGAATTTCAGATCTTGGTATTTTATTCAAACATCAAGCAAAAAAAAATGACGCTCCAAGCAAAACACATATCATGTGATGAATAAAAATGTAGCTCCAAGTAAAGTTACCAATGAACGAAGACGAAAGAGGGGATGCCTTCCGGGGCATCCCCAAGCTTAGGATCTTGGGTGTCCTTGAATATTACCATGGGGTGACTTGGGCATACCCAAGCTTAGGCTCTTGCCACTCCTTATTCCATAGTCCATCGAATCTTTACCCAAAACTTGAAAACTTCACAACACAAAACTTAACAGAAAACACGTAAGCTCCGTTAGTATAAGAAAATAAATCACCACTTAGGTACTGTTGTGAACTCATTATAAATTCATATTGGTGTAATATCTACTGTATTCCAACTTCTCTATGGTTCATACCCTGCGATACTACTCATAGATTCATCAAAATAAGCAAACAACACATAGAAAACAGAATCTGTCAAAAACAGAACAGTCTGTAATAATCTGTATCATTCGAATACTTATGTAACTCCAAAAATTCTGAAATAAATTGGTGGACCTGAGGAATTTGTCTATTAATAATCTGCAAAAAGAATAAACCTAAAAGCACTCTCCAGTAAAACATGTCAGCTAATCTTGTGAGTGCTAAAGTTTCTGTTTTTTACAGCAAGATCATAAAGACTTCACCCAAGTCTTCCCAAAGGTTCTACTTGGCACAAACACTAATTAAAACATAAAACCACATCTAACCAGAGACTAGATTAATTATTTATTACTAAAAAGGAAAAAAAGCAAGGAACAAAAATAAAATTGGGTTGCCTCCCAACAAGCGCTAACGTTTAACGCCCCTAGCTAGGCATGATTATTTCAATGATGCTCACATAAAATATAGGAATTGAAACATAAAGAGAGCATCATGAAGAATATGACTAGCACATTTAAGTCTAACCCACTTCCTATGCATAGGGATTTTGTGAGCAAACAAATTATGGGGACAATAATCAACTAGCATAGGAAGGCAAAACAAGCATAACTTTAAAATTTTAAGCACATAGAGAGGAAACTTGATATTATTGCAATTCCTACAAGCATATGTTCCTCCCTCATAATAATTTTCAGTAGCATCATGAATGAATTCAACCATATAACCAGAAGATAAAGAATTCTTTTCATGATCTACGTGCATAGAATTTTTATTACTCTCCACATAAGCAATTTTCTTCTCATTCGGAATAGTGAGAGTATCATAAGACACTCTAATACTATAAACTGTTTCCACATTGAAAGAATAAAATTCAGAAAAGGGTAATCATAATCATGACAAGTTTTATAAATATAATCATCACTACTTTTTATAGCATAAGTATCATCACAATAATTATCATAAGTAGCAACTTTGTTCTCATCATAATCGATTGAAACCTCTTCCAAGATAGTGGAATCATTACTAAATAAAGTCATGACCTCTCCAAATCCACTTTTATAATTATCACAATAAGATTAAACACCCTCCAAAATAGTGGGATCATTACTTCCTAAAGTTGACACTCTTCCAAACCCACTTTAATCAATATAATCATCATAAGTAGGAGGCATGTTATCACCATAATAAATTTGCATATCAAAACTTGGGGGACTAAAATATCCTCTTCATTAAACATGGCATCCCCAAGCTTGGTACAAACATTAATTGCAGCAAATAAATTCTCAAACATGTCATTCTCATCAAACATAGCATCCCCAAGCTTGGGCCTTTTCATATCATAAGCATAATCACTCTCATCATTAATAGTATGGATAGCACCAATAGTATAGCAATTATCATCATCACAATGAGTAATAGGAGCAACATCATTTGGGAGGGATACCTTTCTACCTTTGCTTCTCCATCTTTTATTTTTCTTCTTCACATGATGTGTGCGTTTAACCCTCTTTTTTGAGCTCCTTATTAATGAGATTGGTTGAATAGAAAGCTCCTCCTCGTTACCCGATTCATCATAAGAAATAATAGGAGGATATTGGGAAGTCTCTTCCCTTTCATTAGTATTCTCTTCATCTTCTATTTGTTTTCTTTTCTTTATGTAATTGGAAATATAAGTATTTTCAATGCAATTCACCGCACAATACATAAAAATTTCTTCTAGATCAAAATCAAGAACTTTATTAAGGACAAATTCTGGCATATCCTTAGTTATACGTTTAATTTCTTCATAACCCAAAGGCAAACTAAGTTCATTATGATGTGCAAGGGAAATCAAGTCATCACAATTTTTTGGACACGATACGATCATGAATAAATTTGCATCGGGGATTTAAATGATCACGTTCATTACAAAGTTCACAAGGATGGCAAAGAAATTTTAAATTTTCCGCACAAGCATCCAACCTCTCTTGTAACCATTTAGTTTCTAAATACTTATGACTCTTGCAAAATCTATCTTCCCTATTTGGTGTGTACTTGCAAACTCTATGCACTCCACAAAAATTGACATGCTTATAAGAGACATTTTCATCATGACTAGTGCAATCATCATTAGTACTACGGATATTCAAAGAGTTTATACTAAGAACATTGCAATCATGCTCATCATACAAAGATTTAGTGCCAAACATTCTAATGCATTCTTCCTCTAGCAATTGAGCACAATTATCTGAATCCTTATTTTCATGAAAGATATTAAAAATATGAAGCATATGAGGCACCCTCAATTCCATTTTTTGTAGTTTTCTTTTATAGAATAAACTAGTGATAAAATAAGAAACAAAAAGATTCGATTGCAAGATCTAAATATATACCTTCAAGCACTCACCTCCCCGACAACGACGCCAGAAAAGAGCTTGATGTCTACTACGCAACCTTCTTCTTGTAGACGTTGTTGGGTCTCCAAGTGCAGAGGTTTGTAGGACAGTAGCAAATTTCCCTCAAGTGGATGACCTAAGGTTTATCAATCCGTGGGAGGCATAGGATGAAGATGGTCTCTCTCAAGCAACCCTGCAACCAAATAACAAAGAGTCTCTTGTGTCCCCAACACACCCAATACAATGGTAAATTGTATAGGTGCACTAGTTCGGCGAAGAGATGGTGATACAAGTGTAATATGGATGGTAGATATAGGTTTTTGTAATCTAAAAATATAAAAACAGCAAGGTAACTAATGATAGAAGTGAGCACAAATGGTATTGCAATGCTAGGAAACAAGGCCTAGGGTTCATACTTTCACTAGTGCAAGTTCTCTCAACAATAATAACATAATTGGATCATATAACTATCCCTCAACATGCAAGAAAGAGTCACTCCAAAGTCACTAATAGCGGAGAACAAATGAAGAGATTATGGTAGGGTACGAAACCACCTCAAAGTTATCCTTTCTGATCGATCTATTCAAGAGTCCGTAGTAAAATAACATGAAGATATTCTTTCTGTTCGATCTATCCTAGAGTTCGTACTAGAATAACACCTTAAGACACAAATCAACCAAAACCGTAATGTCACCTAGATACTCCAATGTCACCTCAAGTATCCGTGGGTACGATTATACGATATGCATCACACAATCTCAGATTCATCTATTCAAACCAACACAAAGTACTTCAAATAGTGCCCCAAAGTTTCTACCGGAGAGTCAAGACGAAGACGTGTGCCAACCCCTATGCATAAGTTCATGCAGTCACGGAACCCGCAAGTTGATCACCAAAACATACATCAAGTAGATCACGTGATATCCCATTGTCACCACAGATAAGCACATGCAAGACATACATCAAGTGTTCTCAAATCCTTAAAGACTCAATCCGATAAGATAACTTCAAAGGGAAAACTCAATTCATTATAAGAGAGTAGAGGGGAAAAAACATTATAAGATCCAACTATAATAGCAAAGCTCGTGATACATCAATATCATACCACCTCAAGAACACGAGAGAGAGAGAGAGAGAGAGAGAGAGAGAGAGAGAGAGAGAGAGAGAGAGAGATCAAACACATAGCTACTGGTACATACCCTCAGCCCCGAGGGTGAACTACTCTCTCCTCGTCATGGAGAGCGCCGAGATGATGAAGATGGCCACCGGTGATGGATCCCCCCTCCGGCAGGGTGCCGGAACAGGGTCCCGATTGGTTTTTCATGGCTACAGAGGCTTGCGGCGGCGGAACTCCCGATCTAGGTTATGTTCTAGGGTTCTTTGTATATATAAGAGGTTTTGGCGTCGGGAACAAGTCAGGGGGGGGGGTCTCCGAGGCGGCCACGAGGTAGGGGGGCGCGCCCAGGGGGGTAGGGTGCGCCCCCACCCTCGTGGGTGCCTCGGGACTCTTCTGGCCCATCTCCGATGCTCCGTGGGCTTCTTCTGGTCCAAAAATAATCTCTGTCAAATTTCAGGACAATTGGACTCCGTTTGGTTTTCCTTTTCTGCGATACTCAAAAACAAGAAAAAAACAGAAACTGGCACTGGGATCTAGGTTAATAGGTTAGTCCCCAAAATCATATCAAATAGCATATAAATGCATATAAAACATCCTAGATGGATAATATAATAGCATCGAACAATCAAAAATTATAGATACATTGGAGACGTATCAGTATGAAATATTTTTGCACAGGGAGGTGGGGCAAGGTTCAAAGAATATTTGAGAATTTTCTCAGATTTTTGGAAGCAAGAAAAATGAGGGTTGCTGTGGAGCACAAGTCTCTGAATTGAACTTCAGAGAAGAAATTGAATATTTTTCTTTTATGAAAAATATTCCTTGGGTTATTATGGGATTTTTCAGAGAAAGAATGTTGAATGAGAGATGAATGGGTCACTTGGGTGAAAATCAAGGACATGCCCAAGTTTTTAAGTCCATTTGAATTGATTCAAAAACCCCAAATTCAAAGCAAAAGCAAATGAAGTCTGGAATAAGAGAGAAGACAAAAACTAGGCTGTCACAAACCTCCCCCACTTAGGATGAATCTCGTCCTCGATATTCGGTTGCTCAGAAAAACAATTCTGGGTAGGCTATCCTTAAAAATTCCTCTCTTTCCCAGGTTGCTTCTTCCTCGGTGTGATGTTCCCATTGGACCTTATAAAACTTTATCACTTTGCTACAAGTGACCCTTTCTGTCTCATCCAATATTCTGATCGGTCTCTCCTCATAGGTTAAATACTTAGCAAGTTCTATGTCTGCCATATCAGTCCTTTTCTCTGGTGGCGATATACACCTTCTTAACCGTGAGACATGGAACACAATGTGTACCTCTAACAATTCTGGTGGCAATTCCAACTGATAAGCAACTATTCCAACTCTGGACATGACTGGGAATGGACCAATATATTTGGGTGCCAGTTTTTCTCGGGTCTAAAATCTCTTGACTCCTTTCATGGGTGTGACTCGGAGCTACACGTGTTCTCCGGGTTCAAAACTGATCTGACGGTGCTTTGCATCATAATAACTCTTATGTCGGGACTTGGCCAACTGCAGTCTATCTCGCATCTCCTTGACTTGCTTTTCAGCCTCCATCATCAAATCAGTTCCGAAAATGTGGCTATCTCCGGTTTGAGACCAATTTAGCGGAGTGCAGCACTTACGGCCATATAGAGCCTCATAAGGTGACATCTTCAAGCTAGTCTAGAAACTCTTGTTGTAGGAGAACTCGGCATATGGCAGGCAATCTTCCCACTTGGGTCCTTGGGCCAAATCACATGCTCAGAGCATATCTTCGAGTATCTGATTTACTCACTCAGTCTGCCCACTACAAGGATTCTGGTCTATTGCAACAAAATTTATTGCTACAACTAAGGTTTGTTGCAATAAAACGCAATATTACCACAAATTCTCCGGTTGTGGTAATAGGCCACACATATTGCCATAACTTAGTTTGGTCACGATAAATATTAAATTTGTTGCAATAGAGGCCTCATATTGCAACGAAGTGTGTCGGCGTTGCAATATGGTAGCGGTATTGCGACAAAAACATTCCGTTGCACAAGGGCAGTCATTTTGTTGTAATAGAGACTACATATTTCAACAGAATAACTACTTGTGGCAATATTCAGAAAGATATTGCAACGTCAGCGTGACGTTGCATTAGTTGCACATATTGTTGCAAAAAAAGTGGCTACCTATTGCAACAAACTGCATCGGCGTTGCAATATGGTAGCTATATTGCGAGAAACAAATTCCGTTGCGCGAGGCTGTCATTTTGATGTAATAGAGACTATGTATTTCAACAGAATAACTATTTGTGGTAATATTCGGAATATATTGCAACACCGGTGTGACTTTGTATTAGTTACAAGTTAAATAGTGGGAAAATATTTATTTGAATTTATAGATATTAAGTTATGATTTTTGCAAGCTTTTATGAGTAATTAAATATTTTTAATCACACCAATTTGAATTAACCAAAACAGTGAAAAAGTTTATAAATGGATAGAACACACTTTCTTGATAGGAATACATATTTAATTTGTTAAATTGGATTTGAAATAGGCAAGTTGTTGCCATTTTAAAACTACGGTGTTTTCTGCCAAAAACATGGAACTGCCAGATGGAACTCGAAAATAGGGGGTCCTGGTGTGAAAATTGCCAGATCCAGATCTGGAGCTGAATCTGACCGAGGACTTCTTTAGCGCAGACCACCGACTGCGGGCCGGGGACTCATTTGGGGCTGACAGTGGGTGACATCCACGGCGACCTCCAAGGGCGATCACAAGTGGGGCCGGCCAGCGCGCAGTAAACACAAAAAAATTGCAGGCTTTTGCTTGGGCAGGAATTCGAACGCCCATCCACCATGTTGCAGATCAAGGTTTAGACCACTGGGCTGTGCATGTATTTGTCAAATTTTACTTGTATTCTTATAGCGAATTAAAGAATAGGTTGTTTTTGACAAATCTGTGATATGCCAATAAGTAAATCTCAAAACTAAATTGGTTTGGTTGATAATTTACATAGTTGAATCTCTATGCTTTTTGTTTAAGAAAAAGCGACATGATTATGTTGGACCTACTCTGGCACGGTGGACCCTGACATGTTGGCCATACTGTCCAGACTAGTGGGACTTGCCTTGCTGACAACGGGACCACACACCGAATGGGGACCTCCTATCTGCCGCATTCTGCGGCAGACTGGAGCGGCTTCGCACAGGGGGACTTCGCGCTGGGCCAGCCCACGTGGGAGCAGCCAATGGCGTAAAATACAACGCAAAAAGGGAGCTGCTTTGAGCAGGATTTGAACTCATGATACGACGATTGTAGAGACAGGTGCCGAACCAATAGAGCAGATCCTTTCGAACTAAGCATATCGGCAGATCCAAAAAAATCCTTTTGAACTAACCATATCGGCAGATCCAAAAAAAAATCCTTTTTTGTAGAACATTTAAAGAAAATTCTGAATACTTTTAAAACAAAAAAATCTGAACATTTTTTTAAAACGAACAAGTATTGGAAAAATTGCCCAATTTTTGGTTTTGTAACCAAGTTTCAAAAAGGGAAGAATGTTGGAATTTGTGAACAAATTTTGTAAAACATAAACATTTTTTCACATTCCCATTTTTTTGACAAACACGAACAAAATTAAAGCTCGGAACTTTTTTCTAATTTATGAACAAATGTTGATAAAAAAATATTTTTTGAAAACATGAACATTTTGTACAAAAGGGAACATCTTTTTGCATCTGTGAACAAAATCTGAAACTCTGAACAAATTTTAAAATGTGACTATTACGAACATTTATTGAGTCTACGAACAAAATTAAAAAAAGGGAAATTTTTTTGAACTTATGAACAAATTTTGAAATGCAGACATTTTTTAAAATATCAAGAACACTTTTTGAAACTTCTAGAAGCTTCCCAAAACTGATCAGGAAACTTCTAGGAGGTTCCCAAAACCGGAAACTGTAGTGTTTTATCATGTAAATGGGCCGGCCCACCTTGTTCGCCTGTCGATAGCTCTCTGTCTGAAGCTCCAGCAATTTGACGCAGCGCGTCGAATAGGGTTTTCTCACCGAATGACCATTAAAACAACAAAATTCTGATACGATGGACCCTGACATTCAGACAAGTTGGACTTGCCTTGCTGACAACTGGGCCACGCACCGAATGGCCATTGAAGCAGAAAAAACAAACAATGTTGTACTTCGAACACAAGACCTGCAGGTGTCCACTAGCTTGTGAGACCACCACCCCATTACCAACTTACTGCTGCTTAAACGTGTCTGTCCTATTTAACGTGAGGCGCCGAATGGCCTTGGCCTGGGTGGGACAAGGGTAAGGGACCTCATTTCACAGCGCGGCCTTTTTGGCTGGCCCATGCCGGTTCGGATAACCCCTTTTTTGTTTCGGTTTTTTCTTCTTTACAATAATTATGGATTTCAAAAAGTTCTTAATATAAATAAATTCCAAGTCCAAAAAAGTGTACAAGAATTAAAAAATGTACATGGTTTCGTTTGATTAATCATAAAAAATGTTCACGAATTTTACAACAAATCGCTTATTAAATAAACTTCACGATCTAAGAAAACAATTTGGGATCTTTTTTCCTGATTACGAAAATAGTTCACATATCCAGAAAATGTTCATGAATTCGAACAAAATGTAATTGAATTCAAAAAAAGTCATGAATTTCTAAAATATGTTCTCAAAATTCGAAATTATTCACGAATTTCGAAAATTGGTCCGAAATTCCAGAAAAACATATCGCTTTAAAAGAGTTCGAAGAGTGTTCATTTCTGAGAGCACTTTTTTAAAGATATTTGCAGTATTTCAAGATTGTTATTTTTCCTGGAAGGTCACGTGTAATGACACAATGTTGAAGGTTTTCTATATATATATATATTTTAAAATGTCTTATGTCGTTTTCAAAATGGCGGGCATGACCGTTCGTAATTAGGGATGGAATCTTGTGAAAAAATTGTCGAATATCTCATGAAATGACTATTCGTGTACCTGGAAATGGTTTTTGAAAAAATATATAAGCATACTATGATGCAAGTGTAGTTCAAATTTGACTCAGATCTTATTGGATCGGCGAAAATTTTATCTTTTTGATAAGTGGATCGAAAGCATTTGACATACAAATTTTTTGTCGATTGTACATTAAATATGGTCTAATAGTTTCGAAAAAATGAAGTGGTGCCATTTTGCAACCAATATTTGGTAGGTTCTTCACCCAGAACCTATTTTTGGCACTCTAAAAATAGAAAAATGATTTTTTTGCGAAGTAAATAGAAACTCCCGAAATCAACATTGTTTGTCATCCTAATATACAAAAATGTGCACAATATTGGGTCACCTGAACAAATTGCCGGGAAGGAAATTTTTTTATGGAGACGGGAATTAAGTTTCTTTTCCTTTTATAGTAGTTTCTTTTCTGGGAATCAGCCGGCTGATCTTAGGAAAAGATCAGCTGCCTAGGCAGTCGTTGATTAGTTTTGATTTTGGCCACATGATTCCTGGACCACGCCATTGCTTTTCATCCGGTGGCCGGCGATGCTCCATTGCAGCACCCCCGAGGTTTCGCCGGCCGGCGATGCTCCATAACAACAACAAAGATGCTCTGTTGTAGCACTCGCGAGGTTTCGGAGGCCGGTGATCCGCCATTGCAGCACCTGCGAGGTTTTGGTGGCCCGACGATACTCCATCGCAGCACCAATGATGCTCCATTGCAGCTCCGGCGGCCCGACGAAGCTCCATTGTCGCACCCCGGCTCGCTGCGTGGTGGTCATGCGTGCCTGGCAGCGCTGGCCATGAGTCATAGCGGCAGCTCGGGCGATCCGGCGAAGCTCCATGGCAGCACCTTGGCTCATTGTGCGGTGGTCATGCGTGCCAGGCGGCGGTGGCCATGGGTCGTAGCGGCCGGCGGCCCGACGAAACTCTATTGTAGCACCTCGGCTCTTTGCGTGGTGGTCATGTGTGCCCGGCGGCGGTGGCCATGGGTCATAGCGGCCGGCGGCCCGACGAAACTCCATTGCAGCACCCTATCTCGCTTGGCGGTGGTCATGCCATTGTAGCACCCGGCTCACCGTGTGGTGGTAATGTGTGCCCGCCGGCGGTGGCCATGGGTCGTAGTGGCGGCGGTCCAAAGGGTGCAGTAGAGACAACAACTTGCTGCAGCAGGATGAGGGAGTGCGCAAAGCTGAAAAGAGATGAGACGAGATGGAGGCCACACACTGGGAGAGGAAGGAGAGATGAGACGAGACGGCAAAGACACGTTAGAAGGAAGACGTATGGATCAGAGCATAAGGGAGATGGAAGAGACACGCCAGGATACGTGGCAGCCGAACGAGCCGGCTGATTCCTTCCTAGGAATCAGTCGATTTATTCTAACAGTTTTCCTTTCTTTTAAGAAAAAAATAAAGAAATAAATAATAAGAAAGAAAAAAGTGTGAGGTAAAGTCTTTTCTTTAGACAAGTTTTTTTTTTGAGAATTTTTTTTAGACAAGTGTTAGGTTTTTTTTTTGAGACAACCTCACGAAACTTTATTATCTTGTCACAATGTTTACAGGGACAAAGGGAAGCTCTTCTAGATGGCCTAACTATACATGGCGACCCAATCCAAGAGTAAGAGAATGTTTCGCTAGGTTGTGAGTTTCTAAATTTGCGCTCCTAAATTAATGAACGCGTTAGGTGAGGTCAGGCTCACATTTTGGCGCGTAGAGTTTTGTGTAAGCCCGCGAATGATTTCGTTTGGTTTTCAATCTGATAGCCCGCGAATAATAAATCAAGAAGACCCAGGCCGTGAAAGCGAAATCCCACCCACCCACCCTCCCCGAGCTAATCTCTCGCTCGTCTCTCCCTCTTCCCCGCACCACTCCTCGCCGCCGCCACCACCTACGGCGCCCGATCCCGTCTGATTCCGGCGTCCTCTGGCGGCGCCCAGCACACCACCGTGCCCCTCTTCATCTGTTTTTTGCAGGTGCTGCTCTGATGAGGAGAAACTGCTGCTGCAGGACGTCCTCCTCCCCTCCTACCCCCACCTAGGGCTCTCGGAGGAGGGGAAGCAATGGGATAGCCACGTCATGAAGGGCTGCAAGGGAGATATGTCCATCGATTGCCTCAGGATCTTCTTTGATCGTAGATCGTTTTCCTACGATGCCGACGACAGAATCCCATAATGTATGTCCATTGCCAATCTATGGATCGTACAAAGAAGATTGACTAAGAGCTTAGATGTGTCTGCAGAGGCATAAAAAACATGGTGATCAGAAGGATTTGCACGGGTAAGATGCAAACAGTGCTGGCCTATATTAGCATGCAGTTTTTTTATTGGTTCTTATAATTTATATGTTTCCCAGCATATATCCCTGATTCTTTTCATCAATTTAGCGGCGAATCACATCATCCGATTGACTCATATTGCAACAGGGAAAGGCAGATATGCCATGGCCTTTGCCTCCATGTACCATTGGCCTTTGTGTGTTTCTTTTATTTGGGGGAAAACGAGATTGAGATGTAGACTATGAACATCGCAGACTGATAATGTAATTGGCCTTCTGCTCAGATTTTACAAAATTGGATAATGAAGTGCAATACAGGACCCTCGGCTATGGAATAATTACTCTTTTATATCTCACTGTCCAGCCTTTGATTCGAGGTAAAAATGGTGCATCGCCTCTCCGTACAAGGTGTCAGTTTTAGCATCTATTTATCCGTCCGAATCGCATATGCGAAGCTTTTCTTGATGCATAGTTCTGTACCATAGCCTAAGAATCAGAGGTTGATCTATATATGTGATTATTGTGGTCAATTGATTTGTTTTGTCACAACCACCTTGCTCTGCACGGGTGTTCATGTGTTGGACGCTTGGAGCCCCAGTTAGCCTATGGCCTCACTGATTTAAGGTGACGCGTGTGTTAAATAAAACTGATGTTGGAGTAATTAAGCTCAAAATATGAACATTGTTATGCTTTCTAAGTTTAACAAAACTCTGTCAGTAAAACTGCTAGGCCTAGGTTGACCTTATTTGCACAATATGCAAAAACAAATATTTATCAGGACAACTATTATAACATATATGAGACATCTCATTTGTTATGGTTTCCTGTCTTTCACACAAGATAAATGTTATTTGAGCTAGTTTCTATGTGCAGGTATGAGGATGTAGGTACGAAGGAGTAGCTCGGCAGTTACTTACAAAAAGGTATTAAGTTTTGTCTACAAATATGCAGTATCATGAATACATGGGTTCACTGATATTGGGATTTACATATAACCGCACTTCCACTTCTCCCTCTTCTAATTCTAATGTGGTAATTTGTTTGATATTTTTAGGCTTGGGCACTCTCATAAATGGCTCCATTTTTGTTTACCTTCTATTGATCTGTAACAAAGATGATTTCTCTGTTGCTGTTGAGGTAAATGACCATTCATAATCGTACGTGCGATTTCTACACATTTTTATATGTTCAAAACTGCACATTATCTACAAAGGTGATGCCATGAATTATATGGTACACAGCAAAACAAATCAGTGGTCAATAATCACAACTTCTGTATCTTTTGCAAGCATGGGTCTATGTTATATTGTTTGTAGTGCACTGACATGTTATGTTGGACTCATTAACTAGAACTATTTTTTTATTTCTTGATTGCAGGATACAAAGATCTAGCTCGTCTGGACTCTAGTTCATGAACAATTTAGTCTTGGCCCTTAATTAGGATGGCTAAATTACATTTGCGTATCATTTGATGGATCTTTGCTATGAGAATTATGAATTTTATGAATCTACATATTATATATATGGTTTTGAATATTGTAATTGAATGCCTGTATTTTTTTTACGGTTGCAATAGGCTATTACCACAACCCACTTTTGGTTGCCACATGTTAGCATCACGAAAAGTATAAATTGTCGCAATAGTTTCTTCCAACAAACATTTCACCCATTGTGATACCTATTTATCACCACCAAAACTAGTATGTTGCAATTTCCTGTTACGACGACCAGAATATTTGTTGCCATAAGCTAATGCCACAAGCGTAGCGGTTCATGGCAAAATGCCTAATACCACGAAAACAAGAATTGTTGCCATAGTTTATTGCCACAATTGACTATTGCCAGGGAAGAGTATGCGCCACAAAATGAGAGTCGTTGGCATAGGTTGTTGCCACAAATGTCTATCGCCATGAGCTATTAGTCGCCATGATTTGTTACATGTTGCATTAAAGATATCTCCACAAAGCAAATTGTGGCATCAGGTGAGTGTTGCCACGAGAAAACATGTGGCAACTTCCCACATGGTTGTTGCTATAGCAAACTTTATTGCAACAATTGCTTTTTTGAGGCAAAAACCTATTACCATGCGTCCAGTCGCAACGGCTGCCAACAAATGTTATTTCGTGGCTATAGGTACTTATCGCCACAAATCGACATGTATTGCGACTACCAATTTTGTTGCAATAGACCCGGATCCTTGTAGTGGCCCGTCTGTCTGAGGATGATAGGTTGTGCCATATTTTAGGGCAGTTCCCAAGGCTTGATGGAAACGTGACCAAAATGCCGAGGTAAAAAGAGATCCTCGGCCTGAAGTAATTGTTCTTGGCACTCCATGCAAACTGACAATTCTGGACACATATAACTGTGCGAGTTGGTCGGCTCGATAGGTGGTCCGGATGGGAATGAAGTGAGCTACCTTTGTCAGGGTGTCCACCATGACCCATACTGCATCATTACCTTGGTGAGTCCTTGGTAGTCCTGTGATGAAATCCATGCAGACGCCATCCCATTTCCATTGTGAGATGGGTAGTGGTTGGAGGAGTCTGGCGGGCTTTTGGTGTTCCACCTTCACTTTGTTGCATATATCACAACAAGCGACAAAATATGCGATATCTTTCTTCATTCCATCCTACCAAAATATTTGGCGAAGGTCTTCATACATTTTGGTACCTCTTGGGTGAATTGAGTATGAAGATTCGTGTGCTTCTGCCAAGATCTTATTTCTCAGGTCTGCTTGCTCAAGTACGCAAATCCGTCCTTGAAACCTTAGCGTACCTTGCTGATCCTTAGAGAAATCATGAGTCTTTCCTTCTTGCATACGCTTGACAGGGGCTTGTAGCGATAGGTCATCTGTCTGGGCCCTGCGAATCTCATCCTCAAGGGTAGGAGCAACTTCCAATATATTGGCAAGACCGACATGCATCAACTATCACCAAATTGAGCTGGACGATCTCGTCTTGAAGTTCAGGGGGAAAGGAACCCATTATCGCATTCAGATTGGCAGGCTTGCGGGTGAGGTCATCGGCAACCACGTTGGCTTTACCCGGATGATAATTTATCCCGAGGTCATAATCCTTGACCAACTCGAGCCATCTTCGCTGTCGAAGGTTTAAGTCTAGTTGAGTGAATATATATCTGAGACTCTTGTGGTCGGTGAAAATTTGGCACCTTTTTCCAATGAGGTAGTGTCTCCAAAATTTTAAAGCATGCACAACAGCGGCCAACTCCAAATCGTGCGTGGGATAGTTTCCTTCGTGAGGCCGTAACTGTTGAGATGCGTAGGCCACAACCTTGCCATCTTGCATGAGTACACATCCAAGGCCTTTCCTAGATGCATCACAATATACATCAAAGCTGCGGTAGATGTCTGGAAGAGTCAATACTGGTGCTATTGTCAGTCTGGTTTTTAGCTCGTTGAAGCTCTTTTCACAGTCCTCAGTCCATTCAAACTTCTTATCCTTCTTGAGGAGCTCTGTCATTGGCTTGGCAATCTTAGAGAATCCCTCGATAAAGCGGCGGTAGTATCCGGCTAATCCAAAGAAACTCTGAATCTCTGATACTGTCGTGGGTGCGGTCCAATCAAGCACATCTTTCACCTTACTTGGATCCACGGCTATCCCTTGTGCTGAAAGAACATGCCCTAAAAATCCAACTTGCTTGAGCCAAAACTCACATTTGCTGAACTTCGCATATAACTGATGGTCATGGAGCCTTTGTAAAACTGCTCTGAGGTGTTCCCTGTGCTCTTCTTCACTCTTTGAGTAAATGAGGATGTCATTGATGAAGATCACCACAAACTTATGCAAGAAATCCATAAATACCTTATTCATCATATGCATGAAAAAGGCAGGGGCATTGGTGAGCCCGAAAGACATGACAGTATATTCATAAAGACCGTATCGAGTAGAGAACACGGTCTTGGGAATATCTTGCTTCTTGATTTTGAGTTGGTGATATCCGGTCCTCAAATCAATCTTGGAGAATACTTCTGCCCCACTAAGTTGATCAAACAAATTATCAATCCTTGGCAGTGGATATTTGTTCTTGATGGTGACATCATTCAGCTGACGGTAATCTACACACATCCGAAGACTATCGTCCTTCTTGTCCACAAATATCACAGGTGATCCCCATGGTGAAGAGCTCGGACGGATGTATCCTTTCTGAAGCATCTCATCAAGCTGTTTCTTTAATTCCACTAATTCTGACGAAGGCATCCGATAATACTTCTTGTATAATGGTGCGGTTCCAGGCACCAGATCAATTGCAAAATCAAGCTCCCTGTCTGGCGGCATGCCTGGTAATTCCTCAGGAAATACATCTGGAAACTCACTAACCACAAGAATTAACTCCAATTCTTCAGCTACAGCCTTGAAAACCATTTTTTTCTTGGGTATGCTCCTCCGGGCATAGAACTTTGTGGTTCGACCTTCCTGACTTGTGAAAGTGACTTCTCTGGTCACACAGTTGATGCATACTTGATATTGGGTTAACCAATTCATTCCCAAAATGATGTCCAATTTGGCAGACTCAATGACTATCAAGGATGTTGGAAATCTGACTCCTTTGATATCAATTTCCAAATTACGACAGACCAGATTGCTTCTGAGCACCGATCCCGGGGATTGTACCATCATACTTTTTCTCAACATTGAGCAAGGAAATTTGTTTTGGGCAGCAAAACTCCGCGAAATAAAAGAGTGGGAAGCCCCAGAGTCAAATAAAATTATTGTAGGTATGCTATTAACAGGAAACATACCAATGGCGACTTTTGGGTCCTCTTGGGCTTCGTCGGCACAGAGGTGGTGAATTTGCCCTTGGATGGTCCTCTGGGCGGAATAGGGCTCCAGGTGATTGACTTGTGTCCTGAATGGAGCGGTTGGCCTGCCGTTCTTGGGGCACTGTCTGGCATAATGTCCAATTTGCCCACAATTAAAGCAGGAATGGTTGCGCTGACATTCTTTGCGCACCGGGCTGGTCACAACATTCTTGACTTGGGTAGTGGTCTTTTTGACATTCTGCTGCCAATTGGGTTTGTACTCAACCTGAGTCTGCTGCCAAGTATGAGCCTTCTGCATGGTTTGTCCATCCTTCTTAGGCTCGAATTTGCGCTTGTGGTCATTATTAGCGGGCTTGTTGTCGTGCACGAGCTTCTGTTCCCTTTCTGCGATGAGGGCTTTGTTGACCAGAGTTTGGAAGTCCGGGAAATCAAACATACTGAGAGTGCATCTGAGGTGTTGGTTCAGTCCTCCAAGAAATTTGTCGATCTTCCTTTCTTCTATGGCCACATCATAAAGAGAATAACGTGTCAAATGGTTGAACTTGTGCAGGTACTCACTTACTGACAGGCTTCCTTGTGTGAGAGCGAGGAATTCGCGCTTCTTGACCTTCATAATCCTAGCTGGAATATGGTACTTGCGGAAATGAACCTTGAATTTAGTCCAAGTAATTTCTTCGTCTGCGGGCCACATAGCCTTAGCATTATCCCACCATATAGCGACAACTCCTTCAAGATAATGTGTAGCGAATGGAACCTTGTCAGCTTCTTCAGTGCGAGCAATCTCAAGCTTTTTCTCAATAGTCCTTAACCTATCATCGGCTTCCAAAGGATCGATCTTGACTGAAACTGGGAGGCTTGGTCCTCTGAAAATATGACAGCTTGGAGTGATGCCCATTCTGATTTCCATTCTGCCCAACCATAGCTTGCACGCTTTTGAACAGCTCAATCATATCTGTGTTCCTTCTTTCTTCAAACATACGCATGATTTGCTCAACGGAGGGCGGATGTGGCGGTGGAGGCGGTGGTGGCTGATATGGCTAAGGGGAATGTCCTACCTGTCTTGCTGAGCGACGAACAGGGACATCCTCACAAGCGTGGCTGCTGCTTCCTCCCCGTGTCATCCTATTATTAGTGTCCCAATATAAAGCAACCGAGACGAGAAATATCCGAAAATGGGAATGAAAGCCGGCGACAAACCCAGAAGAAAACAACAAAAAGAAATCAAGGCGAATAAATAAAAAGGTTCCAACATAATTATACATAGACTCATACATGAAAGATAAACATCATGACGGGTTCGACTACCCTCATACATGAAACTAAGCATCATGACATGAATGACTACATCGTACATCAACCTCATGACGACTGCGGTACTCTAATGATCTAGTGCTCAGCTGGCGCTGCGGCGGGCTCCTCTCTTGAGTCGGACTCAGATCCTGAGCTGATAGTGGAAATCTCCGGGTTAAAAGTGGCACGGCGGCCCTGCCTCGAGGAATCTCCCTCAGGGGCAGGTGCGGGACGAGACCTAAGCATAGGGGCTGCAAGAGTAGCGACAAGGAAGCCCACGCAGCAGGGACATTGCGAGGGGTCACTGCCAAAGGGTTTGTAGTACCCTGAGTGGTCACCGAAGTAACCGGAGTAACAGAGGTTGGAGGAACAAATGGAGTGAAACCGACAGTAGGTGGAGGGTTCCTATTCCGAGCAGCGATGTCGGTGTCAAAACAGTCCCGAATTGCGCGTCTAGGCGGATGGTAACAGGAGACAAGGGACACGATGTTTTACCCAGGTTCGGGCCCTCTTGATGGAGGTAAAACCCTACGTCCTGCTTGATTAATATTGATGATGTGTGTTACAAGAGTGGATCTACCACGAGATCAAAGAGGCTAAACCCTAGAAGCTAGCCTATGGTATGATTGTTGTTCGTCCTATGGACTAAAGCCATCCAGTTTATATAGACACGGGAGAGGGCTAGGGTTACACAAAGTCGGTTACAAAGGTAGGAGATCTACATATCCGTATCGCCAAGCTTGCCTTCCACGCCAAGGAAAGTCCCATCCGGACACGGGACGAAGTCTTCAATCTTGTATCTTCATATTCTTGGAGTCCGGCCGATGATGATAGTTCGCTATTCGGACACCCCTAGTCCGAACTCCTCAAGAGCCCTCGAACGGGCTTCAATGACGATGAGTCCGGCGCGCATGTTGTCTTGGCATTGCAAGCGGGTTCTTCCTCGAATAATTTATAGAAGATTGTGAACACCAGGATAGTGTCCGGCTCTGCAAAAATAAATTCCACATACCACCGTAGAGAGAATAATATTACACAAGATCAATCTGTCGACGTATTCTGTGGCGTGACGTCGCACCACTACCAAGCCTTTACTCAAATTGTTTTTTATTGTTCCACCTCAGCGCGTTTAGCGAAGCGGTTTCTTTGGCACGTCTTGTCGAAGCAGAGATCGTGTTCCCCTTATTTTGGGATTCCCATCAATACGGACGTGGGTAACCCAACTGCGCCATTGATTGTGACGCTTGGGGGATAAGCGAGTTTTACCAGGCCGACGGGGACACATGTTTTTGTCCGCCCATATAAGGGGATAAAGATCCAACCCTTTTACCTGCGCCTTCTTCCTGCTTGGCTTATCCATCTCCGCGAACTCGAGCTCCAGCGCCCAAGTCCGCACTTCTCACCTCAACCTTCTCCAACTATGTCCGGAGCGGGAGGCAAGTGGATGGCCTCCTCCGTCACGGAGGGGCAGATCCAGAAGCTGCGCGACGCCGGATATTTGTCCAAAGAACATCGCAAGATCGGCTCCCGACAAGGGAGAGCTCGCCCCAACCCAGGCCCCATGAGAGGGTAGTATTTCTTCCCCATTTCCTCCGCTGGACTGGGCTTCCCTTCATCCCTTTGTCCGGGGCTCATGTTCTACTACGGCCTAGATTTCCATGATCGGCCCCAATTTCATCCTCAACATCTCGGCGTTTATCGTCGGCGTGCGAGGCCTTCCTTCTGCACCCAGCCCCACTTCGCTTGTGGCTCAAGACCTTGATGTCAAGCCGAAGGTTGTGAAGGGCAGCCAAGCGGAGTGTGGAGGCGCAATGGTGGGCAGGATGTCCCACGTTACGGGGTGGAGGGCACTTTTGTGGAAACCATCAAGGGGTGGCAATCGGGGTGGTTCTACATCACCGAGCCAGCGTGACTCTGATTGGGCAGCGACCTCCCAATTCAGATCTGGCATCCCTACGGCTCACCTCCCGGAAAGAGAGTGGCGGATTTGGGGGATTCGGAGGAGCTGACCGGACTCCAAGCCTGTATCCGTAAGTGGTGAACAAGAAGCTCAAGCTTGCCAACGTAGTCCAGTCATGCTCATCCGCGGATTCTCCGTGCCGCCGACGGGCTTCAACATGTGGGAGTTTGATCCGGCGCAGCACCAGACCCTGAGCGGGCTCTTCGACACTACGTAGGAAGATGTCTGGAAGGTGCTGTTCAAGGGCACCGAAGCTCCCGCATCCGCTACCGAAGATCGCGGATTCCGCTCGCTGCGTCCAGCTGACGAGGTAAGTGATTTCACCACTTGTTTTCCATAGTTTGGCTCTATGCGGGATCTAAACTCCCTCTACCTTTGACAGGAATGGATGGCGAAGGCCGAACGGACTATCTGTCTGGCCCCATTGCCAGAGGACCCAGCGGATGCCCGCCTAACGGGGCTGCTGGCTCCGGCACCCCACATGGTGCCGGAGAAGAAGGCCAAGAAGACGGCCACGGGGACTCGGAAGAGTTCCGTTTTGGTGCTATCGGATGATGAATCTGAGGCCGACTCCTCCACCAAGGTGAGGAGGAGAAGAAAAGCCTCTCCCGGTGGGGGAGGGAAGAAAGGAAGGCCTCCCCAACAAGGAGGCGAAGGGTCAAGAAGGAAAAACTCTTCCCCGGACTGCTCCGCCAATGCCGATGTGACGACAAGGATCGGCCTCCAAGGCCAAGCCCCTGGCGAGATCGTAAGTATCCGGACTCCCGAATAACTTCAAAGTTTTTCTTTTCGCCACATAATGTCTTTCTAATGCCGCATACAACCCTGCAGTCCGCCCAAGGATGATCTTCCCGTTTCGTCGAGCGGGTCCTTGGGTGCGTCGGATATGGATTCCCTTCCGACTGCCTCCACCCCACGTGCCGCGGTCGACACCGAGGTGGGGCCCCAGGAAGGGACCCGCCAGGAGGAGAAGGCCCCGGAGGTGTCACAGGACACCCTCCCAGACTGTCGGTGTACTAGAGTAGGGGTACCCTAGTATCCTGAACTTCGTGCAGGCAATCAGCACTCCCATGGCAAGGCTTGCTTGGTGATCGCCAAGGTCCTCCACGGCTCCATTAGAGCCATTCAAGAACAAAATACTTAAGTCAAAGAGACAAGACCCCGGCAAGAGGAGCTTGCCGGGAAGGCCAACCAAGGCGCATAGAAGACAAGGCCCCGGCAAGAGGAGCTTGCCGGGAAGTCCCGGTGAGCGACAAGCTTCCGGACGCGACAAGGCAACAACCGCGGCAAGGCGCTTGCCGCGGCAGATTACCACTCCGTTCTTCCGCTCCAGCTCATCCAACAACGTGTCGCCATCGGACCCTTCCAGGCGCGCATGGCAAGAGGCTGTGTGACCAGCGGGGCGTGGTGGCAAGCGGTGCTGACAAGATCGCCATCGTGGCGAATGGTGGCGCCCCTGACGGTCCCTTTCTGCACTGTTTAGTCGATTTGGACGGACATTTAATGCCTTTGTCCCCTGCCGTCAGGGTTAGGTAGGCTACACTGTACAAGTAGCTGTACCAACCACGACTCATTTTCCGTTTTGCCCTTGTTCACGTTGCACACTGTGGTGACCCTTGAGCATATAAAAGGAGGCCCATGCTTAGCGTAGAAGGGGTTCGACTCATTGAAACCGGAGACACTCACGCTAGGTCTTGTAGCTCCCAAAGCACTCCCTAGCAAGAACACAATATAATCGACAAGCAGCAAGAGGAGTATTATCTCTCCGGAGAGCTCGAAGCTGGGTAAACTGCTCGTGTGCTTCGCCTCGATCTGCTCTTCATGCAACCCCCGCTCCCCACCGAACCGAAAGGGGCTCGGTCCACCGGTCCCATAGGTGTTCGTGGGTCCGATCAGCTTTCCCCGACATCTTTGGCGCGCCAGGTAGGGGTGCGTCGAGGCTGTGTGAACCTGATCCGGCGTTCACACGAGCAACATCTTCATCATCTTCATCAACATGCCACCGAAGAAGAAGGCTTCGCGGCGGCGTGAGCCAAATCACGTCGATCCCACCACCACCGGAGCAGATGGGTGGTGGGGTAGACACCGTGGAAGAACGGTGTCGTGAAGGAGCCCATGATGCTGCCAAGTCAAGGACAAGGCCGCGCAGACCTCGGCGTCCGACACGCACCGCGCCCATCTCGAGAGGCGGGACCGACAGCGTCATGGTATTCATAGTACCATCGCTCGTTGGATCAAGATCGAGCTGGTGGATCCCAAGGCCCTCAAGACCAGCTTGCGCCGACATCTTTGGCGCGAAGCGAGGCACGGTCGCTGGGCGGGATCTGCTCCTTCTAACATAGTTAGAAGTCCGAGCATATCCCTCCTCGCGCCGTTCGCCATCGCCACCCACCACTCCAGCGAAGCTTTGGCGAGAGCTCAATCGCTCTTAGATTACCCTCCAACAGCCGACAAGGTCGATGAATGGAGGCCACCATCGAGTCTCATCGGCTTTGCTAACGGCGACACTCCTGGCAACCAACTACATCACAGCCGCGGCAAGGCGACAAGGCACGAGCGGTGGCGATTTAAACCGTGTGGGGCGCAACCACCATGCACTCTCCACCCGAAGGCCAAGATCGCCGACTCGCGGATCCACCTCGACAGCGACTCCACCGCGTCATCGATCCGCGAGCTGCGTCGCGATCAACGCCAAGTTCTTCACGAACGACGGCAAGAAGACGCTCGAACACGCGAAGCGCCAAGAGAAGCGGCGTCAATCCGACCAGCGCGTTGGGCCTCTATCGATATGCATGCGCCGAAGAACCAGCGACTTGCCGTCTGTGATAGGTTGCCCTGCGTTCACTCGTGAGCTGCGGCAAGTCCGATGGCCCAGCAAGAAGAATTTCAAGCTAGATGTACGAGAGAAATGCACGGCAAGGCGCATCTGTCGGAGTTCCTCAGCATCTACACCATTGCGGTGCAAGCTGCTGGGGCGAGACGACAAGATTCGGCCAACTACTTCCCATTGGTACTCAAGCCAAATGTCGAGATCTTGGCTCATGCACTTGCGGACAACTCCATATCCTCTTGGCGGATCTATGCCATCAGTTTGTCGGCGCCTTCACAGTGACCACAAGCCTCATGGCTAAGAGAGCGACCTTCATCTCTTCGCCCGAAGGAAGGAGAGCCCTGCGCAAGTTCATTCAGAGATTCAGCCGTGTACAACACAACATCCCAAATGTCCACCTGCCGCGGTGATCGGCGCGTTCCATCGAGCGTCGCGGAACCGCAGGATGCGGAGGAGATGGCGATGTACAAGATCAAGGGCGTCGATGAGCTATATGCCTGGCCGACAAGTGTGCACGTGCTGAAGAAGGGAGGAGATTCCCCGGAGAGAATATGGAAGCAGCAGGATCTGACAGTGAGGGGTCCGCTCCGGCAAAGAAAAGCCGGCGGCGGAGCAACAGAAAGAAGAAAGGCAGAGACGTGCTAGTTGTCGAGCAGTCCGGCAACGAAGGTGGCGCCAAGAAAGCCAAAGTTGGTGGCTCCGGCAAGGAGGTTGCCGCGGACACCAACTACCAGGCTGTGGCGGCCGCCGGCAAGCAGGACGGCTCCAACAAGCAGTACTTCAAGATCTGCCGCACCATGGGCCATGACCTCCAGAGCTGCAAGAAGGTCGAGCAGCTTGTTGAGCAGCAGAAGGCTGAATACGAGCGGCGCGACAAGGAGAAGGCTCAAGAAGGTCTTTGGAGGAGCCAGCAAAAGCGCCCCGGCGGGGAGGGCGCGCGGCAAGGCCAAGCAGCGACAAGGAGATAGACCTCCCCGCTGCCGCGACAAGGATGAAGATGACGACGACGATGAAGACATGGAAGATGATGAGGCCGACAAGCAGGAGTTCCAGAAAGCCACAGGGATCCTATGCGTTGACGGTGGCGCTTCTCTGCATACTTCACACCGCCAACTCAAGCAGTGGATGCGGGAAGTCAATGCAGCAGAACCATCCATCGAGTCATGCAAGCCTCTGACATGGTCCAGCACGCCTATCATCTTTTATATTGAGGACCACCCTGACCGCATAACCGCGGTCGGGTGCTTGCCGATGTTGGTCTCACCAACTATCCGCAACCTCAAGGTCACCAAGATGCTAGTTGACGGCGGGGCCGGCTTAAACCTGATCTCCTCAGCGGTGCTCCAGAAACTCCAAATCCCTGACAGCGAGCTCCAAGAGACCGGCACTTTCCAAGGAATCAATCCGGGGAGGAGCAAGCCGAAGGGAAAGATCACGTTGCCAGTGACGTTTGGCAGCGAATTGAACTTCAGGACTAAGAGGGTCACCTTTGATGTTGCTGATTTTCCATTGCCTTACAATGGAATACTTGGCAAAAGACTTTCGCCAAGTTCATGGCAGCCTCTCATCATGCATACAACTTGCTCAAGATGCGGGCCCGATAAGTGTCATTTCTGTCCATGGCGACAAGAAGGATGCTCTTATCTGCGCCGACAAGATCTACCGGAAGCAGCAGCTGCAGCAGATAGCAAGACACTTGTCTTGAAGCTCCGGGGAAGAAAAAGACCAAGTCCGGCAAGAGCTCTGATGCCCACTCCGGCAAGCGCACCTCTTCGGAGTGTTGCGCTACCATTGAGGGCGCACCATCGAGCTCCACAGGCAAGTGTAAGAAGACGATGGCAGCTCCACCAAAGACCAAGAGGGTGCCCGCCAAGGAGGACGGCACTGGTGGTACATTCACCATCAGTGCCACTCTCGACCCTAAATAGGAAGGCACGCTCATTGCTTTCCTGCGGGCGAATGTTGATGTGTCTGCGTGGCAATCGTCTGACATCCCCGGTGTTCCCAGGAAAGTAATTGAGCACCATCTTGCCGTTTGTCCTCACGTGCGGCCCGTCAAGCAGAAAGTCAGAAAGCAAGCGGTGGAGCGCCAAGAGTTCATCGCAGAAGAGATCAAGAAATTGGAAGCAGCAGGCCTGGTCAGAGGAGTGCTCCATCCTACGTGGTTGGCCAATCCTGTAGTCGTGCGTAAGGCAAACGGAAAATGGAGGATTTGTATCGACTTTACAGATGTTAATAAAGCTTGTCCCAAAGACCCATTTCCCTTGCCATGCATAGATCAGATTGTTGACTCCACGGCCGGATGTGATTTGCTTTCATTTCTTGATGCGTACTCAGGATATCATCATCTTCATGGCAGAAGAGGATGAGGAGAAAACCGCATTCATCACCCCATGTGGCACATACTGTTTCATACGGATGCCCTTCGGTCTAAAGAATGCTGGTTCAACATTTGCAAGAGTAAGCCATGACGCTTTTGAGCCGCAAATACACAGAAATGTAGAAGCTTACATGGATGACATAGTGGTCAAAAGCAAGGACAGGGCAACTCTGGTTCAAGATTTAGATGAGACCTTTGCAAATCTGCGCAAGATCAACCTCAAGCTCAATCCCGAGAAGTGTGTGTTTGGAGTCCCTTCCGCAAGCTTCTCGGGTTCTTCGTGTCTCGCCGAGGAATTGAAGCCAATCCCGACAAGATCAAGGCCATTGAGCAGATTGAAGCACCAAAGCGCGTCAAGGATGTACGAAGACTTGCGGTTGCGTAGCTGCTCGGCAGGTTTATCTCTAGGTCTGCTGAGCGCATCGCCATTTTCAAAATATTGAAAAAGGCAGGTCAATGAAATGGACTCGAAGCGGAGGCTGCGCTGCGCAGACTTAAAGAGATACATCCTCCACTCCAATACTTGTCGCACCTAGGCCACAAGAGAAGTTCTTTGCTATATATAGCGGCAACCAATCAAGTGGTTAGTGTTGCGTTAGTAGCGGAGAGGGAGGCGGATGATGAGCTAGCAACTATGGCAGAGACATCCAGCGACAAGCAAGGGACTTTACCGACAAGCTCTGGTCCCGACAAGGATGGATCTGCTTGCAGCGCAGAAGACACGTAAAAGGATGGTGCAATGCCCGGTTTACTTTGTCGGTTCCCTTCGCAGGGGCTAGGTCAAGGTACTACGGTGTGCGAAATTGCTTTCGGCCTCCTCATGGCCTCGAGAAAGCTGCGCCATTACTTCCAAGCACATGAGATAACAGTCGTCACTCGCTTTCCGCTGAAGAGGATATTGCAGAATCCAGAAGCAACAGGCAGGATTGTCGAGTGGGCACTAGAACTGTCAAGCTTTGGCCTCAAGTTTGAAAGCACTTCAACTATCCAAAGCGAGCATTGGCGAGTTCATAGCAGAATGGGCGTAACGCAAGATGAAGAAATTCGAAGCGAGCATCCCGTCAAGGAAGCAGCAAAGAGTGGCTAATGTACTTTGATGGTGCCTTCTCGCTGCAAAGCGCCCGGTCTTTGGCGTGTTGCTTGTAGCACCAGGAGAGCACCTCAAGTACATAGTCCAAATGCACTTTCCCAAGGAGCAAGCAACAAACAATACTGCAGTATGAAGGTTTGCTTGCGGTCTCGAGATCGCAGAGACCTTGGGATCAAGAAGCTCATCGTCGTGGAGACTCACAGCTTGTCGTCCGCCAAGTGAACAAGGATTACGAGTCCGTTGATGGAAGCCTACGTTGATGAAGTGAGAAAGCTAGAAGAGCACTTTGATGGCTGCAGATGGAACATGTTCCAAGAGCTCGAATGATATTCTTGATGGTGCATCAAAGTCGCCACACTCAAGTTACTGTGGAACCAGGGATTTTGTGCTCAAGCTGACTCAACCGAGTATAACGCCATCAAGCTGGACAGAACAAGAAGAGGAAGTTGATTTACGGTGACTATTTTCCGCAGAGCTTCGAAGCCGCCGCCAAGAAGGTCCCCAGGATCGACACCGATCTCGCTGAGGAGCGATCTGCTCCGACAAATCCAAGGGTTTGTTTCGTTGAAGCGAGGCGCTCCCGACAAGTTTTGCTCGGCAAGCTTGCCGGGAACATCAAGCTCGGCCGAGCCGCGAGTTCTGTTGTAGAAGCTGATTTTCCGCAGCACCAGATGTGCCTTTAGTCCTTGTTGTCGAGCCGCGAGCTCCAAAGATGGGCACAGCAGATTGTCCTTTTCCTTGACGGAGAACTTCCGAAGAGCAAGAAGAAGCGGAAAGAGTAGCCCGGCAGTCAAGTATGTACCAGTTTGTCGACGGCACCTTTATGCATGAAGAAGACTCAACGGTGTGAAATTGAAGTGTATTCACGGGAAGATGGACGAAGCTGTTGGCGAGAGATACGGAGGCATATGTGGCCACTACATTGGCGCAAGAGCACTTGCCGCAAAGCTTTCCGGCAAGGTTTCTTTTGGCCGACAGCCCTCTAGGATGCAAGCGCACAAGTAACCAAGTGTGAAGCGTGCGGTTCCATTCCAGCAGATACACCAGCCAGCTCAAGCTCTCAGATGATCCCTTTATCCTGGCCATTTTTGGTGCTGGGGCTCGACATCCTCGGCCCCTTCCCCGAGCTGTCGGGGCTTTGAGTACTTGTACGTTGCGATCGACAAGTTCACAAAGTGGCCGGAAGTGGAGGCAGTGAGGAAGGTGACAGCACAGTCAGCAGTCAAGTTCTTCAGGTCGATTGTTTGCCGTTTCGGAATCCCTAACAGGATCATCACCGACAATGGTACATAATTCACGAGCAGCACCTTCATGCAGTACGTCCAAGATCTTGGCGCCAAGGTCGGCTTTGCTTCTGTTGCTCATCCAAGAAGCAACGGTCAAGCGGAGAGGGCAAATGCTGAAGTGTTGTGCTGGCTCAAGACCAGGACTTTCGACAGGCTACACAAGTGCGGAAGAAACTGGATTGAGGAGCTGTCGGTGGTTCTTTGGTCGATCAGGACGACGCCAAATCGAGCCACTGGCCAGACACCTTTCGCTCTAGTCTACGGAGCAGAGGCAGTTCTCCCCATGGAACTTGTTGGGGATATAACTACTGAGTGTAAACCGCCCTGAAAGGGCCGGGTTACCCTCTTCCATGATCAGGGCCCACGAAGGAGGCCCAGAGCCCAGAGACGAATTAGGGTCCGTTTATGTAAACCGCCTTAGTCTTGTAACTTGTGCTGTAAGATAAGAGAGAAGAGACCGAGCCGGACACTTGTATGAGCAGGTCGGGACTCATGAGACCGCCGAGCGGCAACCCGTGTATATAAGGGGACGACCCGACAGCGGTTTAGGGACAGACAATTCGAGGCTTAGGCGAAGCTATTGCTCCCTAGTCGCCGAAATCACATCAATCCCATCACAACTAGACGTAGGCTTTTCCTTCATCGAAGGGGCCGAACTAGTATAACTCCCGTGTCTTTGTGTCCACTTTAACCCCTCTAAGTTAACCCGTACGATGGCCCTGCGACTAAGTCCTTTCACGAGGACATCTGCCGTGACAATTCCACGACGGTTGGCGCCCACCATGGGGCTATCGCACGATGGTTTGATGATCTTAGAGGGCAAGTTCAAGGACTCGAAGGCTATCTTGTGGGCGGATGACTAAGAGTCGTCGCGGCAAGCTCTACATCGGCGATGCGGATCGGGCCCCGAGGCGGCTCGATTGAATACGGATACGGGTCCCCTTTGGTGGCATACGTGTTCATCGGCAAGACCGGCGAACCAGGGCTGGGCGGACATCTGCACCGACCTCGTCGAGAGCGGCTCGGCGCGAAGAAGAGTCCTGCCCTGGCTAAACCGGTTGTCAAAGCGTGCTTCGTGGGAGTCGTCCAAGGAGACTATGAGGCGGATCAGCATCTGGCGGCGAAACCGTTGTCTACTCTGGCGACGAGTCATCCGCCGGAGAAACCGAAGTCTTTGTACCAGGTACAAGATGGCGGATCGAGGCTGTTCGATGGAAAGTATTCGGACCCTTTGACCTACCGGTCGGGTTGGAATTTTCATGGCGGTACACTGGCGGCCTTCACTCTTGACCATGGCGCCCATCGTCGCCCGGTTCAGCAGCGGTGGTGGCAGCGGGAAGGAGGCCTGTGCGCCCCGGCTCAAGTTTTATCGAGTTATTCGGCGCGTTAGCGCGCTCATGGTAGAGGCTAACCCGGCGGATCAGGACACACTACGCGAAGATTGCAAGGTGAAGGAACAGATCGCTAAAGCTAAAGCGGATCGGCAGCCGCGGGCGTGAGGATGGCGGCGGAGCGGGCGCTTTGGATGCACATGCTTATAGGCTCATCTTTGGATCGAGTGCATCACATGAAGTCATGAAAAAAATCACAGATCCGTTTGCCTTGGTTTCGAGGAAAAGCTCTTCAATACCCAGGCGAGGGACGATAATCCGCGCGGTGGTAAACCGGCGGAAGCACTAGGACGGCGCGCGGTTCAACCCGTGTGATAGATCGCCTCGCCATCATACCGGCGTGCCCCGGTGTCTGAACACCTCGGGTCACTACTCCAACCCGATGGATAACCTTGTCGCGGCTGCGGCACGATTGGGCGATTCGATCGAGGCGATTCACCGGCGGTGGAAACACGCGGGTCAAGGAGCTCCTCGGGGCGGCCACCGCTCGGCGAGCGTATTCATCTGATCGGGATCGGATCCACTCCACCCCGCCCAAGCGGAGTTATAGCCGGTAGCAGATGAACCGGCCGTATCAAGCAGCAGCGCTGCCGGTCCGCCTCGAGGCAACAACCCGGCGGTGGCCGAAGGCGCTCAAGTGGTGGTGGACGGGCGAGGCACGTAGGGAGGCGAGTTAGCGGCACAACATGAGGACCATCAGCTCGCGCGGTTCGTCGACCATTTTGAATCGGGGTCACGTCGGCTCCTTGGGGTGCCTTGCCTCGTCCCGCTTTACGCAATGTCGTTTGCCCAAGGACTTCAAAGGGCCACGCAAGGTGCCCAATTATACCGCCGATTTGGCTCGAGCGTGGATAGAAAGCTATGAGATGGCCATGGAGATCTTTGGATGTGGGCGAAGCTGCGTGTGCGAAGTATTTCACCGTGATGTTGGAAGGTACGGCCCGTACTTGGTTGAAAAATTTGCCACCCAACTCAGTTAGTTCGTGGACCCAGTTACGGACCCGTTTCATTCAAAATTTCAAAGGCACCTGTAAACAGCCCATGTCTATGGTGGATTTGGCGGCTTGTGTCCAGGCAGAGGGAGAATCTACAACACATTGGGTCCGCCGCGTTTCGGAGGTTTTACATTCATCAAACCGGATCAACCCTGATTCCGCTATCTTAACCCTAGAAGCCAACTGCGGTTCGAACCGTTGAAGTTGAAGCTGGAGTCGCATGAAGCGTTTTGCAATGACATGGGCGCGCTCATGGGCGTTTTGGTAAAGTATGCTGATTACGATAGTACCAAGGATCCGAGTGCGAGGATGACGAAGTAGGAAGGGAAAGAAGAATAGCAACTCCGAGGCCAGCTGACATCATTCGGCGGGCAATGGGGAAACAAGCGTAAGGCTAATGGTAACATGGGCTTTGTAGCCAACACCAGCAGCGAGGACAAGGGTCGTGGCGCAAAGGTAAGCAATCAAACCGGGGTGGTGCACAAGGTCACAATCGAGATCGTTTGAATTACCTATTGAATCAACCTTGTCCGAAGCATGGGGACGAAGGAGGCACCAGCGAACCACCTCTGGAAGGATTATTATATTATCACGGGGAGTTCAAAAATTCTAATGCTTTCGGTATGATCAAGGGCCGGCGGCGGTTCGAGTCCGCCCGGATTCTGATGGAGAAATTCGGCCCGAGGTTCGGTGGTAATCCGGGCGGGCAAGGCAATCGAACAATCGAACAATCGAACAATCGAACCAAGGGGTTACAATCAACAACAGCAGCGATCGGGTTACCAAAGTAATCCAAAGCAGTTGAGCAGTGGACGATACCATGTCTTTACCACCAGCTTGGACAGAGCGAGACCGCAAACTTTAGAAGCGGGCGGTCGGTGTTGTTGAACCGGCCGCACCGCATTACTGCGCTGGTCGAGCAGCCTATTGTATGGAGCGAGAGGATCATCCTCCCGGGTTTACAATCCGGGTCAGCTAGCCTAGTGGTGGCACCTCGGTGGGAGGATACAAGTTTACCAAAGTGCTTATGGATGGAGGAGCAGCATCAACATCACGTACTCTGAGACCTTCCGGCGTATGGGGTTGGCGGATCGGCATCTCGGGCCGTCGGTCTGATGTGTTCACGGTGTGGTGCACAGCAAGTCAGCGTACCGGTAGGTAAGATAGCTCGAGGTAGCCTTTGGAGATGAGCATGACTCGGATCGGAAGCGTTGGCGTTTGAGGTGGTGAAAATCCAAAGCCCTTACCACGCCTGTTTGGGCGGCGGCTTATCACTAAGTTTATGCGCGGCCTTGTTATGTTTATTTGCAGCTGAAAATGCGGGTCACAAAGGGCGATAGCGGTTCACAGGAGCCGCGGATTGCGTTGGAATGTGAGGAAGGTGATGCGGCTTATCAGAGTCGGTTTGTGCCACGAAGAGCTAAAGTATTATAAAGACAATGTTGATCCGGCGGATATGACCCGTTGAAGAAGCCAACCACGAGCACGATCCGGAATTGAAGTTTAAGTCGGCGGCCTGAGACTAAACTTGTTGATTTTGTGCGGCGATTCATCCAAGCAGTTCACCATCGGTGCTAACTTGGATCCTAAATAGGAAGCGCGCTCATCGAGTTCATCCGTGAGAATCGGGACATTTTGCATGGAAACCTTCTAACATGCCGGTGTACCGAGGAACTTCGAGCACACTCTTAATGTTGATCCCAAATACAGACCGGTAAAGCAGTTTCTCGCGCGGTTTAACGAGGAAAAGCGCAAAGGCCATTGGAAGGAGGTTGCCGGGCTCTTAGCGGCGGGGTTTATCGTTGAAGTTTTCCATCGAGTGGCTTGCTAATCCGGTGTTGGTCCTTAAGAAGAATGGCACTTGGCGCGTATGCGTGGACTATCAGATCTTAACAAGGCTTGTCCGGAGATCCTTCGCCCTCCCGTATTGATCAGATTATTGATGCTCTGGCGGGTTGTGGCGTTGAGCTTTTGGATGCATATTCGGATATCATCAGTTAAGATGGCGGTTAAGGACCAGGAGAAGGCGGCGTTTATCACCTTTTGGAGCCTTACGCTATGTATCTATGCCTTTTGGGCTCAAAGCGCCCAAGCAACTTATCAACGTTGCGTCTGAATTGCTTGCATGAACAGATCGGCCGTAATGTGCATGCTTATGTGGATGATATTGTGGTTAAGTCAAGGAAGAAGGAAACACGATTGAGGATTTGAGAGAAACCTTTGACAACTTGCGGGTGTACAAGATGATGCTTAACCGGCCAAGTGTGTTTTGGTGTTCGGCGAGGCAAGTTATTGGGTTTCCTTGTGTCCAACGAGGATTGAAGCTAATCCGGAGAAGATTACAGCTATCACCTCCTGGCTAAGCCAAAGTGTATCAATGATGTCCAACGTTTGGCGGGTCGGATTGCTGCGCTAAGCGGTTTATCGGCCGCCTAGGAGAAAGGCCATTCCTTTGTACCAGATCTTTGAAAAGCGGATCGGTTAAATGCGAGTTCAGCACCCGATGAAGCATTGGAGGACTTAAAGCGGCGGTTAGCCAACCGCTTGTTCTCGCCGCTCCCATTGACAAGAGCCGCTCTGTTATATGTTGTTGCTAATGCCGGGCGGTCAGCGTAGCCATTGTGGTGGAAACGAAAGGAGGCGGGAAAGGAGTATCCGGTTCAACGGCGGTTTATTATATTAGCGAGGTCCTCATTGAGTCTAAACAAAGATATCCGCATTGGCGAAGCTGGTATATGGAGTTTTATGGCAAGCGGAAGCTGAAGCAATATTTTCAAGGGCACCCCATCACGGTGGTCGATTCAGCTCCTTTGGGAGATATCATCTGAGAAAGAAGCGGCGGCGGATTGCTAAGTGGGCTATAGAACTTGGGCATACGGTTTAAGGTATGTGCCTCGGACGGCGATAAAGTCTCGAGCACTTGTGGATTTCATTAACGATTGGACGAGCTGCAAGCGCTGAAGAAAAACGGATCATACCTATTGGACCATCCACTTTGATGGGTCCGAGCAATTGGAGGGCTCGGGGCTGGAGTCGTATTAACTTCCCCACGAGGTGACAAGTTACATTACGTTCTTAAGCAATGTTCCCTGTACTAACAATGCAGCTGAGTATGAGGCTTTGCTCCATGGTCTCCGGATGGCTAAGGAGATGAATCTAAGCGGGTTAAGTGCTTTGGTGACTTTCGGACTTGGTGGCCCGCAAGTATCGGTACTTAGGATTCAAAGATCCACTCATGGCTGCGTGCCGTCGGGAGGTGGATATTGTTGCGGGACACTTTAAAGGATATCGGTGGACCATGTGGATCGTCGGAAGAAGCGAAGCGGCGGACGCTCTAAGCGGCTGGGCTCTCAACGTAAACCGGTCCCGTAGCGTCTTCCTTGATGTCTTGCACAATCCGTCGGTTAAGCTTCTGATGAAGTTGATTTGGCTATTCCTGATCCGGAGGTCGATTGGTGGCAGCCTTGCATGTCATTCGGATTGGGCGCTCCTTATTTGGCATACATGAACGGGCGAGTTACGAGAAGATGAGGCGTTGGCCCGACAGATAGTTCGGCGGTCTAAGTCTATGACCATATATAAGGCGAGTTGCATCGTTGCAGCGTGTCGAGGCGTTTCAGCGTTGTGTGTCCCCAGCGAAGGCCGTGAGATATTGCGTGAGATCCATGAAGGGGACTGTGGTCACCACGCGGTTCAAAGTCCTTGGTGGCCAAAGCGTTCCGCCACGGTTTTTATTGGTTGTTGCCCATGCTGATGCGGAAGATCTGGTTAGAGCGATGTGATGGTTGCCAAAAGTTTTCGGGCGTGCTCATGTACCGGCCCAAGAATTGAGGATGATTCCAATTACTTGGCCGTTTGCGACTTTGGGGCTGGATATGGTTGGACCTTTCAAAGGTCCAAGGACAAGAAGACCCACTGTTGGTGGCGGTTGATAAGTTTACAAAGTGGGTAGAGGCGAGCACATGTTAGCAAGTGTGATGCGGCCCACGGCGGTTCAGTTCATCAAAAGGTGATTTTCGGTTTGGGTTTCCACACAACATCATCACGGACAATGGCACTAATTTGTCCAAAGGAGCCATGAAGGAGTTTTGTGAGCGAGCACATCCGACGATGTTTCTTGATGGCCCACCCGCAGTCCAATGGTCAAGCGGAGCGAGCTAATCGGGAGATCTTGAGAGGTATTAAACCCGGCTTATGGTCCCTTTGGAGAGGGCGCCTTGGGTTGTTGGGTAGAAGAGCTACCATCGTGATATGGAGTATCAATACTACCCCTAACAGATCCTTTGGATACACACCGTTCTTTATGGTCTATGGAGCGGAGGCGGTCCTTCCCTGCGATATCCGTCATGACTCGCCCCGCGTGGCGGCTTATGTTGAGGCCGATAGTGAGGCAACACGGCAGGACGCTTTGGATCGACTGGATGAAGAGCGAGATATGGCGGCTGCTCGTTCGGCGATTTACCAGCAGGATCTTCGTCGGTATCACAGTCGGCGAGTTAGAACAAGAACCTTTCAGGAGGGAGACTTGGTGCTTCGGCTCATTCAAGACCAGACAGATATGCACAAGCTATCCCCACCTTGGGAAGGGCCCTTTGTGGTCAGCAAGAATCTGTACAATGGGTCATACTATTTGATTGATGTTCGAGAGCGAAAAGACTCACGCACGTCAGAAGAAGAGACCAACAGGCCGTGGAACATAGCTCATCTTCGGCCTTATTATACCTGAGCCATCGGCTCCACTTATGTACATATTAAGACAATGTATATATTATGAATAAAAGCAATAAACGGATCCTCGGCTAAAGCGGGGTATCCGTTACGTAAACAGTCCGGTTTGGGTACATGGAGATGTTGTGCAAAGCAGCCTCGGTTTAACCCTTGGTCTTGCTTTTGAAGTTTTTGTCACTTGGGGGCTTGGTGGTGTCGAACCAATGCAACACCTTTGATGGCGAAAGCCACCGGATCACTTAGGGACATGGTCACGTCTGAACCGATCCGCCTCTTGGTCGGCCTAAGGCCATAGAATCACAGGGCTTGGTGAACCCGAACCATTGCCATGCCACTTGATCGGCATAATGCCACGATTTCGGTTGGGGGCTGGCTGACTTGAACCATCGCTACACCTTACGGGGAGCTTGGTCCTGTCCGACCATGGTAACACCATCTGATCAGGCTTAGTAAAGCCTCTTCTTGCAACTGGTTGTTATCATTGCCTTTGCTTCCATGTGGTTTTCATACCAGTTATTTGATTTTTATTTGCCTTCTTAAGCCGACAACCTTTTTTAAAACCGGATTCAAGTTATCAGTTAACGGAATTCGGTCCATTTTTAATCCGGTGATTTTGTTCCGGTTTGATTATTTCTGTTAACATCCCATTATGGAGTAACAGGGGGCTTGTCATGCCGACCACGGTTTACGGTAAACCGCATTCTAAGCACATGAGTTGTTTTCTCCTTTGACGGTAATGGGTTATATAACCTCCGCCTCAAGATTGGCTAAGCCAACTGCATGCCCGACGCTGGCAGGTATTTTTGTATCATAAAGTTTGGTCATATACATCCATATTTTCTTATATAAATATATAAGCGTCACAAGCCATTGGCGACACAAGCCGCCGTGGCGGTTTAAAGAATTTGTGATTGCAAAGCGAACTAAGTTGATGGTTCATCAATCCACGATGTCAGTACCACCATGCAAAGGATACAGATCGAGGTCATAAAGGCATTATTCAAAACAAAGTGC